>JAYKKM010000047.1:407500-1007500 GCA_035772405.1 Chrysogorgia sp. JL179-B06
TCAGAATAAAGAGACAACGTATATATAAGCGATGGTTTCTAACGTTTGTCTTGCCTATGACATTTCTTGGAGTCAGATCAACTTCATTCTATCAGGGCTATTAATGTTATCGGTTGGTGGAACATCGCTGTCTCCTTCTTTCGCATGTGTTAATACTGATTTAATAAAGTTATAAAGTTCAAAAGCATTTCTTATTAGTTTTCTGCCGCAAGACCTACAAACACGCTCGGACTAAAGTTTCACTGCGTAGTATAATACAAAGCCGATTGATTCACAAGCCTCAGCCAGAATCAACTCTGCTTCCATGTCTATACCCAATTGCTTGAATAAATTTTCAAAATAAATCTTGTTTCCACAGATGCAGTTAAGCTTTTACGGAGTTTCAGACATGGATATTTCACGATTCGGCCCGAAGTGAAATGTTTTAATCATTGAGGAAAGCCCGCTAGTCGCCGATTGGTTGTTTTTGACAGTTTTCATGTGGGCGGAAATCCAAAAACATGGGTCTTTCGTGCATGCGTTCTCCCCCACCCCCCTCCCCCCCCCCTCCCCACTTGGCAAGCTTTCCGCTTTCCCCCTCCCCTATAACGCCGCAAGGAACGCGTACTGTAGTTGGGACAAGGAGTGAGTCGATAAGAAGTCTTTGGTTTTCATTTGACTATTCTTATACAAGCCAGTTCGTAATATGTCGACTGCGCATCAAAATGATGTGTTCTGCGTCGGGATAAAACTTATTTCAATTCATAACATCAGGCTGGGGAATTCAGTATGACGAATTTGCAAGTGTAAATATAGAAATGCAAATGTCTATTGTGGTTTTAGCCTTATGTTATGAATTGAAATAAGTTTTATTCCGATGCAGAACACGTAATTTTGATGCGCAGTCGACATTACGAACTGGCTTATTAGATAAATTTACCCAAGAGTATATTGCATACTATGTGGTGATTTCAACATTGACTGGCTATTAGATGAAGGTCAGAAACAGCAGATATACTTAAAATATTTTGTCCCTCGTATCAGCAAAAGTTGCATCTTCCTACAACCGATTATGGATCACATCTGGATCATCTGTACACCAATATTCCCGAGACGAATACGTTACAAGTGGAATATATATGAATCGTATTTTTCAGACCACAAACCGGCGTGGTGTGCCTTAAAATAGATGAGACATGCATGCATACATATAATACATACATCGTAATGTTCGCTTCATATAATATGTCTTATATACAATTTAAAAGTTAAAAAGTTTAAAAACTATACCAAACGTAATTTTCGACTATACAATGTCATCTTCAGGTACAGCTGCAAAGTTGAGTAATCAAACCGTAAACCTTAATTTCTTAAACAACCTGTTAACAAACATCTTTTATATACTATAGTATAATAAAATTGTTGTATATTATGTAAGTAAAAGATTGGTGGTAGCATATAGGAAACGGGAACATTGGTTGCGTTATAAAACAACCCATGGTTATAAGCAAGCATTATAAGCGAGCTTTAGGTGACTTTGTATTTGACCTAAAGTCAGTCCGGCCTGAATTTAGGCCGGCCTCATGTAAACACCCCCTAAATACATAACACACGTACCTATTATATTACGCAAACGTGTACACCCTTCGTAAAAACCTCTTTATGTAGTTCGTCATATCACCACTCGCCAAAGACTGACTTTCACAACATTGCTCAAATATTGTCCGATTTATACCATGTTCGGCTTATAGAATGTAATGACCTAAAGCCAGATTGACGTGACTATATTTATCAGGCTGTGTTCATTAAGATAGTTATAGATAATTGATCATAAATAAGCCGTTCATGATGGATAGAGGGAGGGAGGGAGGGAGGGAGGGACGGACGGACGGACGGATGGACGGATGGTGGATGGGTGGATGGATGGATGGATGGACGGACGGACGGACGGACGGACGGACGGACGGACGGACGGACGGACGGACGGACGGACGGACGGACGGACGGATGGATGGATGGATAGATAGATAGATAGATAGATAGATAGATAGATAGATAGATATAGATAGATAGATAGATATAGATAGAAAAATAGCTAGATATTTTAACCACTGTTGATTTCTAGCCTCCCCCGCTGCAGGCAACTCTGTGGCTTCTTTTTTCCGAGTCAAATAGCTTCCAAGCCTGTGCTAGCAATATTTTGGCTGGAATTGCAGGGAAGTATAGGGATTGTTGGGATTTGTGAATGGATTGGCCGACGACCTCGCCCCCTTCCCCTGGCGCATTTAATTTCCCTGTCCCCGTGCTCTTGTTAATTTCTGTGGCTCGGCCAAAACATCTTGGAAGCTATTTGACTCGGAAAAAATAAGCCACAGAGTTGCCTGCGGAGGAGGCTAATTGATTTCTAACTTTTTAACTTCTCCAGATACATAATGACTTGTCAAACCAAATTTTTAACTTTTTAATGTAGATGAATATATTTTTTAGGTAATATAGTTCGATCTTATATATTCGAAATTTGTTACTTTGACTGTAAAAAAAATTTCTAACTATTTTCATGTAAATCCTTTGTGTTTTTCTACACCTAAAAAGGATATTTAATAAACTGTTAAATATAATCTTAGGTTATGGTTTTCTATTTAGGTCAATTACTCTGAAGTTGGTGTGCAATATGAGTACAACAACAGCTACTTTTCGATTCTTTCAACATAATCCACTCAACCAAACTGCATTTGTGAGTAGCTTTTTAATTTCTTATTTTTGTTCATGATAGTCTAAATAAAGTTTTTTTAGTAGAAAAACATCTGTCTCCATCTAATCAAACAGACAATCATCCAAAGTTGTTTTCAATATTTACTTCTCTTCACAAGATTTGCATGTTATATATAATCTAATATTATACCTCAACTACAAATTATCCAATCAACGAACTAGATTTGTACCACGTGACCAGTTAATTTAAACTCGAATTCCCCGCTGTGGCGGGATATAAGCGTGAAGGGGTATATTCGACTCGAGTATCACGCGCGAAACCAAATACCACGCGCAAAAACCAAATAACACGCTCGTAAACCAAGGCGAGTCTGTCAACAATGGAGGATGTTCTTTAGTTTGGTGGTATGCATCCACGTGAAAAGTTTCAAGTAATTTCGTTGGATAACTTTGAAGATATACACAAATTTTAGAATTGCAACGTTGTTTGCCTGCTATGACGTCATCCTGACCTCAAGAACGAAAATAGATATCGAAGAACTGTTAGCGCCATTCTTCATCATTTTAAGTGCCCTTTCAAACATTGCATTATCATTTTTGGGGTTAGGGGCACTTTAATATAAGGTTAGTATCTTGATTAGTATTAGCTAAGTACAGGAAACCTCAAAAATAACTCTAATACTGATAATACTAATATATACTAACTGTAATTACTATAACCTAATCAGTGTAATCACTACAACGTATATTAAGGACTTGGTGTAATCTACTATAAAACGGAGGTGCGATTCCGGTTCAAGTTATGTTGTCACCATGGTTACAGGTTACCTTCCAGACCTCCTAGTCTCTAAAACAAAATAATTTGTTTTCTCTCAAATGCAAATTGAGATTGGCAGTTCTCAATAACTTTTGCAATAACTTTTGCAATGCAATACCCAAGTTTGAAATCGAAAACATTGCTTGCGACGACAGAAAATGAAGATTTCTGTATGGGAACGGAGAGGTTTGGAAGCTAATCTGTTACTATGGTGACAACATTACTTGAACCATGTTCTTTAGTTTGGTGGTATGTATCCACGTGCAAAGTTTCAAGTAATTTCGTTGATATACACAAAGATATACACAAATTTTAGAATTGCAACAACGTTGTTTGCCTGCTATGACGTCATCCTGTGCCTCATTAACATATCACATATAACTGAATACCTCAAGAACGAAAATAGATATCGAAGAACTGTTAGTGCCATTCTAAATCATTTTAAGTGCCCTTTCAAACATAGCAATGTCATTTTTGGGGTTAGGTGCACTTTAGCCCTAATACTAACCCTAATACTATAACTCTAATACTGATCCTAATACTAACCCTAATACTAATACCAACCCAAATACTATCCCTTAAACTAACCCTAATATACTACCACCCCCATACTTACAGTACTATAACCTAATGCTGATATGTTGAGGACTTGGTGTAATCTACTATAAATCGAAGGTGCGATTCCTCCATTTAGCCGCAAGTCAAGACGTTTCTAGACGTTTCAAGACAGCATTCAAGATTGTTTCGGTATAATATATAATTTATAAACCCTATATACCCCTATTATTACCCCTATATTAATATTACCCCTCGGGATAATATATCCCTCAGGCTTCGCCCTCGGGATATATCATCCCTCGGGGTAATATTTCGTCGAATTCCCATCGCTTCCGGTCTATAAATAATAAGAATAGATGCGTCAAAAAGAAGTCGTTTAAGAAAACGCCCTACTTGCGAAGTTCGTTGAGAACACTTTTCTAACCTTTCAGAACAGATAAGTAAGTTGGTCAAACAGAATATTCGAAGTTTAGAAGACATTTTGCATGCTTATATAATAGATATTTAATGTTCAGTAGGCATAAAGTGAATGTTTGTAGGTAAATTTTTGAAATTATAGAATTTTGACAGGTCCGGCGCGCCATAAGTTTATTCCGCTTAAAAATTCACACCTGATTAGGAAATTAGAATGTTGGTACGCATAGACCAACGATCTTTCTGATCAAATTGTCTCAAATCTTATTTCAAATGTATATTTTAGACTGGTACAATCAAGGCTAAAGCTGTATGCCTACGTCCAGTACCAAAACCAAAGCCGGCGGAAACCACGAAGAACAAAGGACTGGGTACTCTTTTCATCGTCTTCATTGTAACTGGGTATGTGCACAAATAATATCAACAGAACGCAAAAATGGAAGTCATTTGCGCGTTTTTATAAAAGAATGGTTTCATATATTAAATATTCATGGCAATCAATGAAGAATGTACAGCGGAAACTTAGAGTAGTAGTCTAATGCAAATACACATGCAATCTGATTGGCTACGTTACTCTCTATCTATTTGTTAAATAGATATCGAGTAGCGGCAAGTGACGCGATAAGGCCGAGTTCTTCTCCAAAAAACAATGCGTATGTCTCGTTTTTCGAAATAATTTTGAAGGAATAACGAACATAAGTTTTTTTACAGTAAAATAATTAGATTATTCGTTCTCTATGATATGCCGAACTCGGGCGTCGCCCTCATTAACTATGGGAAGCGATTTGCCATGGGCGTAGAGAGAGGCCGAATCCGCGGTCGGGTAATACAAAAACAGGTACGCAATGCGTACATGTGACTAATGCTATTGGGATAGACCATGTAGACTTAAGAAGCAATGCATGAAAATAAATGAAAAGCACAAAGAAATTGATAGTTATTATAAATCATTTTGTAAATGTGTTGCTAATTTCAACATGGCAAATACTATACATACATTTTTATATGGGTTGTTTCCAAGATATAGCATGATCATAAACATGCCCCCAAATTTCATTTGAAGTGAACTTGTAAAGTTCACATGTAAATAAAGCATCTGGGCCGGGCTGGTTATACGAAATCTAGTGGATAGTTTATCTGGTGGATTATACGTCCTAGCTAGAAAACCACTCTAGTGGTGATTTGACAGGGGCGGATCTAGGATTTTCCTTACCTACATCAAAACATTTTCGAAATAAAATTTCTGGGGTGTGTGGTCAGAAAAGGCCCCCCCCCCAAAAAAAAAACCCATTTGGGGGGCATCAGGCATGCCTATAAACACTAAGTAATAGTGATTCCGACATGGACAGCCAGAAACAGGTAAAAAAGAAGAAATGTTAGTGGCCAGGATTCTGAAATAGGGTGTCCAATTTGGGAACATATCAGACAAAAGTGATGACACATTTCTAGGGGGCCCTTGGAAAATATTTGAATTTTGGGTAAACTGCATTTCCTGAATTTTGAGAGTACTTTTGAGCAAAATATAACGGTCTTAAATCAAAATTTTTAAACGGGGTATCTCATCATTTTAAATACATATTTTGGTACAAATATGATTATATATATATATAATAAAGCAGTAAATTAGTTATATTTCCATAAGATGCACTGTAGATAATATTCATATATTTTCTCCTTACAATTAAATTTGTAATTCAACAGTTCAAAAGAATTTACATCTTCAAAAGAAATTCATAATCTGTACAGTGAATCATCTGTACATGAATCAGTACATCAATCAGTACAATTCATAATCTGTAATTTTTAGCTTTGCAAGTTTCTGCCAGCAATGCTGCCATGCTTCTTCATTCAACTAGGACATTTTCACTCAACTAGGTACACTGTCAAATTGGTCAAAATGTCACATGCATGATAATATTGAAAATTAAAGCTATTTCTTTTCAAATATATTTATATATATATTTTAGGCAAATCATTGAGAATACTTTCTTTCTCCCCCAAATTTTGTGTGACCACTTTTCACTGTAGAGCATCCAACGACACCCGGACGCCCTTAGATGGCTATAAGCCTGCTCTTAGCAGTGCCCCTAACAGGAGTATTAGTACAACTCCGCTTTGGAGTTTGTTTGGAAGCCTTTTCCCCGAGAAACCCCATAGACAATTGGCACAAAATGGTTTGGTTTAAATACTTCACCAGCAACGACATTACCTTCAAAACTAAACAATATACAGTGTATGTATAGTGTAAACCATCAGATACAGTTGTTAAAAGAACACAAGGATTGACTTGTTGATTAAATAATAACTTAAACGTTCTCCACAGTCAGGATAAAACAAAGTAATATTTCTATTTGTGACAGAAGAGAGAACGAGAATAGAAAGAAAGCTAGCCCATTTTTTATCCTCAGAATTGGAAATGTCTTCCAATTCTTCTCCAGATGTACCAAAATCCAAACTTTCGAACAAAACGGACAAAGGAAAAAGTTTGTTTACACTAGTACATACCTTCAGTTCTCCTTACAATACAATACAATACAATACAATACAATACAATACAATACAATACAATACAATACAATACAATACAATACAATACAATACAATACAATACAATACAATACATGTATGGAAAGATTAAGATAGTCATTCTCAATTTTCAGGATATTCAAAAGCATATCATGGATTTTTTGATAAATATTCCTTTTCTTAAACCACGGAGATGTATTGGGATACTATTCCATATTTAAGTCTGTCTTTAATTATTATTATTATTATTATTATTATTATTATTATTATTATTATTATTATTATTATTATTATTATTATCAGTTTTCGCACAGCTCATTATCTTATAGCTGGATTTCATTGCTAAACATCAAGGTACATCCCGCACCATTAGGTGTTTAGCACATGTCTCAATATTCTTGCAGTTCCCAACAAACAAGCTTTTAGTGAAGTATCTGGAAGTCAATTCTAATGTCGAGCCCTCCTAGCCACATATCGAAATGGTTGCTTACTGTTCCGAGTGTTCCAATAATGATGCGTACAATTGTTACTTCTTTACATTGCCATATCCTCTTAATTTCTCTTTTTAGATCTTGATACTTTTCTACTTTTTCCTTTTCTTTCTGCAGAACTCTTGTATCAAATGGGCATGCAACATCTATCAGTGCGCAGCATCTCTTCTTTTTATTTAGCACTAGTACAGTATATCTGGCCGGGAATGTTCTATCTTATTATCAGTTTGGATTTTCATATCCCAGAGCAGTTTACATTTACATTTTCAGTGACAGTTTCTGGCTTATGCTCGTACCACTTTTCCGCATGCTCCAGCTTGTATTTCTTACATAACTCCCAATGGATCACCTGAGCAATTTTGTCGTGTCTCCATTTCTTATACTGCTTTTGGGCTAACATCTTACATTCCTCTCCACATAACCTACAAGCAGCCGATATATCTTCTTTGTCAATCACTCTCCTGATGTACCTAGTTCGTAATGCCTGATCTTGTGCCGCCATCAACATTCCTTCTGTTTCTTTCTTCAGGTTTCCTCTTTTTAACCAATCCCAGGTCTTACTATCTTAGTATCTCTACCTTCCTCTGTACTTGTGTAGAATTTCCCATGTAGATTCTTTCCTGTATACTTATCTCGTCTAGAATTCTGGATCTCCTTTTTCTCTTTCCCTCCATCTAACTCTATCTCCTCTTTTCCTTACTGCTATCAATAGTTTCTCATCACTACATTCAACATACATTCGCAAGCTATTTACTTCAACATTTACACAATCCTCCACACTAATTAGCCCTCTACCTCCTTGACTTCTTTTGAAGTAAAGCCGATCAACATCGCCCTGGGGATGGAAGGCTCTATACACTGTTAGCAATTTTCTTGTTTTCCTATCCATCTTTCGAAGTTCTTCCTTTGGCCACTTAATAACTCCTGCACCGTACCTGACAATATATAGAAACAGCTCTTGAATTTATGGCAGTGATGCTATTATTATTATTATTATTATTATTATTATTATTATTATTATTATTATTATTATTATTATTATTATTATTATTATTATTATTATTATTATTATTATTATTATTATTATTATTACTATTATTATGGAGCTTCAAAAAGATTATGATTCGGTAAGAAGAAAGCTCTCAGATGTTTGAGTGATAGATAATCTGATATACAAACTCGAGCCGAAGGAGAGTGATCGGACGCGAATATTTTATATGGCTTATCAAATGAATACACATATATGTTCATATTTACTATCTTGAAGATACAAGCTGTTTTGGCTGAGGAAATCGAAGGAAAAGTTTATGTAAATTAGGACGATTCTTTATCCGATATAAAACCTCCGTCATTCCACTGATAATTTCCTTTGTTTCTTCTTCATGAATTATTAATGATTTGATAACTGTTATTGTAAAATTCATTAATAATTCATGAAGACCATGAAGAAAATTCAAAAGAAATTAATATTTAGACAGGATAAAACATCAAAGTTAACTCACTCAAATTGAGTTTTTTCGGAGTTAAAATAATTTGTTTGTACCGTTTCTACAACTTCCAAACAAAGTATGTATTATATATTCTATTAATTTTACAAGTTCGTTTGCGGCTCGCTCGTCCGCTCATGTTTTAACTACTACTTCGGCCGCTCATGTTTTAATTCTACCACTTAGAGATCGTTTTAAGTGCGCAAGTACAATAATTACAGTAGTTAAATGTACATACAGCTGCCAACTTTGTCGGTCCCGTCCATTGAGAGTGAGTCATTAGATAAGCTTCACTCGCGAAATCCTTTATCACATTCACGACCATTGAAAAGCACGGGTGGCGTGTGCTATTAGGGCACTGCCACTCACCGCTAAGTCAAGCCCGGTCGGACGGGGTTAGTACTTGGATGGGTGACCATCTGGGAATAACCTCGTGTTGATTCGCGAGCTTGAACTCATGTGAGTAGAGTTATTAGTTATTAGTTGATCTCTCCCGTGCTTTGAGGGTTTTCCTCCGGGGTCTCCGGTTTTCCTCCCTCAGTAAAATCAACACTTAGATCGTAGCTGTGCTCCGTGGTCAGACATGGGTCGTATGGTGGCAGCCATGTGGCGCCTTTGACATACCTTCGACTCGGCCACGTTCGAGCTAAACAAATTGTAAAGACACACGTCTGTTGTGTCTGTTAATAAGACCATTATTATTATTATTATTATTATTATTACCATTGATTCACCCTTACTTTAGGATCATAGTAAATCTCGTTATCTTTTATTGCTCGGCTTGATTATCAAAAACATTCATCATGTAACTGTAAGCTAATGGCACTAATAATTCTTAGTTTTATTGATATTAATTTTCAAGTTTGCACCAACTTTTTCTCTTAGATCATTTGTGTTCCTTTGCTTGTGCTTCTTCGCCGTTTATTCATGGGTTAAAAAGAGAAAAAGAAGTATACTTGATGATGAAATGAACGAGGACTACGGAACCTATTCAGAACCGCCATCTGTTCATGTCCAGGTCAGAGAAGTTTGATTTTTTCTCCCATCATATCTAAAGATTATAATAAAGATATTGTAAACGACTTGTTAGCCATGACAGTAAACATTCATTTCGAACTTGCACCGAACAAACACTTGATATATTTTCAAGTTCTTTAAAGTGCCCATGTCGTTGCATTACAGAATATCATTTTAGGTTAATATTATTGTTCTTATTTGCAAAAAGAAGTTAACAATGAATATTTTATCACTGGAAGAGTTTGTCATGCTCCAAACTCACCTAAACTTTGTCCGCCATTGCTCAAAACATGTTCCTAACGAGCCAGCGATTTCAAACGTCAAAGACTCAACTGAGTAAAAAATTTGGTGCTGTACGATGCTTTACGGCTTCTTTCCCGTGGTTTTCGGCTGTAGTTATTGAGTTATAAGACTATTTTAAGGTAGTATAGTTTCCCTTTATATTAATATTATGATGAGCCATGTGGTTTTTATCTTTGAGTCTTTGACGTCACTTTATAATCTTGTATATAAAAAACTTTATAGACTTTATAATCTTTATAAATAAACTTTATAATCTTGTATAAAAACAGTCGAAAAGGTTAACTTTCGATGCTCGTAATGACTTGATTTGGCAAGTGAAATAGTAAGGACATAATGCAAGTGAAATAGTAAGGACATAATCTTTACGAATATGTAAAAATGCAGACATAGTTTGACGCTACCCTGGCTTTAAAATATTTTTTGAACGTAACTTTAAAAGTTACTGTCCATGACCCAAAGTTTCGACACACCAATCTGGTGTCTTCATCAGGGGTGATCGTTGTAAAGTTATAGGATCCCTATTTATACCCTCATAGAACCGATGGTGACGTTATCTATTAACAAGATGCAAATATTAAGCTTCTGGTAATAAACCACCGTCATCGCGATTCAATGGGGCGTGGGCGCTATTGGTATGCCAGCCTCCAAACAACGTCTCTGATGGTAAACCCCAAAAATTTAATTTCAGGGGAACTTTAAAAACTTGTACTTGTCCATATCCTTTGTACCACTATAACGGTATTTAATTTCAGAATCATCTTCAGGGTAAGATGAACATTTATGATCACGATTTTTCAAATCATAATATTTTTTAGTGTCGTTTCTCTTGACTGAATTTTGTTTTCGGCTGGCAACATGAAAGATGGATCGAATTGCCAAAAACAACCAATTAAATAGCAATTAAAAATACAATCCGAATATGGAAAAACGATGTTCGGTCATTTATTCTTAAACTTGACTTATAGAACCTTTATTTTGCTATTAATTTAGAATGTTATAAAACAGGGTCTCAAAGTAAAACACATTGAAATTTAAAAATAACCCATGACTACGATAAAAAAACAGTCCTCTTAAATCAAATAACCTGAACAATATTTCAAAGTGTCTCTTGTCATACATATTCAAAATATAGACGGAGACAACGACATAATGAAAAATATCATGCATGCAGAAAGCAGTATATAGCTAACTTTTCTATAGAAAGGAACATATGATATAACGTTACAACTTAACATTATAACATATGGTTTTTGATCGACGTGATCGCGTTTTCATGACCTATGCCACTAGGTCTTAATAAAAACAAACAACAAACTCAGCAGAAACATGAACACAGCCCTCGGGAATAATATACAATTATTGCATGAGGCTGAGCATGATATCAAGAATTATCCAGACCGATGTCAATGTTATCTGCCGTCCAATAAATATTTTTTTGGACACCTCCGTCCAATAATTCACAGTATTCGGCGGAAATGACGTCGCGCCTGTCGGACAATGAGAATTCACTGGAGTATGTTGACCAATAAGAAAAGAGAATGAAGTTTGAATGTATAATAATGTGTTTTATTATATGGCACAAGTTACCTCCAGTGAAATCGTGCGCTCTGATTGGCTGAGATGGTCCAACTGTCGGTCGTACGTTTCTTTCCCGTAATCTACAAATAACAACAAAAAATTATTTTTAAAAGCCGAAAAATATACAAATTTGTTTCAATGTTTTAACTAAGTCATGAATGAGCCACAATAAGATAATGAGCACTCAGAAAGTGAGTTTTATTATCCTTTCGGTGTGTTCTGTTCAAGGTATATCCTGTGTATCCTTTCGGTGTGTTCTGTTCTGCTCACTTTTTGTCACGCTATTCGCATGCTATCCAAAAATGCCTTATTACGGGAAAATCATAAGACGTCGGTCTTTCATGTACGGACCTCGCCTCACAGCCTCGGTATATGTACTGTCAAGACCGCGGTCTGATATTTCCCCGTAATGACCGCGCTCTCGGTTAGCTAGTGAGAAGTTAGGAATATTGAAATTAATAAATATAATTGCGTGCTCTGATTGGCTGAGACACGTCACGTGCCGGTCCGTTATTTCCTGAAATTAATGGACCGGTCCGGATTACGGATTTTGTCAGCCATTTTGTTTACAAAGGAACAAACCGAACAACGATAGAGAACTTTGAAAAGCAGCAAACATTTAGTAAATTAAGCACTAAACTGTAATATCATGTACGAGTCGGACGATGAGTAATCTAAAAGAGAGTCTTACTATTATGAAAGCAATAGAAGAACAAGAACAAGATTGAAAATGACGATTCCTGTCACTCAAAACGTATGTAAAGTATGTTGTTTAAAAAAGCCATGCCATATAATAAACCTCTTATTAACCTCGACCGCTTGGTTATTACGGGAAAAATATCAGACCTTGGTCTTTTATGTACGAACCTCACCCCTACGGGCTCGATCCGTACTGTCAAGACCTCGGTCTGATATTTTCCAGTAATGACCGCGCTCTCGGTTAATAAGAAGTTATAAATATATACACTGCTGTAGTGAATGCATTTGGAAGAGCTTGGAGTAGACAGACGATACACGGACGATCATTGTAACCTTCGCTCTCCATCTGAGTCTGAATAGCTGAATGGTTAGAGCATCTCACCGACAATCATAAAGTTACAGGTTCGGCAATTCCTGTCCGACTCTGAGGATAAAAGCTTGACGATCGTCCATGTATCATCATTAGCTAAAATGTTAAAGATAGCTGAATGTTTTTTATCTTCTTTCTTTATCATTTACAGAATGCGTCTTCTCCACCAGACCAATCTAAACCACTATAAATGGTGAACGACTTAATCTTTTAATGATGATCAAGACAATATATGATGTTTTCAGATATATGACGGAAGAACTAATTCTCAAGATATCTAAGACTGATCATTTCTTTGCTAATAGATGCTGTGCGATTTTTTAAACAAGTTTACTAGAATAGTCTTGCGCGCTTTTTAAAAATTGAACAAGTTTGGAACAGAACATGTAAATGGTTAAGTGAATAGGTCTTCGAAGTAAACAGATAGACGAATTCACTAAATTCACTTCGCTATAACAGTGTTATTGTTAACCAGCTGTTGTGGTCTAGTGGTTACCACACATGTCTATGAGCTGGGAGACCCAGGGTCTTAAAATAATTGAGGAGAAGGTGCTGCCTTTGCAACAACACCAGCAAATGGTAAGACTTTCGGGTCTTCTCGGAAAACGACCTTAAATCGTAGGCCCTCGGAATCCCTATCAGTTGGGTTTTCCGTTCACCTCAGAGTGATAAACTTGAATAGTCGAACGCTTAAAACATGAGCCTCTGGCTCGGATAAATAGGGCAACCTTATCCTGCGTGATCGACTCAAAATAAATCATACTCATACTCATACTCATGCCATGCATGATATGTTGCAAGATCTTCCAGGCGCTTCCATTAACTCCCATTAAAGCGCACCCATCCCATCACTCCTCGCACCCACTCATACTATGTTATGTATATTTTATTCTTGTCTCTAAACATTTTCCATGCTTCTTCAATCAATTTTGCGCTGCCATACTACGCAATTACACACGTGCATGTATAGGCGGCATGCATTTATAGACCATTCACAAAATTATGTTGCTGTACAACTCAATATTCACAATACTAACACCGGAATGGTTCGAATAATCTGACTGGTCTTAAACTAAAAATGTTTACGCAAAGTCTATTGATCGCAGGACGTTTGTGGACAAATAAGAACACAATATGACATTAACTGGTTGATGGGGGAGGGAGAGACGTGAAAAATAGGATCCCAACACTTTTGGTCATGATTGTAGTTTTTGAAATAGTTCGAACTGTATATCGTATCCTAATTTAACTTATAATTACAGCCATATATAGATAGACCTTACTCATAAATGGCCGCCGAATTAAAATTATTTTATATGCATATAAATTGGCCCGCGTGAACTCGTTTTCATGTACGAAATTGAAAAGATTCTTATACTTTAAAACGAGGTTATAAAGTCTAATTTATATTTTATGAATAAGGTCTATATTATGATTTATTTTATTTTATTCGTAATTGGCCATTTGCATGCGGAGGCATTTTATTGTCGAATTATTCACTAAAGTTGAAAACTAATATCTCAATATCTTAGTTTTATTTGTTAATAATTCAACATCAATGTAATTCAACATCAAGGTATAAGTCACATAACATATAGGTCAGTGGCGGCACTACGTGGGTGTGGGCCGGTGCAAGAAAAACAAATTGGGGCCCCGGGGCGATTCTCCGCCGGAAAATATTTAAATTTAGGGTCTCTGAAATGGCATTTCCTGCATTTTGAGAGTACTTTTGAGTAAAATCTAAAGACCACAAATCACTTTTTTGGTAGTGTATCATTATTTTTAAGAAAATATTATTAATAATAGCACCATTAATAAGAAACAGTTTGCCTGATGGGCCGTTTGCGCACCCATGTGATACCAATACTACCATTTAGAAAACCTAAATTATGAGAACTACTCCGTGTCTTTTAACGAACAGACAACGGAAACTCATGAACATGTTTTATTGAGAGTTCAATGTTTTCATCCCTTCATCAAGAAGGCTATTATTAATAAGTCTAATATTCAAGCGCAAGCGCTGAGCATTCGCCAAACGATTTCAGCAGTGAGATATTGCCCTCGATTGCAAGCAACTCGTTGATGTAGGAAATGACTTTGTCACACAAAATGAGAACCATAAACGTAACGGTGTAAAAACGTAGCAAAGTGAAAAGGTGGTGAGCCGCCGAGATTTCTAACAATGAAATTTGACGTTTCGAGCGGATCCCTTGATTAGAGTGGGCTTATGTATGCCAAAAGGGTGCCACTGACCGGTTGAAAGCAACTGGTGGCACCCTTTTGTATTAGATGAAAGAACTACGGTAGCTTTTTTGTTGTGATCTCAAAACTTTGTCCCAGTATACTACAGAATAACACGAACTATTTACAATAGCAAAATTTAAACACGAAAGGAAAATACAACACGTTGATTATTTCAACCTTCTAGATACTATCATGAAACCACTAGTTGAACAACTTCCTAGTTACTAAAAGACACCAATCACGCCTTATCTATATTTTTAATGATTTCGAATTTCGTCCTCCAGTAAAAATCTAATTTTAAACAGCAGACATTCTTTATACTGTCATACAGCTCTCAAGCATTTCTTAGATCTCCGTACTAACTCAGAACCACCAACTAACATTCTACTTAGATTAGCCTAATTGGCCATTACTTTATAACATTCTTTTTTAATTTAACAACAATTTTTACGCTCAAACAGGCGGAGTTTCTATGGGCACAAAATGAAACATCTGCAAATATTTTCGTCGGATACATTGAACATTTAATTTTTCAACAGTATGAAGGTCCGGGCTAGAAACATTTCTCGACTTTGTCAACGATTTCTACCCGACTTTAGAATTTACTTGGGAAATTAGTGACTCCAAAATTACATTTCTAGTTTGACATTTACATGCATGAACATACAAAACAACACAATCAATACGACCATATATTACAAACCTACAGACTCACACAGTTACCTTTTATACAACTCATCTCAACCTACATACTGCTAAAACTCCATTCCTTACTCCCAATTGCTATACGCTTACGCCGAATTTGCAGCAACGACAATGACGATTTTATTATAAAAGCTAAAGATATGTGTTGTTTTTTCCGTGCACATACCCTATATACCGACAAGTAAAAAAGCCTATGAGAAAGTAATCGTTATTCCACGTACACAAGCACTTTCTCCAAATAACCAAAATAACTCAGACAACAAGATATCAATCATCCTAACATTCCATCCGCAAAACACACCTATATACACACCGGTTGTTCTTGAGGGACAATCATCGGACTGGAGGAAAGTTCATGCTGGGGTGCCTCAAGGATCGGTGCTAGGACCGCTTTTGTTTTTAATTTATATTAATGATATTACCGATGACCTTGAATCACATCCTTTTATTTACGCCGATGATATACTATTGAAGTTGTTAACGATCCAACTACGATCGGCTCAACGATTTATTAAAGATTTCGGAGTAGTCTGATAAATGGTTGATGACCGTGAACCCGTCAAAAACTCGAACTATGTTATTTTCGATTAAAAGACATAAAATTGGCTATTCTTTGCTTTCGATGGGGGGATGTAATATCGAGGAGGTCGATGCCCACACCCATCTCGGTCTCACTCTTCAAAGTAACATGTCATGGAATATGCATATTACAAGAATTTACGAAAAAGCTTGTAAAAGATTAAATATCCTAAAATCGTTAAAATTTAAAATCAATAGATCGACGCTCGCCTGTTTATACAATAAAAAAGTAGAGTGCTGCGTATAGACAGTGTTTTGAATATATAGCAATAGCGTAGAGTCTGGCTGCTATTAATAGCTCAAAAAGCGGACAAACAAACCAAATTTGACTCACAAATGATTGCAAATGAACTATTTCTTTTGTTATGGCCGCAATAATTATGGGTAAAAGCGGACAAACATCGGTACTGACGTCATCTCGACGGAGCGCTATTGAAAGTGAAAAGGTGGTAAACTGCCAAGAATTTAGTGACGAGATACTGACGTTTCGAGCGGAGCCCTTCATCAGAGTAAGACGAGATGAAATAAAATAAATAGGGCTTATATATATGCCAAAAGGGTGTCACAACTAGAAAGTAGCCAATCAAATGCACGGGAGATAAACAAACTAATAATTGATGAGATGCGAAAAGTTAAATCATATATGCTATTTTTACAGTTGATCAGCAAACAGACTAGGGGGAGGGAGAAATGACAGGTCCAATATCCAAGGGGATTAGGCGATAATATATTAGCAGTAAGAAACAAAAGCTTGAAAAGGAATGAAAGTGCATAAGCAAATAATAAAAAGTTCCAAGCAAACTAAAATAACAAAAAACTTGTAGGAAATTAAATAAAAGAAAAACGTTCGTTAAGACCAAGAGGATGGATGTGTGGTGCCAAGTTTAAAAATGAGACGCTTCTCTTGCCGTTTGCGGTTATCGTTACCACCTGAGATGGGAAGGATGCACAGACTTTCATGTCTGAAACCAAATGGTTGGAGCTGTTGAAATGGCGGGCTACAGGTTTGTCAACATCATTGTTCCTCACCGAACGAAGATGTTCAGCAAACCTGTCTGAAAGGCGTCGCCCAGTTTCACCGATGTAGATTTTAGGGCATTTATCGCAAAAACATCATTTATTGCATTCAAGTTTTTGTTTCTTACTGCTAATTAATATATTATCGCCTAATCCCCTTGGATATTGGACCTGTAATTTCTCCCTCCCCTCAGTCTGTTTGCTGATCAACTGTAAAAATAGCAAATGATTTAACTTTTCGCATCTCATCAATTATTAGTTTGTTTATCTCCCGTGCATTTGATTGGCTACTTTCTAGTTGTGACACCCTTTTGGCATATATATAAGCCCTATTTATTTTATTTCATCTCGTCTTACTCTGATGAAGGGCTAGCTCCGCTCGAAACGTCAGTATCTCGTCACTAAGTTCTTGGCAGTTTACCACCTTTTCACTTTGCTGTTTATACAATAGTTTGATACGACCAATAATGGAGTACGCCGGAGACGTAATATGGGATAATTGTACTACCGGGAATAGTCAGCTGCTTGAAAGCGTTCAATATGAAGCATCCAGGGTTGTCACAGGGGTTCAATTAGACTATAAGAAAAATACATAAATTAATTTACTTTTACAAGATAGCTAATAAGACAGCTCCATGCATGCATGTATCTGGTTGAACTTTTACCAAATTTGGTAAGAGAGCGTTCGCATATTGCTTTAAGGTCTGGCCCAAATGTCAGTTCATTTGCATGCAGAACAGAGAAATTTAGGTCTTCATTTTTTCCTTCTACAGTTAGTTTATGGAACACTCTCGAATTAGATATTATAAACTCGATTTCACTTCCAGCTTTCAAAGTAAAAGTGAATACTTTTTTTCTCTCGTTAAGCTATAATAAGTTATTTGATTTTTCTCAGTCTTACATACCAGATAAAGACTGGGTTTTTGTGCTCTCAATGACTATAATTAGTTGTTGTGATTCACCTTTATGTTTCTGTGGACTTGAAAAGGAAACTGTAAAACATTTCTTTTTATCATGTCCTCGTTTTTCTGCTCAACGTTTTGTTTTTCTTACCTCTGCTGCACGTTTATGTGGTCAGAAATGGTTAGCGAGTGGCGAAAAAGAAAAACTCAGATATATACTATTTGGCTCTGATGCATTAAGTTATGAAGAAAACTGTAATTTGTTTCGTATTGTTCAACAATTTATATTGAATACTGATCGCTTCTCCCTAGCTAATGTTTAGCCTTTATTTATATTTTGTTTGTTATGTTATGTGCGTTCCTGTTTGTGTCTTTTTAAGAAAATAATGTAAAATGTAATGGTTTATTTATGTATAATATTTTAATAATGTAAAATGAAATGTATACGTGAGCCCTTAGATAAGAAAATGCTTTTGGGGTAAACGTGGATCGAAATAAATTTTAAATATACAATATTATTTCGAAAAATGTCAAGATGCTACAACAAGATCCTCTTACTGACAGCATTTTTTTCATGTAAACCGGTTAATGCCTTAGACGAGACCCAAATTTAAAGGACCCGTGCTTTTTCACAGATCTCATAGATCCAACCATACAGAAAGTTGCGATATATGATACCGGTACTTTTCATTGCAATAGATCAAGACATGTCAAATGTCACGGGAGCTTTAAGTAAATTACGCAATACATCTTACTCTTTCCGATATATGTACCACTATAGTAATTTAGTTTATTGTATAGTTATATAAAACAATGCAGTGAAACTAGACACAAATTTGGGGATCGTTTTCGAGAACATCTTAGTTCAGTCAGACGAAACCTTAGTCATAGTCCATAGATGATATCACCATCCTCAAAAAATGTTTCGATGATAACGAACGCAAATTAACAATGTGAGAGCAGGTTTATTTTCAACTTTAACACTCTGCACCCACACGGGATTAACGTCGATTTTCAATTCAAATGATAATTTCATACATTTGTACCGAAATGAAATTTATTTGAAATTTATATACGCCGCTTTCTTACATGTATGAATGTATGCTGCTAATACATTCTAGAAACCTCTATTTCTATTATATATATCTATATATATTCTCAGGATTTATGGTGAAGGAAAATTTCGAGTGCAGTTGCGAAAATTGCAACTTCAATCACCATCTGACCTGAAGAAGGACACATCGTCCAAATATACGTAAGTACTCTTACATTTTGTTAATATAGGACCCTTCCTCACAACGAATATTTTTGTTTAGTGACACGTGACCAGCCATGCCAGCTGGGTCGAGGTGTAATGGAGACCAAATTCTTGTCTTCAATCACGCAAATCAATCGCGCCGGTGTACTGTCTTACAGTAAACGTAAATTCTGGCTGTGAAGCACTGAAAAAAATTAGCGGTTTGAAGGCTCACCCAGATAAACCAATGATCCAGGGCGTTCCCGCCAGTGAAGCCTTTGCAGTTTTGGAAATAATACGTCGATGATGTCATTTCCGCGATATATCCAAAAATGAAGTGGAAATTTTTTGAACCACTTCAACTCAATAGAGCTTTCAATTCAATTCACAGTAGAACGTGAAAAGAATGAATGTTTATCATTTTTGGATTCAGTCGTCAAACGATCGAACAGACCACGGGAAATTAAAAACTGCTGTATATACCGAAAACCAATACATTTATGCATAACATTTTAAGACCAAACCGGGACCAGTTGCGAAAAATGCAACTTCAAGGCCTTCCGGCTGGAATTGAACCGCGATGCTGGTGCAGTGCTCTGACCACTGAGCCACGGAGGCAGGTTACGCACGCCTGCTCCGACAAAGCAGAATTTTCCTTTTTTGAAAAGAAAACAGCCTTTTGGTACCGATGTACTCCTGATCACAGTCATTCCATGTAATGGAATAAATAGCGTCTTTCCTCTGTTCCTTCGCAATACGATCCTTAGGTTTTGCAAAAATATGACGCAACGTCAAGAAAGGTTTTTGAGCAAATTTTACGTTGAAACTACCTAAGATTCTTTTAATTGGTTCCGTAATCCCTTGAATATACGGACTGGAACAACCGCAAAATCCACTCCCCATTGAATCGCGATGATGTTGGTTTATTACCAGAAGCTTATTTGCATCTAGCTTGTTAATAGATAACGTCATCATCGGTTCCATGAGGGTATAAATAGGGATCCTAAGCTCCTAACTTTACAACGATCATCCCTGATGAAGACACTAGATTGGAGTGTCGAAACGTTGGGTCATGGACAGTAACTTTTAAAGTTACGTTCAAAAAACTTTTTAAAGCCAGAGTAGCGTCAAACCATGTCTGATTTATCACCTAGTTGCGTTGGGAAATTATTTAATGATTCTAACTTAATTTCCACACCGTGGTTCATTTGCGTGGTTGAAGACAACAATTTGGTTGATATAATCACTACGGTTAATCCAACGCTGGAAACCAAAAAACCGACCAAGCGCACAGTTCACTGGGACGTGAGAACGTAATAATAATCTCGAGTTGCACTCAGTAGCGTAGCAATAGGCGGTTCAGGCGGTTCATTGAACCAGGGCCCCCGAATGTCCAGGGGCCCCAAGCAAGCAAAATCTTAGCCAACGGATTATTCCGCTGACTGTCCCAAATTTCTGGACACCCGACTACAAAAGCCCTCACTCTTGAACCGGGCCCCTGAAACCCTATAGCTACGCCACTGGTTGCACTGGATAAGTCACTGCAAAAATTGAACAGAGAAGGGCTACAAATTAAAGATGCATGAGCAATACGACTCTTTGAGGTCTGTGGTTCAGTTTGTATCCTCCCTACAGGGACTACATGCAGGTACGGAAAATCATTCATCTTTCAACTTCTTAATTTGCTATTTGATTTTTACACAGGTGGAAACACGACTCATTGTTCTGTGCTAGTTAGTTTATATTTCACCATTGAATACTCTGAGGGTTGATCAGACAAGAAAATTAAAATTATCAGTGATAAAAGTCAAAATGATTTTTGCTCATCTTGAGACAAAACAGTATATTCCAAACTATTTTGAAGTCAATTGCGACAAATGAATTCGGGAAGTCGTCGTCCTTACTCTTTCGAATTTTCAATTCCGGTAAACATTTTGATGGTTGAAACAAGTCCTTCTTCTCCGGTTTGTCTCAAAAAAGATAAATACGATGATCCATGCATTCATTGTTAACAACGACAAAAAAATAAAAGTTTGTCCGAAGATAACTTTTTTGGTGTAAACTTTTCCATAAGAACGAAGTTGCCATACCGCAATTGCTACTTTTTTAGTGGCTCGATATAAATATATAAATATCCCCAAATTTAAAACATAATGGCTAACCCAAACCTTACCCTAATCCTAACCCTAACCCTCCACCTAATATATACTAACCCTAACTCTTACGATAATGTTTTATTTTAGAAATAACAGCTGATTTTAATTTCGACTTTTACCACCGATAGTCTATGTGACGTCATTTCGGGATTTTATATGGAAGTTAATCTCCTAATTAGCAAACCAATCAAAACCCTCCGGCGTCAATTTCGTTCCCAGGCGTTCCTTCTGGCTCGCTGCAAAATTTGGTCGTCGCTTAAACTGAGCATGCAGCGTTGGAATATTAAGCGGGAGTTCTGGAGCTATTCCTCCGTTATTATTTGGAACTTCGTTATGATCGGAACTTCGTTGTTATGTGCAGGAATCGAATAATATTGACCTTTTTCATGCTACATTGAATTATTCACTGCGAGAAACAGAGATAAATTGTGCGTGAAAAAGCAGCTGCCAGTAGGAAGCGCTGTAGACGCTTGTAGTCGACGGAAAAGATACCATGTGTGGTCTTACAAGGATTTGGCAAGTTCCTCATTTACAAGCTTAAATTCTACGGAGAACTGATGGCTCTTTTGTTGTTTTTTGCACAAAGTTTTCGGCATTGTTCTTCAATGTTTGTTAAAAGGACACCTGGACACATTTATACACAGGAATACACGCAATCACTTGTGCCAAATATGTCGGGGATCCTTTGAAAGTTTTTGCATTTTTGAGACCGCATGTGGATAAAAGATCCAGCCCTTCTGCTCTTTTTGGCGGTTGGCATTTCTTTCCAGCGATCGTGGCCGCACAACTTCCAGATCGATTAGTTTGTTTTCGGGCCTGTTCGATTACTGGCAATTTTCGATTGATGACCCATCCTTTCCGCTTGACCCGTACGGATATTAACGCCTTAACGCGGCAAAAAGTCCTTCTTCTTTTGCTTTGTCTCTTTGCTTTATCTTTGAGATAAACACGAATAATGCTCGTACTGTTGTAACAACGACAAGCATTTGACAATAGATCTAACGAAATTTGCCCAACCATCGTCGATTTGGTTTTGAGTCAATATTGAACTTTATTTAACTCAATTACGGATAGCCAATCAAATTACTTCCGGCGATGGATTACCCAGAACTTTCGTTTCCGTTCAGGTAGGGGAGTAAAGATAAGACCCTGGGTACGAGATTGGTGTCAAAAATGAAAAATACTTTCAGTTTCCAGATTTCACTTTCAATTTCATGCTTCAGTGATAAAACGTAGTATGAATTTAAAATGAGTGTTTTCTTTGTGGTTCATTGCAAGTTAAATATTGGAGACGCCATGATTAGCTTTCACTCACACGCACGCGTTGCATTTCTGTTTATAACTGGTTGTTTAATAATCATCCAGGATTCTCAACAAGCACAATGTTCTCGTAAATTTTCCAGTCGACGAACTTGTTATTTTGTATGTAGTGGAGTCCCAGGTAAAAGTGGTGATGTGAATATAGATTTATCAGCAATTGATGGCCAAGGATCGCCAAGGTAATGTTGTCTAGCATAGTCAAGCAAATATGTAGTTCTGTGCCTGTTGGAGTTCAGTATTTCGATGCTGATCTTAGGATGATAGTTCGTGTCTATTCAGTGCAATAAAATTTGAGTTTGTGACTAGTGTAGTGGTGTGTAGCTGCTACTATTGTCTGTGCGCTGCGCATTTCCGCTCTACATCTCATTTACCTAAGGCTAAGATTTAATACATTTGGCCAGATGGTACCAGAGTGCATGAAGGTTAAATTCTTTCCCAGATTATATGTTACAATACAGATCCTCAAAATCTGCTATTATATAAATGCCTTAAATTTTAAAATTTAATATTTTTTATATTGTATATACAGTAGGAACCCATACATCCACTGTTGTATTTTCTATCTGGTATTTGTCATTTTACACCACCGCAAATGGTTATTATCAGGGATGCTACACTATAGGTTGCAGGTTCATCTATTTACAATGTACTTGCTTCATATGGGGTGGTGTTCTTCTGGGGGGTTATATGCATTAAACATGGCGCAAGCGCATAAATAAAGGCAATAATATGACAATAATGGCCATAATAATCCGAGCCGGATAAAGGCAGGAACGGATGGGATGGTAGCTCCAGGCCTTGGAGAAAAATAGGCCCTTTTGTCACCAGACTTAAAAAATAAGGTCTTAGTGAGTAAGAGTACTTTCATAAAAGTCTTGTAACAATTGCAATTGTCGACAGATGTTTTACAACACTTATGTGTGAAACATGAAAAAAGACAGCTTTATGTATATATTATAACGATCGAAAACGATCTATATAGGCCCTAATGTCTCTGCCAGCTCCAGGCCCAACATATCCTTAATCTGGCTCTGTAAAATAATAATAGCTTAATGAAATCAAGGTTCATGGATATAAAAGATAACAGTAAATTTTGCATCACAATCTCATCCAACTCAACTTGTTTGTGGGCAGTGAAGTAAATTACTGAAGTGACTATTACAAGATGCTACTGTTTATTATACCCTCACATATAATCGTCCAATCAATTGTCTAATATTTTACGATGTAGGACAGCAATTCGGACAACAACCTTTTGACTGTTTGCATGATGCAAAGAAACATCTTTGTGTTTAAGATATTTTGTTTGATATAACAAAACATCTATTGGATTCAATTCGGCCAATTTTACAAAGTATTTATTAAAGTCTCAATTTGCAATATTAGGCTCAACCTTCAGTCTCGCCCAATATTCTCGACTTAAATATTTTGTAATATTGGGCTCAGAGGAATCCAATAAGTAACAATGTACCGTGAAAGCAAAGGCTGGGTTGTTTCAATAAATATTGTGTGCATTTTCACTCCATGTACAGCCACTTATGTGATAAATATTATATATTCAATATTATACTGTACCTCACTATAAATTGTCTAATCAGAGAGCTATATTATTTTGTACCATGCGACCAATCAATTTAAACTCAAATTCCCCACTGTAATGGTTCCCCTCTGCGTGTAAACCAAGACAAGCCTGTCAACAATGGAGGAACAACAAGACGTTTCTAGACGTTTCAAGACAGCATTCAAGATTGTTTTGGTATATATTAATAATATATAATTTATAGACCCTCCGCTCAGGGAATTTGTTGAAATATCATCCCGAGGGGTAATATTTCGACAAATTTAATGCATTTACCGTACTTTTAACTGTCATATCCAACCTCAATGTCAAGCTGTTGACCTATAGCATTGGAGAAAATTCAGGAATTGCCTATTGAATTAATATACCTTACAACCTCATTCCCAGGGCCTTATATATCTCCGCTCCACGCCCGCCTCTGCTCCCGCAGCGGACCGGGAGATATTAGGCCCTTGGAACAAGGTTGCAGTATACCATATATAAACCAGTTATTGGATTCAGCTTATAATTATAATTTATAGGCCCTCCACTCGGGGAATTCATAGAAATATTACCCCTTGGATCCCGAGGGGTAATATTTTGTCAAATTCCCCTCGCTCCGGGTCTATATAATGATAATTCTAAGCTGAATCCAATAACTGGTTATTGATTCAGTATTGCTTCAATGGCTGTACAGTAGCCCAACAACTCAACAGCTTGAAATTGAGTTTGGATATGACAGTTAACAGTAAATGCATTACAATCTGATTACCAACCTTGACTTGCAGCTTTGTGTGATCAAATGTTTTGCGGGCAGTGAAGGAATTTTAAGAAGTATCTATAAAAACTGCTCACATCATTAGCCTTGAAGCTTGTTGAATTAACCTAACATTTGGTAAAATGGTTTATAAAATAACATGTACATAACAATAGCAACAAAAAATCACCGAACAACACTTCGGCAACAAGAACAAAATGAATGGTTTCTTCGTGAATATCCTGCCCGACGAGAAGTAAAATAAACCTTTTCCATGTGTTCTTGGTGGACTGTGTCTATAAAAGTGTTGTCTTTTGGGGTTTTATTGAAATTTTCAATAAGGTAAACTTCGCCCTCACAAATTCCACTTTAAATATACTTATAATTTCCTATATATTTTCGGCCTATTTTTTCAAAATCTTGTAAAAATTAACAGGGAAGATTGCTATATTTTAAAAACGATGATGGGCTGGCATGATTTGCTTTTTGTTTGTATTAAGGCCACACAAGACCTCAAAATTCCCGTGTTTGGATACTCTGATCCAAGCACGGGTGTGAGAGAAACCAAAAAAAGACCAACATTTTTATAGATATAGTCCACCAAGAGAACATGGAAAAGGTGTAAAATGTTTATTTTACCTCTCGTGGGGCAGGATATTCACGAAGAAACCATTCATTTTGTTCTTGTAGCAACAAAAAATCACCGAACAACACTTCGGCAGTGAGAGAAAACCACAAAATAGATTCTGTGTTGTAGAATATGAAGGCTAGGCAAACTCACAACATCATTTTACATCTGCAGCAATCCAACATAAATATAACCGGCATATTTTCGTGATTAAATCCATCTGGAAATATTTTTTTCATCTTTCTAAGCATGTTTTCCTGATGTTTTACCTCAACCTTATTTTCGGCTCTTTGCTAGACCTCCCCTGATTGGTAGTTACTAGTTAGTAGTTAGTATTATTGGTAGTTACTAGTTGATGGTTTTTGGGAGAATTGCAATGTTGATCTAATTATATTAATAACTTTTAGTGATATTTCTCTGTGGTTATTTTATAAAAGAAATACCTAATGGGTTTCCATGTTTGGATAACGTGATCCAAACACTTGGGATGTTGCTCGACTTTCGAAAAGCTAAAAACACTTGCCTATCGGCTCGTGTTTTTTTAAGCTTTTCGAAAGTCGAGCAACATCCCGCGTGTTTGGATCACGTTATCCAAACCGGAAACACATTAGGTATTTCTTAAATCCAAACACGGAAAAACCATTTGGTATTTATTTTATAAAATAATACAAGAGAACGAGCAGCAAAACTTAAGGATATTTTTGGCGGGAAATTTCCGTGTTTGGATGGCCCAGACGCCCAGTGAACTATATAAGAGACCCATTTATCGAATTTATCTACCCCTAAATTCGACCATTCCTTCGTCAATGGCGATATTCTTGCCAGGATTGTATAGGTGGCTTGAAAGTTTTTCAAAACATTCTTCAAAATTCGGTCTTCAAAATTTGTACTCAGTCGGTCTCGATTTGGATCATCTCTTGCTGGCTCTTGAGTCATTGAAAATTTGAAATGTAAAAATCACTCTCTTGATGTTATCATTTCCCAGCCGAAACATCAGAGGACCAGTAGTCTGCTATTCGAACAGAACATTAATTCCCATCGCCACAAGTAATGCCCGGCCTAAGCCGTACACCTTTGTAACATCTGCATATTAAATTCTACGTTTGTAACGCCACGCAATGAGACGACTTGGGTTTAATGACAACTTCTTTCTTGCGTATTTATTCGTTTCTTCGGTAATTTTGATAAATGAATCCTCTGCAAACATCAATGGTGGCCACGTGGTCCTCTTTCCAGACAAGCTCGTCTTCTTCGCTCGACTCTTCCTCGTCACTTATTTCTTCATCACTTTCTCCCTCTCTAAAACCAGCGAAGTTTAAATCAGAGTCGCATTATGAAAATAAATAAAGCTAATAAATATATATAACAGCGTCTTAACTGAAGGAGACACTGTAACCTCATTGTTTTTTAGAACGGTGACATCCTGCATACAGCATAATTTCCGTATGTTATTTTAATAATAGGAGGGCAGAGGCTAGGAACGGATTTAAAGTTGGGGGGGGGGGGGGGATGGTCTGAAGTTGACAAGAACGTAATCAGTGACCGCATTTTTAGGGGGGTTGGGGGGTCGTCCCCCGACAACATTTGAAATCTAGAAGCTCGGAAAGACAATTTGCAGCAATTTGAGCAAACTTTTTCATCTAATTCTACAGCAAGCATAGTTCAAATGAATTCAAGCTTACCAGTTCCTCTTATATACCATGTGACGCCATTTTTTGCACCTACTATACTGACAGAAGGATCTGAGAAGTTCCAACATAACACTAGCGTGGCAAGGGTTTAGGCGTTAGCGGTTGGCTAACACTTCAGGTATTTCAGGCTACACCCGTTTGTAAAATTTCGTGTAGATAAAGCCCCTAGGTAGATTACCTTAAGTAGCTTCTCCCTTAGCCTCAATAGTCGTAATACAATTGGAAAAAACATTAAATTTAGCAACGCTTGCCCTGATTTTTTTGAGGGCTCAGCCCCCCCATTTAAAATGTTGGGGGGGGGGGGGGCTGAAGCCCCTCCGGTTCCTACGCCTATGTAGATGGGTATATTTCCCGTTCGTTTGTTCGATTTGAAATTTGACCGCCAGATCCCTGTAAATCGTTCAATTCAGAAATATTACAAACGTGAAGTTAGATTTGGCAAAAGTGTCGCTTGAATGGAAAATTTAAAACTTCGCAAGGCTTGCTCGTTTCGAGTAAATGTTCGAATTAGATGTATGGCGTTCAAATGGTCATATTGAATTTTGACATTATAAACGCGCCATATGATTATCGTATGTTATTTTAATATTACAAGGCTATATGATCACCTTTATACGTGGTTTATGATTCTACATTCTATTTATTTGATCCTCCATACTATAGAACATTTCTAGCATTCTGCTGGCATGCCTAATCCTGAACACTTCTTCAGGCAACTTCGTATCCACTGCTCCTGTGTCAGTCCCGAGGCAGCATTTCACTTCTGATAAACTCCTAGTACTAATGCCATAATTTATTCCAAATTCCAAAACGGTAATTTATTCAAAAAGGGTAAAGTTTTATCTTGATGTCTTTTAGCTGTAAAGCACAGTAAGCCATAACATGCAAGATTATAATGCGTTCTCCTTCGTCTAACGCAATTATGCGCAGTTGCTGCAGTTTGATTGGTGGATATCTTCATGAATACAATCAGTCAACAAATAGACAGTTAATACTGTGCAGGGGAGAGGAAGGTCCGACAAATATACATAACGAAATCGGCTGGTTTAGGAAAACGGAAGTTTACCAATTGGCTGCTTCAGTATGACATGAAAACGAGATTAATCGTAACTGACAGTGCGGATTGTGAAATTGTGTGATTATAACATTTAGATTCCTGTTAAAACTCCTCTCAAAATATAGGAAATGGCGTTTACGAGACTTGTAAATTCAAACATTTTCCCGAAGTCCAACACCCCCCCCCCCCCCCACCTAGATGCTCAAGCGCCCGCCCATACCCCCCCTCAATATTCAAACTGCTCTGTCGCATGATGGAATTATTAATATTACATTTTAATTACATTTTATAGGTTTAAAGGAATCGAAGATGGTCACCACAGGTCATATTATCAATATGACTATAACCCTTGCACAAAATTTGCGAGTAAGAGTCCATGTAATGGTGTCAATGTATGTTCTTATTAATATTTTGTATTGGATTAAAGTGCTACTACGATTAAAAAACCATCTTTCAAATTTTGATTTTATTTAAAAGTATTTTGAAAAGAGACAGAATGGCGTTCTCGGTTTCTCAAATCCTCATCTCGTTCCAGAGATATTCAGGTTTTTGAAAAATGCAAATTAGATGCCGTGTGACGTCAGTTTCTCACAAGGACCATACTCTCTTTGTACATGTATGCTAATGATGAAAGTACACACCACTGTCACTGTGTAAAGTATGTTGTTGCCAAGGAGATAGTTGGGAAACAGGAGTCGTTTAACTAAAAAACTAAAATCTTAATTTCTATACACGTGTACAATATCTACGACTACGTACATGTACGAATCTTTGAATCTATGCCTGCAGTAAAATGGAAAAGATATGACACCAAGCGATTATCATTTCTCTTACTTTACTTTTTTACTTTACTATTTTTACAGGTTTGTCAACATGATACTGTGAATGATTTTTCTTATGATATTGGTTCCAAACCCCAAATGCTATATAACACCAGTGAGAAAGCATTTATTCTGAAATACATTGGCATGTCTGGAAGGTAATTTACCGATATTTAATAACTCGTGAAGAAAAACCAAAATAAATTAATATTTAGTTGTAATCAGTTTTCATACACCTTTCATTAGATTTGCTCTGCTAAAACAACGGTTTCTATTGTATCTTTAAGTGTTCGTATATATCAGTGGCGGCTATTTATTTATTTGAGCGGAGCATGGTAGGACCAACTCCTTATAAGGAAGTAAAAAGTCGTTTTGGGTGATCCGTTTGCATCGGACAATATTTAGGCAGAAACGCAACGTCCGCATTGGCGATTTGTGATCTGACGAACATATAAAGAGGTTTTTACGAAGGGCATGTACACGTTTGCGTAATATAATAGGTACGTGTGTTATGTATTTAGACTCGCTAATTCCAAATCTGTTTTCTGAATCGAAAATGGTTTAATATTCATAGAGATAACGTTCGAAATATTAATATACGACAATAATATACAAAAATAATATAAGTATATAAACCGTTTTTACTAAGGGTATGCACGTTCTCGTAATATAATAGACACGTATGTTATGTATTTAGACTCGGTAATTCCAATTCTGATTTCAGGACTGAAATTGAGTAAATATTGGCCGAGATAACATTTAAAATCAGCGAACATCTTTAAATACATTTTTATTTTGCTTTCTGACGAGCGTGCTGTCTTAGTGTAGTGGTTAGTTTCCAGGGTTGCGTTGCCGAATATGGCGAGTTCAAATCCCACAACGGAAATCCTTTTTGTGAGTTTTCTTTTAAATTTTTTTCTTTCATTTTTTGTCTTGATTTTTAACGGTAAAGGTTATAGGATTTTGGTTATCATTAGGGTTTATTTTAGAATTATTGTTACGTTTACCGACTGCCGGTCATACTCGGTCTGTTGGTCCGGGGGGGGGGGGTGTGGGGGGAGGGGAGAGAAGGCGGGCGAGGGGTTACTGAGGTACACGTATTTCTAGTATTTTCTTAAAAATAATGGATACACTACAAAAAAGTGATTTGTGGTCTTTAGATTTTACTCAAAAGTCTTTAGGTTTTACTCAAAAGGAAATGCCATTTCTGAGTCCATATATCGGACCCCCTACATATGTCGTCACTTTGTGGGAGGGGGGCCCAAATATTTTCTCGTAGCGGGGCCCGCACCTACGTAGTGCTGCCACTGGTATATATTGATTGTGTTGGTTAAACGGGCTGAATACTAGCTTACGTTTACATGGGAAAACGAGAAAACAAACATGCAGGGAAAGGCACTGGATGTTCTTGGCGGTAGAGCTTGTTTCGATCCTTGCAGTAATAATTATATACTTTATCGTCCTGCTAATGAACTGTAGTACCATACAGCATTTTCATTTTGTAGCCTGTGTACAGCCGACACATCCGTCTATAAATCTTGCCCATTGACGTCAGTGTTGGGCTATGTTAGTGGGGACTTTGATAACAGACTGTCATTGGTTCGTATGACGGCGTTTACTATATCATGTGTTTTGATTGGCCCATCGTACGTGTACACGAACGCGAGGAGATGATGTGAACGGAGGCTCCACGCGCGGTCTTTTCCCTGTATACTAACATGTTCACGTGATTCACATGATGTTCGCGAGTTTCCGCGACGCGTTCACACGATGTAAGGAGCTTCTCTAATGTACCTATAATAGAAGTTCTTGTTCCTGCCTTTTAAGATTCTCGAGCTTCTTAAGATTATCCAAGCAAGATTTACAGATATAAATGGAATTAATCTCTACGGTGAAGGGTAGTTTCAGGGCCGGCGGAAGAGGGGTGCTGCCCGCTCCAATAATAATGCTGCCAAAAATTTACGTGTTTAAAAATTTTAAGTTGCATCATTTAGATCAGGAAAATACCAAACTGAGAGTTTTTCATCTTTCCGAATTGTTCGCATATTCATCAAAGGTCGTGTCTCTTTTAGTATACCCAAAAGGTCGAAATATGGAAAGAGGACTGGAACCAACCCCAAAACAACAAAGATCCTAACCCTAACACCCCACCTAACGAGTTTTCTAAGGGTTAGGGTTAAGGTTAGAAAACTCGTTAGGCGGGGGGATTAGGGTTAGAACACAACACCAATCCTAACCCCCCGCCTAATGAGTTTTCTAACCCTAACCCCGGCCGTATTTTCTCCGACCCTATCCCGCAGCCATCCACTTCCCTAATTGACTAAGCATGTGGGATTCCCGATTTAAGCTCATTCGTAAGCTTATTCATGCTCCCGATTTAAGTGTCATTCTCCACTTCAATCGATCAGCTCTTCCCAATTATTACGACAGATTCCAAAAGCTTTCAAGTCGCGCTTACAGCAATCAAGGTGCCGTAGCTTTGGTCTTCCCACCGGGCCGGGGTGCATTTGCAATTTGTCCGTACATGGCTGTCTTTCGGGATGCGGCCATCGTCCATTCTCCTTATATGCCCAAGCCAACGCAATCTGCGTGTTTTAAGTGCCGCAAAGAGTGATACACAACGAGTCTTATGATATGTAGCACTTCGTCATTAGTGACATGGTCCTTCCAGGAAATACCAAGAAGTCGGCGCAGGCACCTGCTTGGTGTATGTGACCCAGGTTTCACATCCATAGAGCAAAACTGAGAGTACACAAGCTTGATATACCAAAATTTTTGTACGGATCGACAACTTTCCATTTAGCCAAACCCTATCTGTCAAATGCCCGAAGGTGGTACTCGCTTTGCTAATTCGCTTGTCTAGCTCCACATCTAAACTGAGATCAGATGTAACTGTTGACCCAAGGTAGCAGAACTGGGATACGCTCTCGAGAATAGCTGCACCGAGGTTTATTACACCATTTTCATCTGGCTCTTGGGTTAGGATGACCGTCTTCTTTTCGTTGGTTGCAAGTCCAAATTTGTCACATGTAAGAGCAAAGGATGAGATCATGATCTGCAAGTCCCCCTCGCTGTGGGCCACAAAAGCTGCATCATTAGCAAACAACAAATCTCTAGCAAGCATCTCCCGGACTTTCGTTTTGGCACGTAGGCGAGCAATATTGAATAGTCCACCATCAGACCGGCTATGAATATAGATGCCACTAGAATTGGTCTTGAAGGCCACATGGAGTACAATTGAGAAGAAAATGCAAAATAAGGTTGGGGCAAGAACGCATCCTTGCTTCACACCTCTCGTAATGATAAAAGGGTCTGACCGCGAACACCATCGTGCTGTACAGTTCCAAATGTTTCTTCATGGAAAGCACGGATAATTGCTAGAAGCTTTGGAGGACATCCGATCCTCTCCAAAAGTATAAACAAACCAAATCGGTTAAAAGGTCAAATGCGTTGGTCAGATCCACAAAAGCAATGTGAATTAAGTGGTTTCCCTTATTCCCGACACTTTTCTTGAAGTTGTATTATTGAAAACACCATGTCAATAGTGGAGCGCTCTCTTCTGAAACCAGCTTGACTTTCAGGCAAAACCCTCTCGGCTAATTTTTGCAGGCGGCCTCACTGAGCAAATATATTCCTCTGTAATTATCACAATCGTTCCGGGTACCCTTGTTTTTATACAGGGTGATGATGTTTGAACTGCCCATTGATTGAGGTATTATCTCGTCCCTCCAGCAGTCTACGAGAAGGTTGTACATGGGAGACAGACGAAAATAATAAAAGAAAATAATAAAAGAAAACTGAGACAGACATGAGATATTATAAGTTTGATTATCAAGATGTAACCTTGATCAATTTTCCTTTGGTTCCTTTGCTTTAGAATGACGGAGGTTAAATTGGTTCATGAAAGTGGTGAAGTAGGAAAGACCAGTGAAGTAATGGAAAATCCTACAGATCATTATGTATGTTGTTTGCCTCTTATATATTTGTTCTCTGGCGTTTTACTGTAACCACGTCCGTAAACTTATTTAAAGTGCCTATAACCTCTACAGGGATTTAATATATTTTTGATATTTGGAACATTCTGAGAAGAAATGTAATATATCTTCTCAGACAAAAACTTCATCTTCGTGCAATTTTTCACAGTCAAAGTTACCGCATGTGACGTATACCATGAGGTATACTTAATGTGAATTGAAACAAAAGAAAACCGGTGTGCAATTCCTTGGTAGACGTCACACCTGGTAACTTTGACTGTGAAAATTCCATGAAGATGACGTTTTTATCTGAGAAGATATATTACATTTCTTCTCGGAATGTTCCCGAAATATAAAAAAATATATTAAATGCCTGTAGAGGTTATAGCCACTTTAACTCGTTATGTTTAGTTTAGTTTTAGTTTATCTTTATCTTTAGCCGCTATCTTTTCTCTCTTCCAGCCGATCCATCACTTTCCCTTCCTTTTATTTAAATTGTAGTCGATTACCCTTTACACTATGTATGCCCCTGTTGGTAGCGGCGGTGGTGGCAATAGTGGCGGTGGAATTAGTACAGGAACGGTATTGGTAATTATGTAAGTATTATATCGTTTGATTGAAAGTGTTTCGTTGTTTTAAAAATCTTAAATGGCAACATATGGTATTGAACAAGGGTTATTTGTCCACTTTTATAGCTATAAAGTCTTTCGACGGATTTCTATGTAGTGCTTTTTGCACGCGATCGACTTTTTGCGATTGCTTTGGCCAACCGGAGCTAACATGCTCGGAAAAACCTTTGTATGAATTTTCTGTTACAAGCTGGTAACCATCAAAGATAGTTTAGTATAAGTATTTTACAAGTAATATTTGGCATTTCACTCGATTGAACTACATGTTCTAAGGATTTATGGTGAAGGAAAATTTCGAGTGTTAGAATATATACATTTTAAGACCGAAGCGGGACCAGTGACGAAAAATGCAACATCATGAACTGGTGTTTCGTTGTGGGTTTTTTACCTGTATTAAACGGCCAGCATAAATTATTGCTGCCGTAGGCAGCACACTAATCTTGACTTGGGTTGCTGTGTCTCGTGCCCAGACCTCTTCGCGGAACTATGTATAGTCGATCGACTTTAAATTACAATCATGGATGTTATATGTCCACAGATTTATGACGTTTTATGACGTAACTCGTAGATGTTCGTATAATCGCCGGATGCGGAAACTATCCGAATTCGCCAACGGAAACAAAATAAAATGTCTTTAGCTACGAGGCCATCATACTTTGTGAAAAGAGCTTCATTCGTCAATCGTCATATAACGTGTTCTGCTTTAGTGATGAACTTCTGGCAGCTGTGCTTTAGCCTGGTTGTGCTTGCGAATTTTAACTTTGACTCTTGTCAAGGTAAGGCAACTAGAGTTTAACTCGCTATTAAATTTTAAGGAGATCAATTGTCATTGTTTATAATATGCTACTCGTCATGGTTATCAATATCACAATTATCAAATTATTTGTTTGTGAATAAGATTTACCTTCTATTTTAGGTGTTGGTGTGAGTTCATCGTTTCTCACGATATGCTCATACACAGCTGTGAGATAATATTGAACTGCATTTTTATACAAATTTATCAACTGTTATAATGTCAAGAAACAAATTCTGATTAACTTAGTTTATCAACTGTTATAATGCCAACTTTTTGTGTTCATATTGAACTGCATTTTTATGCAAGAAACAAATTTTGATTAACTTAGTTTATCAGCTGTTATAATGTCAACGTTTTAAACTTTTATGTTCATATTGAACTGCATTTTTATGCAAGCCTTGTACAGAGAGCTATGTTACTGTATACAACTATTTTATCTTTATGTTCGACTGCATTTTTATGCAACTGTTCAACTTACATCTGTTTAATATTACACATGTTCATGAACTACTATATTGTGAATAGATGTTGAGAACGGTTACAACACAACAAGTGGGGCACTCAGACGTGCAGCATGTGCAGGGGGCCCTGGCTGTGCATAATGAATGTCTTACCCCAGATAGATGTCTAACGTATCCCAGAGTTAGTACGTACCTATGGTCCAGCAAGCTCATTGTGAGCTCCATATATATGTAGAACTCACTGCTCTGGTATTACCAAACCATAACCGCATGGGTACGAGGCTATACTACCTCTGACTTAAGTTCAATAACTAGCCCACCACATAGTTTTGCAATTTTGCACAATATTACGACTGCCTTGGATTTTGAGGCAGCACTTCCCTTGCGATAGTAACTTCTAGTATATTTGACATATTTTTTTACTGCAATGGTACCGAAACTAAAACTTGATCTAAATTAGATACCGTAGAACACTTAGTTGTTGGAGATTTTAAAGTGTTTATTCAGTGAAAAATTTAGTTCAAAATAAACTCATTGCAAAGAACTATAGAAATTATAATGCTTGACGTTTACAACTCTTCTATATCTTCGATCTTGATATATTAAGATTTGTTTGATATGACTTTTACATATGACGTCATACTGCATAATGTTATTGAAGAAGCCTGTATATATTTGGGATTATGTAACGAAATTATGAATGTGTGTGTGTCCCACGCTACTAAACATATACGAAGTGATTCGATTTGCTAATCCCAAAGATATACAGAGTCAGTCTTTGGAAGACTGGGACTGCGCGCAGGCTAGCATACACTAAGCTATCGACGTTCGCGTGGCAACGGGCGGCGGAACGGACAATACATCACAACCGAACACTTTACGGAAAGTAGCGAAAGATTCCGAGATTGTTTCAAATATGGCTTCTTCCACTTCGAGCAGTGCTTCTTCCTTCGCATTTTTGGTCTACGATAGGTATTGCACTACTTTTGTTGTTTATTGGAGCCATTTGGGTTTACATTGAACCACATTTTGCAGATCATGTTCTTGCGTGCGGTTTGCTAAATTACCGACATATTTAGTCTGAGGAGTGAGGGTCAAGTTTCACTAAAAATATAAGCTTTATACTATAGCGATACAGGTAATTTGAAAAATTTCTTACTTTGAAGTTTAAATGAAGTAATTCTCGTATATCGAAACTTAGCCTGTGCACAGCAAAGGATGTTGGGGCGAAAGATGGCGTCGAACAGCAAGTTTTCTGGAAAAACTTTCGCATTTGTTGCTGACTGGTTGGAAGAGAAAAGTTTTTCTAAGCTGATTCCTGTGATCTTTACAACTTGTGAAATGTACATGTATATAAAAACTTTTTTGTCAATTTTGTCCCCGGGGTGGGGAATTGCATTTTTTACTTGCCCTGGGACAGGGAAAGAGCAGTTAAGTAATAGAAAATTTGCAAATCCCCTGGGGGGTGCCCGGGGGGATGGTAACAGCAAGAATTGAACCATGCATAACACTTCGTAAAACAAAAATTTACAAATGCGTCTCTTCAAAGTCAAACATGATCTACACTGTGAAAGAAATGCGATATAATTTCGCACATTGCTACAGGTTACATTAAATTTGAATCGAATCTTTCCAAATATATTTGCTCCAAATAATACAAGTGAACCTTAGCACGACACCGAAGCTACTGTATCTTCTAGTTCAGTATATACTAAACCTTGCTCTTTTAATAATGAAAAATAAAATATCCACTTAATCTAAAAATTGGGCTATTATCTCAATAATACTATTATCTCAATAATCAATGATAATTCTATATATGTATATCCTTGCTCGACCCCATCACAGACAAGATACTTGCCAGGATCGTGCTAAATAACTGATTCAACAGAGAGCAAGTGTGGGTTCTGGAAAGAGTGTGGGACCATCAACATGGTGTTTTCTGTAAGGAAACAGCAAGGAAAATATCACGAGCACAACTTGTTGACTTCATGGACGAACAACAACATGCATGGAGATTGAACATTCCAACTTGCTTCAGTTAAAAATATTTACAACCTTGTAGTGGAAATGCTAATCTACATTTCGAATGGTCAATCTATGGACAATCTATCGAACTGTTTTATAAGCATTGACTACAATTTTGTAGTGACCGTAACTACAATATTTTGTCAGTGTTTTTCATTGATCTCTATTCTATCTTAATATGTTCTATGTATCACATATTAATCTCTTAATACCACCGTAGCAGCCATTGATATACATAAGGTGGATTTCGTAATAACTCGTTTGTCTTCGTCACATTAAATGGGCCAGTTTCTGTTCCAATATTTAGTATACCTTAACACTGTATTTGCATGATCATTACATATTTACGTAGTTTCGTCTGTAAGCCGCCAAATGGCATGCATCTATGCATTGCATTCCTAATTTTATACATTAATTTTGTTTCTATCTTTGTCTCATGTGCTGCATTGCCCAATGAAATTATACTTCTCTCACATTTCGATGTCCGACTCTGTATTCAAATATCAGCAGACATATGTACGCCATTGCGTACCTATTTTTCAGTAAGTCATTGTTCAGTGTGACGTCCAAGTGAAACATATCTTAATAACAAAGTGAGATATGGAAGAGTTGTAAACTAATCTTTATAAACAAATAATTTTCCAACGCAACCAGGTGATAAATCAAGACATAGTTTGACGCTACTCTGGCTTTAAAATTTATATTTTTTTAAATTCTGCTTTGTCGGAACACGCGTGCGTAACGTACCATGAGATTGCGTGGGAAAATTCCAAAATTATTACCACTAATCCGCGGTATCGTCAGAGACGTTGTCTGGAGGCTTGGCATATCAATAGCGCCCACGCCACATTGAATCGCGATGACGGTGGTTATTACCAGAAGCTTATTTGCATCTTGTTAATAAATAACGTCATCATCGGTTCTATGAGGGTATAAATAGGGATCCTAAGTTCCTAACTTTACAACGATCACCCCTGATGAAGACACTTGGAGTGTCGAAACGTTAGGTCATGAACAGTAACTTTTAAGTTGCGTTCAAAAAACTTTTTAAAGCCAGAGTAGCGTCAAACTATGTCCAATCTTTATAATTTCTATATTTCTTTCAAGTAAGAAGTTTATTTCTAACTGAATTTTTCACTGCATAAACACTGTAAAGAACCAGAAATTAAGTCGTTGGCAGAGGCCATTGGCCATGCTAAAAATCTCCAGAATTTTGCACGCTTTCACGGATATATCAGGTGCATGCTCTATTGATTTCAAAGACGAAATATATATATATATATTTAATTAATATTAGAGAGGATTTAATATTGTTAAATACATATATGGAAAAAGTGACTGCCCCAACCGGGAATCGAACCCTGGTCTCCGAATCCGCGTTTCGGCCAGGTTTCGATTATGCCTGACTTCGTTTACAACATTTTCATATATATATATATATATATATATATATATATATATATATATATATAATATATATATATATATATATATATATATATATATATATATATATATATATATATATATATATATATATATAATATATATATATATATATATATATATATATATATATATATATATATATATATATATATATATACTGAGGATTAACAATAACGCATAAAATCCAAGAGAACTACATATATGCATATGGTGATATCACAGACAAGATGAATATAGAGACCTTGGACCGATTTTATTGCACAGAATTTATCTTAGAATTTTATCATGGATTTTATCTTGGAAACACTGAATTTTCCTAATGCTTTTAGATTTTTTGTTATCCTGGTGCTGTATCTTGGAATCGGGATAGCGTTTTTAAGGTATCAAAGGGGTGCTGAAGGAAAAGATATGATTCCTCACTATGAATTCTGGTCAAAAATACCTGGTCTTGCTAAGGTAATGAGATAAATATAGATTACAACACGGAAAGTGCGACGTACGGTTTTATTTTCACGATCGAGTAGTTGTTTGTGTCGTTAAACGAACAGCGATTCAAAAAACGAGTGGATATAAAATTGTACAAAGCACATTCCAGTTGTTACATTACTTAACATACCTGTACATCTAAACCATAAATGGCCCGAGTAATCGCACTTTACCTGACCACTGTTGAGAAAAGTCTATTAATGGGCACAACCGTGTCGTAAGGTTGTATTTTAGATTAAATTACGATATATTTTGGACAGATGATCGATTGTTTAATAACAAATTGTTTTTGAACTCGACGATTGGTCGACATAAAGTGAGGAACCATGAGTGTTGGAATTTAAAAGATTCTGACCCTACATGGCTGCAACCAAGAGGTTGATCAAAGTGACATCTGCAACATAAATCATGCTTTTTAGATGCGAAAGAATGGGACTGTAAATCCAGGGCGAACTTGATTATCTTATTTTCTAACTATTTAGGATGGTTGTGTTTTCTCCGCTAAAAAGTCCAAAGAATGCTTCTCAAGTGTCAGAGAGAAAACAAATAAGGGTGAACAAGGAGAATATGAAAAGATCTAGGAACATTGTTTGAAAGTATAAACCTTCAAAGTGATATTCAATTTTGAAATGTACTGTTTATCCATGGATTAATGCAGCTAGGCTGTTCCGTTTGTAATAATAATTATTTAAATTGACTGTAAGGTGGTGAATCTGTGAGACAATTGATAGTGCCTATGAAACGAAAATTTTTGTTGCAGTTTTTAAATGTTCAATATGCATGATTTAGAACATATTGAACAGAAAAATATTAAAAACGTAATCATTACACTGAAATAGGTTATAAAAGAACATTTCAGCCAAAAAGCAGTAACTTCCACGCGCGGCTAAATACCACGTGACTTGTTGGTGTGACGTCAAGATGTTTGCAAGTAGTGTAAAGATGGCAGAAGCCATCTACAAAACACGGTGGAAGATATTGCGTTGATGGCGCTTCTAACAACACTAGTTGCCGAATCACTTGACATTTTTTTAAAAATGCGTTCCCTTTCGCTCTCTCTTTATCAAGCATCTGGATCATCACCTACCTATACTATCAAGTTTTGTGATTGGTTGATTAAAACAATAAAACAATAGAACCACAAATAAACCAATGTCCTAACCATAACCACCTTTGTTCCATATAGCCAATCACAAAACCTGTTCATTTTAGGTACGTATTTACTGAAACATCTTGACGTCATTATAGTTAAATTCGGACCCAGTCTCTGTGACAGATTTTTTAACAAATTGGCCGAATTTTAACCATTTTTAGAAGATAACCAATATGAAAGTGTGTTCTAAACATGTCTAACATTGAAAAACTGAAAAAAGTTTTTGTTTCATAGACATTTGAATATTAAAGTGCCCCTGTGATCAAATTTTTGGTATCCCGAATTTTTACATATTTGTAAAGAGCATGGTGTTCTTAATTAACTTGCCAAATTTCAAGTAATTGCGAGCATGGGAAGTCGCCTTTTCAGACTGTTTTTATACGAGATTATACGGCCGCCATTACTCGAACATGTTCCGGACGCTTAGGTTGCGATTAGAGGAAGTGACGTCAAAGACTCAACACGTAGCTAGTTATATATAAATATAAAGCTACTTGGGGAAAACTTTCTATTGTAACTTGTCGTATAATTCGTATAATTTCCATAAAGCTTTGTCACGTGTTGAGTCTTTGACGTCATAATCACATACTCTGCTGTGGAATCGCGGGCTCGACTGGAACAAGTTTTGAGCAATAGCGGACAAAATTTGGGCGACTTTGGAGGTTAAATTTCTTGTGATAGAATGTTTGTTGAAAATTTTTTGGCAAATGCGAACATTTATTAACCTAAAATGATGTTCTGTAACAAAAAATACCAGGAAACGTAATGTGATATTTCGTCGCAGGGGCACTTTAAGGAATAAAATCCTCTAAAGGTCCTGTTACCCGTAGCTTTTCTTGTGCAACTTGCGTCGCAAAAAATAAAGTTCGAGTTGAACGAGCATTTTTAAGTTTGTTATCCTCTCCTACAACTGATTTCTCAGATTTTCAAGTTTCATGAAAAGAAAATATGGTTTCTAGCAGGAGCAAAATTATGTACGAGTGGCTCGTGCAACTTTTCTCAAAATTTCAATCAATCAGACATTAGGGAAACCTCATTCAAGCTATTCTGTTTAATTTCTTCTGTCTGGGTTGTTCACCTTATATATTATCAAATATGAGAATTGCACATTTTGTTTTTGAAGTTTGCAGATTGTCGTTCTCCATGTGGGATGGCTTTGCAACTCGCAACATTTTTTGGATCACACAAGTTGCACTAAAAAAGCTACAGGGCCTTAATATGGATGTTTTTGGGATCAGCTACTACTGTCCACGTTGAATTAAGAAGGGTTAACGCTCAGTATATTTCAGAAACCTTTGTTTTTGTATGTTCAATTATTTTTAGATGCGACCGAGGCTTCCTCTACAGTGCGTAAATCAGTATAAAAACTATCCACACGGGTTCTTTCGCACGAGGATTCGTAAAACGAATTGCCCATTTTATTTTAGAAACATTTTAGGCTGCGTTTACACTAGAGCAAAAGTAATCGGATTTGTATTGTTTTATATTCCCATGAGGATGCAAAAGAATATGAATCCGGATACTTTTGCTCTAGTGTAAACGCAGCCTTGACGAGCAAAGACCGTTTGTGTAAAATAATATTGGTAAAAAAGCTAGAGATTTCCAAATGGCGGCCAACATTGGGTTTGACTAGAAATATTCGTGTACAGATACTATTTCATAATTTAATTTAGCGACTAAAGTCGCTAAATTGAAGGAGGCGCTATATTGAAAAGTCACTAAATTGAAAAAAATCCCAAATTGAAAAAATCCCTAATTTCAAAGAAAGTCCCTAAATTGAAAAAGTCCCTAAATTGAAAATGTTCCCTAAATTGAAAAAGTCCCTAAATTGAAAATGTTCCCTAAATTGAAAAAAACCTTAAATTGAAAAAGTCGTTAAATTGAAAAACGTCGCAAAATTGAAACAATCTAAACACCCTAAATTGAAACAATCGCTAAAATAAAGTGCCAAATTTGAAAAGTCCCTACTTGAAGTATTCTTATATTAGCAGCTTTAGTTTCATAATTATTCTTAGTACCATACTTTGTGCCGTAGGAAACAACAAATTGATGGACGAAACGAAGACCATATATGCCGTCAAACGCCATTTCAAAACAATTTAAGCACAGATCTAACTTGGTCAAAACATACTGTCGTCCAAGCAACTGCTGCGAATAAGATGCTTGGTTTGATGCGCCGGTGTTTTGACGCTCGCGTGCGCCGCACCATTTACTTAGCACTCGTCCCCGTCCACATCTCGGGTATGCGACACAAATATGGTCCCCGCAATCGATACAACTAATTAAACGTGTTGAGCAGGTTCAACGCCAATCTTCCTTTCCGTTCCTCGACAACTTACAAACAACGCTTAATATCTCTAAACTTACTCTCAATCACCTACTGGCACGAATATCTTGACGTCATCTTTTTTAAATCTGTAAATGTTTCGCCAAAATTGATCCCAAAATTTTACCTACGCCTTACTCACCGACAAGAATCTCTTCCATCCCTGATATCATATACTTTCGTCATCGTAAATGTAGGACAGTCAGCTATCAGCGGTCCTTTTTCAACAGAATGTGTAGAACATGCAACATGCAACGTTTTACCGTGTCAAACCGTAATAAGCATGTTACCTTTACGAAGTTTAAATCCGATCTTTTGTTGTACTATCGGACAGCAGTTACTCAACTGTATGATCCAGAAGATCCGAAGTCGTGGAGATGCCCAAGTGCAACACATCCAGAAGTCTAACCACCTCCCATCAGTGCTGTAACTAGTCAGCGCTATACCTCTGCTGATATGTTTTAGTATACTTTATTTTTGTATTTAAGTATGCATGTATTATGTGTGTGTGTACATGTGTATATATATAAATATATACACGTTGTTAGATGTTTTTCCTTACTTGTTACCATAAGGGAGCTCAGTAATTGGCATAGGCTGTTGCGGCCACCCGGCCACTCTGTTACTTTTCTAAAATATTGTATATAATTTACTTTAATCATAATAACACGAGTGACAAATCTAAATCAATAAATAAATAAATAACTGCTCATGATAATGTACGTTGTGAACTTAGCATCACTGAGATACAAGACATTTTTTAATGAGTTAAAATTCTCCACCCTGGACCTGACGTCAGAGACTACATTTACATGCACATCAAACAAACTGAAATATTTCAAAAAACGAAGTAAAATACAGAAAAGGTGTTACTCTATCATTTTACGAGTTCTTTCATATTGAACAAACTTAATTTTTGTTGCAAATGTCCTTTAAATGAAGCCTCGAGATACTGGTACAACCGTGTGATACAACTGGTACAACTGTTCTTCTGGAGACATGGAGGAAGACGCGAAGGAGTTTTACCATTCATGTAGATGTCTTTCTATATGGAGGGTCAACTAAGTTTGAAAATCATGGAGATCAAAATAATCTTCACAGTGGGCTCAGAAGGGACAGAACCTATGAAATACTTGGAAATGAACATTGAGGAATCGAATGGTGAAATCAATTTCAGTCAAGATTCCTACATTGATTGCTCAAGTAAAAATTGAAATCAATAAAGATAAAGCTCGAATCCTGAATGCCAAAGAGCAGTCATCCTTTAGAACGGTCTGTGGGCAATTAAACTGCATGGATTTCCGCACAATCAAGGAGTAAAAAGTTAAACTCCGCATCTAATCACCGTGCGGGTCATCTCCAAACCTGCGGGTCACTATTTTTTCCAATTTTCCCCAAACATTCATCTTTTATATATCTTTGATGAATTGAATATGTATTGTCGCTTGACCATTGGTTGTGTGATCTAACAAACCAGAGTAATTTCTTGTCACAGGATCATTTTAAACCTGTTGATGTGATGAGAAACATATATAATATATAATATACTAGAAATACGTGTACGCAACAACCCCTCGCCCACTTACTGTTTGAGGCTTTAATATTGCCAAACTGAACAGATTTTCAAACTGCTTATTTTTTGGGTGCAATTTGTGGGTAGTGTACTGAACAGAACCCAAGTGGGAAAGTCTGCCAACACAATTGTCTCGCAGGGAGGGTTGGAAACCAATTGTGTAATTATTGATTATTGAAATTAATAATTAATTTTAATAATTATTAATTTAAATAATAATTTTATTGATTATATATTACATAATTAAAGTTAATTATGTCAGTTATGCTTTTAATAATAAATTTCAACATGCATGTTTACAGTACCGTAACAGTGGCACACTCATAATTTTACTCAAAGTACAATTGTATTCACGAGACTGCATAACCTTGTACATACATGTACCCTACTGTAATAATGTAATCTGCATGTTCCTTATTGTCTAATTGTCAGTATAAGCAGATACATGTACCCTACTGTAATAATTAATCTGCATGTTCCTTATTGTCTATAAACTGAGTAACCGACACGGCTTTATACGAAAAAACAAGCCGTGGTCGATCTATTTAGCCGTGTTTATTCATTTTTGGCCGTGAAAACACGGCCTTCTAGCTAAGACTCTGCCGGTAACACAATTTCAAAAATTGAAATGACAAAAGCCCAAAAAAACAAACAAAGAACGATATTGCTTAATCTAATTATTTCACCAATATATATATATATTAATTCAGGATGAAATAGCCTGCGACCCGCCCTCCCCCAACCCGCGGAGAGCCGACTCGCAGGCTAGTTTAATCCTAACATGTTCCCCTGACACAGTGAGTGTTAACCTACCCAATTATACATTATACAGTATTTATCCTTCAAAAGCTGTGTAAAATATACATTGAAAGCCTAGGACTGGCACTGTCCAGGCCTACTATCCAGGACAAAGGTGAAATTAAACAGACACACTAAGCCATTGGCCAGAAGGGCATATGCCATAATATCAGATGAGTATATGTTTACACTATTAAAGTGAGTAAAATGTAAGCCAGGCCAAGGTGGCATCCAGCCAGGTTGGTCCTGGTTAGTCCTATAGACTTGCAGTATAAATACAGCTATAATCTGTACTTTTTTACATCCTTACCACCAGTACTGGTACTCACTATATAGCTAATTAACAAGTATTGCAATTATTCCATTGTGGATGGGGTTGCAAAGTGACCGAGTGAAACAATGGTGATGGATAATTTAAATAAAAGTATAAAATCTACCATAAACATTTGTTATTCTGCAATATAATAAAGCACATAATTGCTGCCGTAGGCAGCATACTAATCTTGACACTCGTGCCCAGACTTCTTCGCGGAACTATGTATGGTCAACGAAATCTCGATTTGTGTAAATTTACTCTGTTTGTCGGTTCAGTTTTATGACGTTTTGTGACGTAGAGTTTTTTCGCGTAGTTCCTTACATTTGTCAACGCTGTGAAGTTTGAACGATCTGTTCTGCCTTCTGAGTGAGGAAGTATGCTCTTGTCAAGGTAAGACGACTAAGATACTGTCATGTATACTTAATATTCTTGTTATTAAAACGCTCACCAAACGGAAATATGGCTCAGTGACTGCATGGATAGTAAATAGACTGGATAGGAAACTAAGATCACGTGCGACGTTTCCAGCATGCTGATTGGTTTAGACACCAGTTGATGGCGTTTGGTCGCGTGAAAACCTAGTTGCAAATCGTGACGTAACAAAAACACCATAAATCGCAACGTTTAGCGATAATACAGCTAAAAATTACAGTCAAACTGCCAAAAAATATCACAATGCCACTTTACGATGGAATATCCGACTACCATTACTCATTTTAGGCGAAAAGATCCAACTTTAGACGGTGAAAAACGCGTCCCAAATTTCAACTAAAACAACGGTAGTTTTGCGACGCCAGTTTCTTCACCACAAAACGAAAACAGCTGAAACAAAGACGAACAACATTTACCTCGATCATTTGGTCGTGGCTTAGGCAGGTTTGTAAGACGATGAAACATTTTGGAATCTCAATATAGCTACTATGAATGCGAAAATATGGAGACGTCGAAGAGAAACTCAGTAAAATCTGTGTACTCGTGACATCACGAATTGCAACTAGGTTTCCACGCTGACGTCAGCCAGTTTCCTATCCAGTCTATTTACTATCCATGGTGACTGCGAGGTATCTGCGATTTATTGCCATCACATCATCACTTGTAGCCTGCGTCGCTTTGACCCAAGGTCTGCGACGCAGGCTACATCACTTGCGGCATGATATGAAATTGTTTTGTTTATGAATACAGTTTTCCTTGTATTTTAGTTGTATATTGGTGCGAGTTCATTGTATCTCATTCATGCAGAAGAATGCACCCGTGCATGCCTCACACATGCAGCTGTGAGATATAAATAAGCGACAGAATATATTGAACTGCATTTTTATTCAACTGTTATAATGTCAACATATTGCGTTAATATTGAACTGCATTTTATGCAAGAAACAAATTCTGATTAACTTAGTTTATCAACTATTATAATGTCAACTTTTTGTGTTCATATTGAACTGCATTTTTATGCAAGCCAGCTTGTACAGAGAACTATGTTTAATACAACTATTTTTTCTTTATGTTCAACTGCATTTTTATGCAACTGTTCAACTTATATCTGTTTAATTACACATGTTCATGAACTACTATATTGTGAATAGATGTTGAGAGCTGTTACAACACAAGGGGGTCAACAAGGTCGGGGCAGATGTGAGATATCTGCAAATGTGCCAGGTGTTATGCGATCAAGCGCGAAAATCCGTGTCTGAAAGTGGGGGAGGATGACTGCATCGTTTGCGGAAAGTCAGAAGGGGATAATCATACATTGGTCAAAAAGTGGGGGGGATACATCCCCCCCGTCCCCCCCAGGATTGACGCCCTTGTAATGCGATCAATTAAGACTCTGTATTATATTCCGGTCTTACATGTATTTATAAAAGAAGTTGTGTCTTACGCATGCTGTGATTGGTCAGTTACCGTGTTTATATCAGGCTATATAACATGGATGGATTACGCCATCGTGATACGCCATCAATTAGCCATCATACGCCATCAATTAGCCACCACTCATGGAAGTTTGGGAGAACTCGAAATCGCGTGGAAACACTTGCCCTACGGGCTCGTGTTCCCACTATGATTTCTCGTTCTCCCAAACTTCCACTCGTGTTTATATAAAACTGTATGTAAACACGGAAAATGTTTTCTATTTCTTAAATAGTTCATGACGTCATAACTAATTAACCTCAACACCAGGGCCAGATTGCAAGTACCTATGGTCCAGCAAGCTCATTGTGAGCTGGCCTGAGCTCCATATATATGTACTGAAGAACTCACTGCTCTGGTATACCTAAACCATAACCGCATGGGTACGAGTCTGTACTACCTCCACTGCGACTTTGACTTCAATAAGCCCACCACTTATTTTTTGCAATTTTGCACAATATTACGACTGTCTTGGATTTCGAGGCAGCACTTCCCTTGTGATAGTAACTTCTAGTTTATTGGTATATCTTATGTAAGGACTATTCAATTTTGAGCGAAAGCCAGAGGAGGGTGGACAGCTGTCACGTGCATATCTTGAGCAATGAAATTGTTTTATTTTCTCATCGTTTGCGCGAAGTTGATCGGCTGAAAAATTTGCATTGGACGCAGAAATACCGAATATTTTACTATTGTTATTCAAATTTTCCTTTTAAAAGGCAGCGATACTGTTTAAACTATTATTGGGCTATCGATATCTGCAGGATTTTGTAAGGTAGATGTCTTTTTTCTACCTTGTTTTGATCATTTATGTAGGTCGTGTCGTCGCCACGTGATGACCCGAGTCCGTGTTTGTCAACAATATTCAAACTAAAAAATCTCGAATTCCCATGGTTCGATTTCTCTAATTTTTGCATAATGAGTTAAACAAATGTCTAATCTTTGATTCTATCCGAACGACCCCCCTTGACCCCTCGACCGTTTTCAAGTTATTCGCCTTTGAATCGGTCGTAGTATTTTCAGCCTTTACCGAGATGGCGCCTCGTATTTGAGGGGACATTGCACCTATAAAAAATTATTTTTTAAGAATTTCGGAAGTCCCTAGCTTTATTCTTTAAGGTAAATGTTAACTGAGTTATAGAAGAATATTCAACGTGTGAAGTTTGTTATTTGGCTATTTTTATATATTTAAATTTGGATTTTGGGATGGTATCTGGTTGTCGTCGAGGATCTGAACTAGATATGTAAACATAGGAATTTTTGCTTCTTGAGGTTAGTTTCTTTTCTAGGCTTATAGATTAATATATCTGATGTTACAAAAAGGGATCATGCTCCACCAATTTGTCAAACACCTGGGAAAAAATAGCAAAACGAAGACCTGCTGTAGGCTTTGGGAAAATTTGGTTTGGTTTATGAAGTTCCTTTTTAAATTTTGGATGGTTCTACTTTGCATGCAGTATCTACCTCTCACAGTGCACCATTTCTATTTTCTATGCTTATGGCTATAGTTTACTATAACTCGCTGCTAGATCTATACCAATTACCAAACATAATATAATTTTGCTTGCCTTTCTAAAGGTATACTGGTAAGTAAAGTATCAACATTTGGTATATCAACATCTGGTATCAACATTTTGTATATGTTGCTTTACTATAATTATTGTACATAATTGTTATTCTTATCTCAGGAATGCTTTTCATGCTATGGTTGGAGCCTTGAAGGCTACTAGGTTCAATTCCTAGTGCATACTATTATTGCGCCAACTCTTACATTTGCAGGAATTATCTGCACTTCAGGATTTTCAAAAGAGGATTTTAGAGTAACAAGTTAACAAAGTAATATATACATAGAGGACATGATTAGAGCAAGTATTGCTTGCAGAATTGATTGGTAATTAATCATTGGTCATGTAATCTCAAAACAAATTAATAAAGTGCATTTAATATTATCATATACACTGCATTTATGCAACATTTAATTAAGAAATACAGGTACATTAGTACATTACTACATATAAATCACCTGCGGTTGGGATGTACCACAATGATTAGATACCAATTATAAACAAGACTATCATAATACTTGTTCATGATAAACATAAAATACATTTTCTAAGCCAGAGTATGTACAAGTGCATAATATGTTTATATTACAGTAGAGTACTAGAGTCCAGATACTTCCTACCATTTTTATTTGGGAATACAATTTAATCTGAAAATACTAAAAATAATACACTTGTTTCACTTTGAATAACACACTTGAATAACATACTTGCTTTATATACATTCGCTGTATATAAAGTATAAACGCTCGATATAAACACACATTTCGTCTTTCAGACCGAATTTTATAGAAAACTAAAATGTTGACAGAAATACCCGTTTAAACTTTAAAATGGCGAACTACGCATAGTGAAAGAGAATTCGTAAGCAGAATCGCAACAATAGAGGTATATCACGCTCTCTTCAGCAAAAATTCCAGCCTGACATCCTTGAGTATCAAAAGCGTCCATCTTTAGGAGATGTTACCTTCGACGAAACAGTCCAACTCCAAGCACAAATGACAACCGCGCGGAAAAACAAGCCCGCTAACCGTGATCCTTTGCGCGTTGCTGTCCAACCTCCTCTGAGCGAAAGCCCTGCAAAGAGTGATTTTGTGATGTCTGATTGGCGCTTTCTCGATATATCAACAAACCGAAATTCAAATAATCACTAACCCTAATCCTATTATTAATCCTAATCTAAAATATCCTAACCTATTTATTAATCCTAATCCTAATAATTTTAAATTTCGGTTGCCATGACGACATGCCAAAAGTGAAATGTTCCGACCACAATATCTTTTGAAGTACTAACTCTAAGAACTCATTCTACATATCTAATGAAAGCTTGATTAACAGCCTCTGACATACCTACAAAAATATTTTTGTAACTGATACCTAACAGCTTGAAAAATGCGACGACGCTTGGATTGGATTGACAAACTCCGTATAAATATTTTAGATATTCAGACGACGATATCTTTTGAACTACTAACGCAAGAAAATCATGCTATACATCAAATAAAAGCCTGAATAACATACTCGGACATGTTTGCAAACTATCTTTGTAACTGACTAACAGGTTTAAAAAACCGAAAACGGGTTTACCTTTAGTTTTGACGCCACGTATAAAACTTGATTTACGAACTTGATTTACGAACTTGACATCTTCGGACGACGATATATTGCATTTTCACTGCCTTTTCACGATCTTTTTGAACTCAAATCTTCATTCACCGTATAACCCGACAAAACACGAATTCAAATGCAGATATTTATTATTTACCATATCTAAAGACTGTATATTTCATGGCGGGTACGCAATTTCACTGTAAGTACGTCAAGTTTATACGTACGACAAAAACATTGTTTGTTCTTAAAAGGTTTCGATTTTGTTTTGGAGGAAGGTGACAGAGTGACGACGAGGAAGCAATGGAGAGGGGATAGTGACGTCGAGCTAGGTACAGATTCAATCAAGCAAGATATGCAGAGTTTGTGCTGCTCTTGACTTAACTTTGAAAGTTAACATGTCCTCAATTTATACACAATTGACAAGAATAACGCTTTGGTTTTTGGTATTTGTTAATTGGTAATAATTATTTAGGTATTAGGCGAGTCGTTTTAGGCTAAATATAGTAAGTGGGATAAAAAATTTAACTTCGTCAAAGACTACCATGTATAATCTTATAGAAAACAAAATTTTATTTACTTTAGACAACCAACCTAATCAACGATGCTAACGTTGCCTGTTCACTTTACAATGTGATTGCTAACGTGTTGAGTGTTTAAAACATGAAACAATAAAAGCGATGTCTCGAAACAAATTCGTTATTATTTGTTTCACTATAAGTGTATGCGTATTAATGACCGGTCTAAAACAGATTTTGACCGAGCTAAAATCAAGTTGATCGGTCATTTTGACCGGCGACCTTTTACCGGCCGTTATTTTGAGCCCTGACAAGACGGCAGAATCGTCTTAGGCTTTTGCGTATAATCTCATGCTGAAATTAGTCTAACGATTTTACAAGAGAAAAAAGGATTACACACCACACATTGTTTATTTGGAATAATTGTTTTACACTTTTATAATACAATGTTTAATGATCTTCAATAACAAATATAAACAACCATATGAATAACCAGTTTGATAACTGGGTGACTGGATAAAACTATTAAGGCAATAACATGTAACTTTCGGAGGACATATTGTTTATTTGGGGCCCGGGTAGTAACATTTACGCCCGAGTGGAGCGAGGGTGCTGCAAATGTTACAAGGGCCACATATAAACAATATGACCCGACAAAAGTCGTGTTATCATTATCACCTACAATATACAAGGAAAAATAATTATGAAATGCACCATTAATTTAGTTAAAGATGCAGTTTATTATAAGATCAATGATAAGCGTGGTGCGGCGCGACTAGTTCGTTATCGGCCCGCTACTTTGAGTGTTTTCAAGAGGGCAGTTTGACGTTTGGCCTTGTATATTGATGATAATATGAATTAGTATACATAATATAATGTTTGCGGGTATTTCTTTTGTTCTCACAGGGCCATTAACAACTAATATACCTCATTATATCCATTTTTGCTAATCTTACCTCCGTTGACAATGACGGCAAACCAAGGTCTGATTAGAACTAATCATACCCGGTTTGACGCCAACGGAGGTACGATTACGAAAGAACAAAATAAATACCCGCAAACATATTACAAAGGAATAGCATAAAAAGAGGTAATGAACCATTAAACGTCCCGCTCGATTCGGGTTCATTTAGTAAAATTTTACTAAATGACCCTCATCGAGCGGGACGTTTAATAGCTAATGCACCTCTTTTTATGCTATTACTTATAAATATATTATAGAATCGACAATAAATAATCATATAGGGATTAACACTTTTGTTACCTATATCTTTGCACTTTACAGCTAGGCCGAGAACTAATAGAATTATTTTAAAGAAAAAAGGAAAGTTGTATAGGATAATATCCCTTCAATAACAAAATATAGATATTCAACTCCTGAACTCAACTGCATGCGTTTTTTACTTAGTACATGGAACTAACCAAACTAAGCAAATAAGCCGAAGCCAATCTTAATCATATACTATCTTGTAATGTCTCTTTCTCTTTCTCTTTGTCTTTACCAGTATGTTACATATTTGCGACTTTTCTGCCTTTCTGCAGTTCATCATCAAGGCACAAATGTCCAAGAAAAAGTTTAAAACAAAACTAGGTATAGGCTTGTTTCAAACGTCCAGTTTATCATGTGTCGAATCAAATATACATTAGGTTCGATTTTATTTGACAGTAGAGTTCGACGTGGTTTTATATGCAGAATTTGTCATGTAAAAAATGAATTGTTGAAATATTTCGGGCACGGACTGCTGATTTGATTTGACACATGATTAATTGACTGTGCCGAAAACGATGGCGACCACAATTTTACCACAATTCTTTGCGCGCAGCAAACAATGTATCTTGTAGAAATATCAGAAAATAAGATTTCAAAAAAGATTAAATTTGGTAAGGAGGAAGCTTTTACCTTCTTAATTTCATAATAGTAAGTTAAATGGAGCTGGTTTAAGGTGGGGAAGCATTGTAGTAAAATTTGCAGCCGCCATCTTTTTTTGTTTCATGTACATAACCTGAGTGTCAGCTATAGACCTCTTTCATAACGGCACCCAAATTAAATATTCTTTTATATTCATTTAAATTCGCCTTAGACTATCTAGATTGGCCGCCAGAATGAGAGGTCTATACACCTCTATAAATATCTTTTATATGCAGAAATTAGCCTTTCTGTCCTCGTTATACAAAGTGAAGATTCTTTGGAATTACAGACACACGAACGAGGTCAAAAAGGCTAATTTAAATGAATATAAAAGAATATTTAATTTGGGTGACATTATGAAAGACATCTATAGGCCTTTATTTTTCTCAATTTCTCATCACGGCTGTGCATTCTATTTAAATTAGCATAAACATGCATGCACACGAGTCGGTAAACACAGTATTGCTCCGGACTATCATTGGCTCCTCCGTAGCAATGAAATTAGCTGTGCGCCTACGATACATTTATAAACATGTTCTCTCACTCGCGTATTTGGCCCCTGGTGTTCTTCTGCGTTCGAATTTATGTTTTTATCGTTTTCAATTACGAACAGCTGTAAATCAGTAAGAATTACTCGTAGTGATAATCTTAAACTTATTGAGTAAATGCTTCTTCTTTAATCTTTATCATTGAATGCAAATAGGATAAAATCTTCGTCTAAATTGATATACTTTGTTGATGTATTTTTGATTTATGCAAAAATAAGTTCGCAATACCAAATTCCGATCACATTAAAATCCTTTCCGTTAATTTTACATAAAAAAATGGGAAACGACCCTGTACATTGGATTTCCAATTATTCGAACCGCGAGGGGGAATCTGACAGTTTAAATAGCGAAACGTGAATATCCCGGATATGGTACACATCAGGATAAAATTAAGAAAGACAAAGGCATGTGCTAGTTACAGCGAGAGTTATCACATTGGCGTACTTATAATGTGCTTATTAGTGTATAAAAGCACAGAACCAGTGTATCGTGGCACAGCTAATTTAAATGTTTCGGAAGAGCCAATCATCGCCCGAAGTAATACTGTATTTACCGACTCCACGTGACATTAAGGTCACCAATCATCTTCAAAGTCCCGACGAGCAAAAAGAAAATTATTTTGTTTATAAATAATCCAACTAAAAAAATACGCGCACCGAACTTAATGCACTCGAAATTAAATTTCAACAACTATAATCTGGACTCTGAACATGACTTACAATTAGCGTTTTTACAGAACTTTTACACACTAACATTAGCTTCATTTATTAACCTCGCAAAGACTTCCTGTGATGCTCTGCAACCAGATTCCACAGCCCCATCAATGTAACCGCGCCAAATGGTTGCTGTTTCCGTTCCTGCCCAATGCACTCTGGGAAGGTTAAAATTGAAAAAAGTTTTTACATAATCAGAAAATTACATAAGTTTTCTCAATTGAAAAAGGCATTTGTGAAAGCCAAGTTGATCTGACCGTGGAGAAAAAAGACTGGCACTAATAGCAGAAGAGAGTTAATTTTCGAATTTTTAATTCACAGTATTATATGGTTTTCTCATATCCTGAATAATTAAACACTCTTATTGACCGAGAGCGCGATCTATACGGCAAAATTATCCTGCCCGCGGTCTTTTAGGCTTCGTCCACACGTAGCCGGATAAATTTGAAAACGCAAAAAAAATTTTCCGTTTTCAAAAAAATCCGCGTCCACACGTAATCGTTTCTAAATCGTTTTTGACGTCCACACGTAAACGATTCGAAAACGCTGAAATTGCTTACTGAGCATGCTCTTTTGAATACAACATGAGCCCGCGGTACACCTCCAACTAATTCGCGAGGGTAACTTCGCGGCCGACAATGAAAGAAGCCTGATTATGTTTCTTCGCTTCCTCGAATAATCAGCTTGAAAATTTAGAAGCTACAAGGCTTGAAACTTACCCCATTAATAGCGATAGAATAACAGCTTGTTTGTTCGCCATTTTAAATTGGTTTACCATGGCCGGTCTGGTGCACGTGGGTGGACTGGATTCGAAACTGTTACGTCATCGTTTTCAAAAAGTTCCGGCTTTGGCGTCTACACGTATGCAGATTGCCGGCGTTTTCAAATTTTTCCACTCTGGAGACCGTTTTCACATTTTTGCGTTTTCGGTGGGCGAAAACGCCGGATACGTGTGGACGGAAGGCGTATCCGCAACAAAATGTTTGCGTTTTCAAATTTATCCGGCTACGTGTGGACGGGGCCTTAGTACAGACTATATGGCTCTTTTAAATTTCTCACATTTCCTCAATTTTCTCTCAAATTTTAAAACTTTTCAGTTTTTTTGCAATGACCGGTATTTACCGGTTTGTAAAGACCACTCAGCAACCAATCAGATTGCAGAAAAGCCATATAATGAGTTAAACGGTCCGTCTTTTCCCGTATCCGGACCGCTGTCCCGGATGCTGTTCTTGCCTGCGGAGATTTTAAGGTTGTTTATCAGTTTGTCTCGCCTTTGTCGATGGCTAGCAGCCTTTTTTAAAACACTAGCCGTGCGAGTTTAGATGCCTTCGGAAAACGTGTTAGCACATAAAATTTGCCTAGTAAAACGATTGTGGATATAAAGAACTGAAGGATACAGCACTGAATGTTTGGAGTATTTGGTTCGGCTTCTTAAGGTTCATGAAGAACTTGCAAAGGAGATAATCGAGAGCCGAGGAAGGTAGGTTATGTATTTTAGTTCCGCCATGATTGAAACTCTAGGTGTTTTGAAGGATATTTAAGTCCGACCTCGTTTTTATAGTGTTTTTTTTTTGCCTTCTGACTTGTTTTTTTAGTCTTCTTGACTGTTTTGTCTTGTTGCTGGCTTTTCGCATTCTCATCTCTTTCCTCGTCAGAATAGTAAATATCACTTGGTGAATGCTCCTCTTTATCCATATTAGCTGAATGACTAACCTTAATACTAAATGAAAAGATCGTCCAGAAGACTATTGCTTGCCGCTGACCAGGATAAATGGCGTGCTCACCCTCCCTCTCCGCCCGTGATGTAACGTTTTCGGAAATGTTAGGTTATATTTTGTAATAAATTTCAATGCTAAAAGGCGTTTTTTCGATGTTTTTTGTCCCAGTTACCTGCTCGTTTTGTTATCGGCTAACTTTACAAATCCAATAGACCGTTTTCGCAATCATGCACCCCCTTTTTTATTCGAAATGAAAACGAGGTTAGCAATGCGAATTATTCGAGTATGATCATGAAAATGGTTTGTGTTGTGTTCTCCGCTTTTGTGCATAGGCGGCGCAACCAGGGAGGTAGAGGGATATTTACCTCCAAACATTTCTTGGCAAGAAGTGCCCTTGGAATATGGAACGAACACAGTTATGTCGAATTAAAAAAATATGGGGAGTAACCGTATACTACAATTTTCTGACAATTCGCTAAATCTTAATGCGCGCCTGCCCTTCGTAAATCGTACCCCGCTAACTTGACGAAGCTCGCACCGCTTTCAAGTATTTCACACAACTACCTTTAGACTCCAAAAAAAATGTTTGCAGCCGCATTAATGTGGAATCCTGTAACTCAACTCCTGTTAAAGTAAACAAATATTTACCTTTTAAAAGGATCTCTCTGAATATCACCATATTGGGTAATACCTCCCGGAGTAATTATACTCACTGGACATCCTCCACTCCATTTATCTTGAGACCAATCCTATAAATATAAATTTTGTATTTAACTAATTTATGTCAAAAACAACGTTGACTAACAATTTACGCTGACAAACCAACAGCTCAGTCCTTCTTTTGCCTTATTTTGACTAGTTTCTGTGCTATAACCTGCATTGTGACCGAAATTTGATTCGATGCATTGAAAACCACCCATGCTTCAATTCAGGGTTTAAGCCTGCAGTCATATACTAATAACAATGTTATAACTACAGTCTCAACTAGTGTAGTTTGCAAGTATAAATAGTATTAAACTATGAAAAATTGAAAATGAAATGATTAAATACTGCAACAGTAAACAAGCTCAATATTGCTGTTTTGTTTATTCATGTCTATTTTTATTATATTTGAATTAACACAAATTTAATACGCCTTTGCAAACTGTCAAAAACAAAATTATACGGTATACGGCTGGATTATACGGTGCACCCAATGCTCGCAGGCTAACGTGGCCGAGTCGAAGGTATAACAAAGGCGCTCCAGGCAGCCACCATACGACCCATGTCTGACTACAGAGCACATATATTGCTAAGATCTTTAGTGTTGATTTTACGTAGGGGAACCGGAGAAAAACCCTCGAAGCATAGGAGAGATCCAACAACTCTACCCACACGAGTTTAAAGTTTGTAAGTCAACACGGGTATACCCAGATGGTCCTTAGGCTCTTCTTGTGCAGCTCGATCGAGCCGAGCAATTCTGCGTGCAGGAAGGCAGGAAAATCGGGAGTGTGCAGGCTAGGGGCGGCGCAGGCTAGCAATAGAGCGCGAGCGGCTGGGGACGAAACAGGTCCAACAGGGCTTAACTTCAAACCTAGTGGTGAGGGGCAACTTAAACCTTACTACATGTGCTACCCGTGATTACCACACTCTGTCATCTGAAAAAATAGTTTCAGTGTTAGCATGCGGTTATGGAAACATGAGCGGACGTTTGGGAGAAAGAGAAATTGCCGTGGGAACACAAGCCCAAACGACAACGGTTTCCACTGTTTCCACTGCGAGTGTTTTTCTAACTGTATGAGAACACGGAAAAAATGTTCTTTTATAGGTAAAAGGTTCCTTTATTGAAATCATGAAAATGTAATGTACTTACGCAAAAATTACTCTCAGCTGTCGACTGAATTGTGAGAGCAAAAGCAATTGGACGACATGAAATACACGAAATCAAAATTCTATATTTTTAAACTTTTTAAAAACCTTTTAGCAACATTTCGTTTGAATTCAAAAATGTCGGGAAAGTTTCCGTGTTTCTATACAGTTATATAAACACGGCTTTTGGCCAAGAACACAACTTTTCAATGTTATTTTATAAAGAGCGTTAGACTATGGTATTCAGCAGGTTACGGGTTCGATCCTCGTCCGATACTCCGTTCGATCCTTATCCGCGGAGTTTTTCTTGAGGATTAACAACTTTCAAACGGGAAACTTTTTACAATTACCAAGCTATAATTTCTTAACCCAAAAATAATTTATATCATCTTGATTTAGATTCCTGTTTTATTATTTCTGGTTTTCCAAAACAAATATTACCCACGTTTATATCTGCAATATAGAAGTATCGTTTTTACTACAATATTTTTATACAATTTTGAAAAGTGGCAATAGCTTCTTTCTCAGCCCAGGTGGCAATACCCTTGACGACAGAAAATTTAGACAACAAAAAAATAAAGAAAGGGTACTGCAGTAAGGGGTATCAAATTTCGGACAGGTATACTTCAAAAATCTAAGCCGTTTCTGCAATTTTAGAAAAACAATCAATTCATGTCAAAAAAACATAAAACCTCTCATTTCTCATTTCTTCATATTCTCTCTTGAAATAATCAATCATCTCAAGTATCCAACTCTTTTTGTTTATTTGAGAATAACGTCTTAGTAACAATTAATAATTTGGAATAAACAATAACATCAAATGTGCGTTACCTTAATGGCAAAATCGATCGGTTTGCCTGCTTTACTTCCAAAATAACTCTTCAATGTTTCAATGACAGCTTGCTTCTTCTCATCATCCTGAAACGTGGACCAGTCATTAAGTGATTTGTTATATAGCAAAAAGGTATTATAATACAGCAGAAAAAATAAACATTTGTCAACGCAGCGGATTGGGAAGCGAAAGATGTTACACGCGGGATTGGGAATTTTCCACTAAAAACCACGGCATCGTCATGTCACAAACTCATCACGTGTGCACGAGGAGAACATTACAATGTTACCCTCTAGCATCCCATGAGTTGTCGCCACTGACCTCTATATATAACTGGACTGCTTGTTCCCTATACCAATCACTCACAGAAAGTGTCGTAAAAAGGTTGGCATCAGCTGCAGTCTATTTTTTCATGGTGGCGACTACTGGTCATTGGATTGTTGGCGCAAGTTTGTCCAACGACCAATCAAATTTGTTTGATACAATTACTATATGGCGTCAGCTGGAGTCCTTTTTCTCGTGTCCTGATACAGCCAAAAGCTACACAGTACTCGTCAAAAAACCTTGAAAGAAACTGTAGCACAGTAGCAGATGTTCTTATATGACCAGAAAACTTACCACTGAATTCTAAAAGCCTTCAACACTACAGTAGTTGTCAACACTACAGTAGTTGTCAACACTCGGAGGACATATGAAATTATTTTCGGTTGTATGACATTTAATCTTGTTTATCCTCAGGTGAGATATAAAGTGCGAACTTGTTGCTTTTGTTATATGCAGGTTGTCGATCTATAGAAATCTTTTGCAGAAAAGAGAATGCTGAATAGATATTAGATAAGTGTTTACTGTATTTTTAAAGAGTAAGCCGGCCGAAGAACGATCAAGAGTGATAAGCATCACCCAGTAAACATTAAAACACAAATAGTATAATAATAGATAATGTCATCTGGTCAAAAATGGTTTCTTTAAAAACCACCCTAAAAGCATAAAACGAGAAAAATACTGAAGTAAAAACATTTGTAACAATTTACAAAGTAAAAACATTTGTTGCCTAACAATTCGCCAGCAGACTGTTGTAAATACGGGTCAGTTGTCGCCACCATGAGAAAATAGACTCCAGCTGACGCCATCGTTTTTACGACACTTTTTGCAGAGACCCAGCAGTTATATATAGAGGTCAGTGGTTGTCGCCCGGATAACGGTAAGTACTTCATCTTGCAGGATATAGCGAACCCATACCACTAAACAAGAGATTAAGGGGAATTTTGTCACTTAAAATAACCACTAACCCCAAAACAACAAAGATCCTAACCCTAACCCCCCGCCGAATGAGTTTTCTAACCTTAATCTCTTGTTTGGTGGTATGGGTTCGCAATATCCCTGCAAGATGAAGTACTTACGCGGATAACAGGTTTGTTACATGTCATGTGACCATGTATCAACCAATAAACGCGTGTCTCACGCAAGAAAAATAGATCTAGGCCTATATAATAATAAACTTTAGTTCACGATATATTCGTTAATTTTAACTTCAAATGCGGTAACATCGATAATTTCCCCGTTCGCTGACGGTATTCCACCGATTTTGTTTCCATAAACATTTTCACAACATAAAACAACAGATTTTTCAAACAATCAAAAAAGCTCGTACTGATTTAGGTGCCCAGTGACTGGCTCCATATCCTGTGAAGAAGCCGACAAGAGCGGCGTTTTTATCCGTGGTACCATCAAAGACACAGCTAACTGGAGATGAACAACACGATTCTTTGTCGTTTGTAAATCGAAATAATTCTCCAGATAAACCAGCATCGCGCCAAAATGACGTCTCGTAAGTAGCAACGAACTTTGTATAGCATCCCATGAGCATTTGCGCCATGAGTCGTTGACGGTCATGGGGTAAAAGAGGAGTAAACTGAATCTTTCCTAAAAATGTTGAAAAACATATAACACGAAAAGTATTAAATGGACACTCCACCCCAAAACAAATGTTTCTTAAATAAAGTTATTTGTCACCTCACATGAGAACGCATGGGTATTAGTTGTCTTCCAATCTTGTTAGTTTTAGAGAAATTTGGCTTTGTTTATCGTATTTTTGGTAAATTGAAGACAGCCATATTTGTTCTGATTGCGGGCGAATGCGGTCGCTCCCGTTAAGTTTTGACGTCATTGAGTGATAGAAAGCCTATGAAAAAAAACCTTCACAATAGTGTGAATATAAATCTGCACAATAGACTAAGACCACGTTGTTGTCATGCTATTGTGAAGGGTTTCTTTGTATAGTGTTTCTATCACTCAATGACGTCAAAAAATAATGGGATCGACCGCAGATCGCCCGCAATCAGAAAAAGATGATGACCTTCAATTTACCAAAGATACGATAAACAAAGACAAATTTCTCTAAAGCTAAAAAGATTAGAAGAAAACTAATACCCATTCTCATGTGAGGTGACAAAGAACTTTCATTTAAGCAATACTTGTTTTGGGGTGGAGTGTTCCTTTAATAGATTTTCCTCCAACGAGGCGGTCAGGCAAGAATTGTGACTCTTAGGGGGTTGTTGGGGGAAGCCACGTCAAAAGAGGAGCAGCATCATGTTGAAGGAACAGAATCATGTTGAAGGAGCAACATCATGTTGAAGGAACAGCTGCAACGTTGAATAGCTTGAAATGGAATATGACACAGGGATGATTCACGGTGAAATGATGTTGTAGTTGGTGCTTTCTGGGTGTTTTCCTTTGTAGCAACCGACGTCATACATTTCCCACAACAATTTCGTTAAAGTATAAGAGAAGAGAAATAAGAGAACTTGAATATGTTGAGTAAAAGTACTTACATATTTCAATTGACGACGTATCGGACAATGTGTCCTTCTTCAAGTCAGAATACTTTTACTTTTTATTTTACGACATATTGAGGTTCTCTTATTTCTCTTTTTATACTATATCCTGCAGTTCTTTTGAGAAGCTTTTTTATTTATTCTTAATTATCAACAGTTTTATTAGCCTATTCAGCACCTATCCACTGGCCTATAATTTTACCATTGATTGCATCTAAGGGGTGCTGCATGTAAATCACTCTATATGTGCAAATTAAAAACTTGTGCTATGTTATATCGTCTGACTCTGAACATATACAGCGTAGTAATGTTCTGGCGCACATGACAAGTTTCAATACCACTTTAAACCCTTGATAACAAACTTCAACAAACTTGGGGGTCTCACTAAAATATCATTGAACTGCCACTTGGTTAGCAATGTGTTACTGAACAACAGCGATTTGGAGAGGCGTTAAAGAGGTTGGGAACCATTGACACTGCTAGATTTGTACGGAACTGAAATAGTATGTAATAGACCTTATTCCAAAATGGCGGCCAATTTAATATTCTTTTATCTGCATTTAAATCATCCCTTATATAGCCTCGTTTCAGAAGAAAAATTATTTTGAATTTATATACAATGGGTTAATTTATACACAAATAAAAGAATATTAAATTGGCAGCCATTTTGAACTAACGTCTATAGTAATGTGCATAATACAATCTAAATGGACCCCAGGTTTATATATTTTTAATTTAGCCAATATTAATAATTATAATAATTAGGAGGTTAGTTGCACTGATTAATCGTGGGTTAAATAAAGACGCTTTTCCACTTGCTAACATATGCCCGTCTTAGGAGCTCTCGGCTGGAATTATTAACAGTAATTTTCAATTTATAGAATAGAAATGTCGCTTCGCGGTGGAAAAGTGGAAAATCTGTTTTAGAAACAAATCCGCTATTTTATTTCAACATATGTCCTGTTTGACAAATTTAATTGAAATTTTCAAGGTAATAAACCTTTCTGAATTTTAAAACTAACTGAAAATAAAAAGAACAACTTTATTTGCATATCAAATGCTAAATTCTCCTTATAATTATCAGAACCAATCACTTCTTTTCCCTGTCCAGTCTTCACTGAGAACGAATACCAATTAGTGACGTCTCGTACAAATACGGCAATGGACCAATCACAGCGTGCGTAAACTGACACTTATTTTATAAAATGATGTGGTGCTACCTCTCTTGGCATTTCGCTCGCTATAGCTCTACGTGATCTCAAAATCATGTCCCGAGTGTTATTACACTCCAATTCCACACTAAAGTAGCTACAAAAATACTACACAAACCTGCAAGCCGGGGAGGAATTGCTATAATACAATACTTGGAGTGAAACGATTCCCCATTTGAAGTCGTAATCTTTACCTCGTTGTCGTCCTAAAAATACAGTTGCACGTTACTACGATAAAAACGTAAAAGAAATAGAGTGATTCTCAGCTTACGGATACCCAATTATCTATATTTCTCAATTTTAAACTATATGCACGCAAGTCAAACAAATTTCTAATTTAGTAACATTTTAATCAATTTTACTTAATCAAAATTAAATTAATATGAAATTAATTTTTAATAAGGTATTTAACAAAAAATTTCACATAATAATAATAATATTTATTTATTTAAGGAGGATAAGTTATTCAGAAACACTATTTCCTGCATTTTGAGGCGAGTTTTAGGATAATCTGAAAGCAACAAATCGTATGTCAAAAATCTAGTCAAAAATCGAGTTTTTCTTTCCATTACCACAGGACTAGCTTCCATTATAAAAAGACTGTCAATGGTTTTACAACAAGTTTTAAACTAAACGAACTTCCGACTGTTACGATACCGACGGTCTGATATCAATCTCGTACTCTGAGCCTGCGTTGTTTGTGGCTTGTGCTACGTAGTACTTCAATTCACCTCGTTATTAGGTAGCACAAATTAGTCTTGACCAAAATCTAAATGTTTACCCTAGGGACGGGGAGAGCGGAAATAAGACCCTGGGTACGAGGTTGACCCTAATACGCTACGGAGTCGGTTTAGAACAGACTTTCTTGCTCTTCTTATCAGGAAAACTGTTGATGTAAGCTCTTGGGATCTTTACTTCCTCCCAGTATTTTCTTATCGGATTTAGAAGAATTTCAAAAGTGTGGGGTAGACCGGGACACCCATTAAGCGTCTGGTAACCATTCGTCCCGCTTCGCCGTGGTATGGTGAAGGCGGCCCGGGAAAGCGCTTGAGAAGACAATTTGAATATCTTTGGCGTAAATTCAGGAATCTTGCTGATCGCAAGAAATTTATTAATCAATGTAGGATAGTAAAATTTGTTGATCAATGGATAGCTTCATGAAGAATGAAACATCACTATAGACCTCACACGCCTTTCTGACCTCGTTTGTCTTATTCCTGTGATTGTCAAGATTGTTAATCTATCTCTTCGGGTTGCTGTCATGCCAACTCACGGTAGCTATGCTTATAGACCTCTTCCTAAGATTGTGTTGAACTGTTTCTTGATCATTGTATTTCAAACAATTCCCGTCCTATTTTTAATTTACAATTCATCGCTAAGACAATTGAGAGCGCGTTGTTTCTCTACAGCTTACAGCCTATACATTGAGGACAACCATCTTCATGAGCCCTTATACAGTCTGCCTGCAGGAAATCGTACCGCAGAGAAACTGTACTTATTCATGTACAGAATGACATACTTTCAGCTATTGACAACTATCAATCTGTTATCCTAGTTCGTCTGGATTAATCCGCTGCGTTCGATACTATCGACCATCATAATAATAATAAAGACGTTTTAGGAGCATTATACAATAGTCTCAATGCTCTTACAACGATATATTCTTAAAGTTACTTATGTATCATTACAAATTACATATCATTACAATATATACAACATATCATTATATATATATACATATACATGTCTCAAACGACGTGTATCATACACTCATTTCAATATTATCTTAGCGTTTTGGTGTCTGTGACAACGCCCTGGCTTGGTTTTCATCTTATTTATCTTACCGCTACCAATTTATCAAGGTATTGGATGGCAAGTCCTCTACATGATGTCTGCATCAAAGAGTCCCTCAGGAATATCTGTCCTGGGACCGATTCTATATAATTATGCACTACACACTTCTCCACTTGGAGATATTATAAGGCAGCACAATCTCTGTGTAACTTTCAACACTTCTGATTCTGCTTATACATGTATGTCTGTGAAAAAATCAAGATTAGAATCTTGTATAAAAGACATCAATCTTTGGATTCTTCAAAATTAGCGTAAACTGAATGGTAATAAATCCGAGTTGTTTGTACTTTCTACGTCCTCTTCTGGATTCCATGAAAATTGGCAATGATACTATTTCTGCTGCATCTACTGCCACAAACATCGGTGTTCTCTTTGATAACTCACAATCCAACGTCTGTTGTATTATGGCTGTGTAAATCTGCGTTTATTTCCATCTTCGTTGTTTTTTCAATATCCGCAAATTATGGACTCCTGTAATGCATTGTACATGCTAGGTCGACTACCTACAATCCTGGCAAAACGTCCTTGCGACATCAACTGTAAATCCTCAAAAACAGCGATGTGTCCCAACAATTTTGGTCAGGATTGTCTAAAAATGGTGTATTGAAAACAATCGAAGAAAAAGCAGTTTATTAACATAGTAAAGGTCTACATTCAAGCCAAATTAGCCCCCAGTCTCTGCCCCGCCCTACCACCCTCAATGGGGCAGGGGCCACTGGAGCAGAGTCTCTGCAGAGTCCCATCAACTGCAAATCCTCAAAAACAGCGATGTGTACCAACAATTTTGGCCAGGATGTGGATGAACCAGGATGATTATCAAGCGTCTTCAACATGTTCATGGTACTGCTGCAAAGCTGATCCTTTGTGCTAGATAATATGATCACGTTACACCTTTACTTATGGAGCTTGTTACCAGTTGAATTTCATAGAATTTCATTTAAAATTCTCACTGTTACCTTTAAGGTTTTACAGGTAACCACTCCAAAGTATTTTCCTATTATTATTACGTTATACCCCTGGTCGCACACTTCGAAAAATCTGTTACTCAAGCAAAAGTTCAATTTAAAGACCTATGGTGGACGTTTCTTTTCTGTCGCAGCACCAGTCAAAAAGAGAAAAAATCTCATTTATTTGTTTCTTATAAATTTTGACTTAATTTAATGATTTGGATTTTTAAATTTTTATTTTATACTTATTAGTTATTATAGCTATTTTTGTTTAAACTTATTGTATAAAGTTGTAATATTGACAAACAACAGTTTTATCACTTTCGTATTAAAATATTCGTAATGCCTAAAATTAATAGAAATATTATTAAAAGGAAATCAACACCTGTGTTTGACAAAGTTTGTCAGATTATCATCAAAAAGTTGTTTATTACGATTTTGGATAGCTTTCTGCGCTTGCTGCTCGACTAATTTCGGTACTTTCTGTACATTTAATTAGTGTATTGAACGTGCCATCGAGGCACGAAACATTAGTTGTATTAAATAATTCCCCACCTCTGAGATACTCTGAGGCAATGAATGGTGGTGTCCTGCAGTGGACACAAACATTGATTTTGATACACTGTTTATTTCCACGTAGCGTATTTTCTCCACTTTTATATTTGCACACTTGTATATATATAATCAGACTGTACAAGGCAATATGCCGCGCATGCAAGTACTTACTACTTAGCTATAAGCGCCACTATAAGATACCTGAAGTTTACAGTACATAACAGAGACTAAACAAATCCCGAGCCAGACCGAGGTAAAAATTCAAAAATTGATTGGAATCTGAACAACTTATTTCTCGTTCTCACCTGAAAAATATTTGTGACAACATGGTTAAGTAAAACATTTTCCGCACCAATTGCTTCTTGTAACTTTGCACACACTTGATACATTCCACCCTAAAAAGACAAGGCAGTACGTGAAAATACAAAATATCCTTTAAGAAACTGCAAAAGTGCAAAAGTCTTTTTCAAACAAAAAATGTCACTGTGAATTTCACATGTGAAAAAACTTATTTCCTATAGCAAGATTTCACCTGTGAACCATGTCACGTCATTTCACACATAAGATGGATAGCAACGACCCAATGTTACTGAAATTAACGGAATTCAAAAATAGAAATTTTAATCTATAAATACAACCAAGTGTCTACCGAATGAAGCTTGAGCATACAAGATTTAAGTGTATCAAGGAAGTAAAAATTTAAAAGGAAGTAAAAAGTTTTGTTTTGGGTGATCCGTTTGAATCCGACAATATTTGGGCAACGCGAAGAGCGGTCATTGGCGATTTGTGATATGACGAACTACATAAAGAGGTTTTTACGAAGGGTATACACGTTTGCGTAATATAATAGGTACGTGATGTATTTAGATTCGCTAATTCCAAATCTGTTTTCAGTATTGAAAACGGTTAAATATTGATCGAGATAACGTTCAAAATAATATACGACGAAGTGGCAGCGGGCAGCCTGATTGCCGACTAATTTCTAATATAATAGACACGTATGTTATGTATTTAGACTCGGTTTTCAGAATTGAAATCGAGTAAATATTGGCCGAGATTCCGTTCAAAATCTACGTACGACGAAACAGCTTTTTGCGATTTGTTATTATTGTTTTGTTATTATTATAATCCCTGGGGATCATGAATGGGAAACGAAACTCTAGGGGGGGGGGGGAGACGGGCGAGGGTACACGTACACGGGCGAGGGTATACTACTATATTCAGGTTTATAAACAGAAGGGCGTCCTACGCCGACACCCTACAATAGGGACCTTAAGATCTACGACGCAGCAACCTCGACGACGCGGCCCTCAAAACTTTAACAAGCAGTGTGAATGTAAGCATTTGAAAGAAGCCATGGTAAATTAACTATCGTATTTGATGTTTGAAGCTTGTTTTATGACCTCCAAAACGCTCCAGTTCTGCTAAAATGATTGTATAGTGTTTGAGCTGAAGTCAACATTAAGGAACAGCTCTCACCTCTCAGCGAGTTCACGTCCTCTTGAAGACGTGAAAATGCTCAGAGTTGCGTTTTAAACAGAACGAGGACGGCGTTGAGAATACATTTGGGACTACAAATTTTTCATTCTCTTTGTTTTGCATGAAGAATTCATTGTTTTGAAGGCCACATCGTCGAGGTTGCCGCATCGTAGATCTTAAAGTCCCCAATGAAAAAGTGGACGCCTTTGAACGCCTTAAAATTTTGAGGAAAAACAAAATTATTCTGATGATTTTCCTAAAAATATATATATGTTATTTACCGGTTTGGAGGTCCGTATGGAGAAATATTTCCCGAGGTCTCACAAACGTCCCGAGGCCGCAGGCCGAGGGACGTTTTTGAGACCAAGGGAAATCTTTCTCAATACGGACCGACCAAAACGGTAAATAATTTATTTATTTTTTCCTTAATATCCTGGCTTGTTTTTTTTGGTTGTCATCAGTATTTCTAGTGGACAAAAAAGAAATTCTGTGCTTTTTCTTCGTCAAAGGAAATTGAGAGTCTCTATCCGGATAAAAATGTTTTCAATATGTTCAATCTCGTTTGAGTTCATTTTCAAATGTTTTTAGAATATTTTACGGCTTATAAAAGGCATTTAAAACTGAAATTATGGGCTCATACGGACCGCTCGTTAGCCAATCAGAAAGCAGGATTTGGTAGGATACGGACCGGGAAAAAATAAGAATATATATGAAAAGAAATATCATATATTTGACAGTTTACCTCAACATACGCGTATCAATAAATCAATAAATAATAACGTAATAAAAACCACTCTCTGAAATTGTACGCCTTCTTTCAAAATCCTGGCTATAAGCCTGACTATACTCACAAGTTATTTGAAATGTTTCATTGTTAAACGAACCTTAACTTTCATTTCTTGAGCTCCTCCTTTATTGTTTATCAATGGCATAAATCCTCCCGCAGCGTTGCAATAATGAAGGAAATATAAAAGCGAAATTTGAGAAGCTGACATTCCAAACACAGTGCTTATGCAAATGTCGAACAGTCGTTTAGCGCCTGGAGAAAGTTGAAAAAACAACAAATAATTATTCCATTCGTGAACCCTTTTAAACGTTTTTATTTCCTAAAAAACTGTCAAGAAATTTTCGGAAAATAAAAAATAAGATAAATAAAGCAACGCACACAAATAAAAAACACAAACAAAATGAAATTTAAATCCTGTATCTGTAAGGCTTTTAAAAATGAATATGAATTCTATAGAAGGAAATCCACAAAAAGAGCGGATATTTGAGTGGATATAATTACTGTGGATATCGTTAAGGTATACTTATACACTGCGATTAATCGGACCGAATTCTTATCCAACCCAGTCTCCACCTAGTTCATGTAGACAGTCTAACATTGGTAATGTATGATGTCTACATTAAAAAATAACCGCTAACCCCAAAACAACAAAGATCCTAACCCTAACCCCCCCGGGTTTTCATGCCATCGTTATCCCCCACCACTCCAGTTCCCTACTTGGGTCCCCAGTCGCTCGCGTACAAAGGAAGGCGCGCGAGGAACGACGGGAAGGGGAGAGAGCGAGAAGCGACTGGGAAATCCTGCATCCAAAATGGTGTTCTCTGTATTATGGCGACTAATTTGAGTAATCTCTATATAGAGATCAGCGAATGGGATTTGCAGCTAGAGACAGGAATCGCGCCAACGCAATATTGGTCTGACAATATAAAATACTTGTCGATGACGTTTAAATTAAAGATTTATAGGTAAAATACTATAGTTCGATGACAATTTTTAAATTATTCGCGTGAACATATACGCGCTATAATTGCCAAAATACCAGTACACTTTTGCTTTATATGAATATTAATATGCTTTGTAAAGGAAATATGTAGGATATAGTAAATTATTCCAGGTCAAACACTGACAAAATATAGTTTAAATTGCATAACTATGGTGATGACTGATGTATTATATTATATTATGTTGCTATGTGCTATTACTACCGACGTACCTGAGTTTGAATGATTTCCACCTTTACAGTGTATATATCGATTATCAAATACAATATATGCCGTTATAACGGCACTCGAGAAGCTGGTAAAACACTCGGCGGTATATCGCCGTTTAATATAAACACTGTTATTTAATACTCGAATACGATAATCACACGCGGTTTTCACCTACAAAGAGCTATTTATATAGACCAATATGGCATCGGCGTATTTCCCGTCTCTAGCTGCAAGTTTGTCAAGCGACTTCGCGTCTTCGCCATTTCCAAAGCCAATTTCCAATGTTTCGATCAAATTTGCATTGTTTCGACACTCGATTTCGCAGGCTCTAAAATTTGCATTTATCGCCTTCCCATCAACCCTTGTTTTTATCACCTTCCCATCAACCATTGCTGGCACTCTATTGCTAGCCTGCGCCGCTCCGCCTGCCCACTCCCGATTAAGAGCCTGCGGAGGAGGCAGGACTAGTGAGAGAGACTAAGCATGTGGCATTAGAAATTGACTGTTAAACGCATGCGCTAACTATCGTTATTTTAGTGCGAGTTGAGTTAATGTAGACATCATACATTCACAGCTACGTGTTACCAATGTAGACTGTCTACATTAACTTGGTGGAGACTAGGTTGTCTTATCATATAGCCAGCGTAGCCGGCGCAAATTAAGGGGCTGCGACGGCGCCTACAGTGGTCCTATTGTTTCTGCGTTTTACGCCCCCGAGTAGCAATTAAAAGAAAACAGTAAATTATTATGTTGTTCCTGAATCAACTATACTGTAATGGTAATTCATTTTACCTCAAACCCATCCACATTTTCACTGTATGCGTTTCGCAACCAAATTTTCTTGAAATACTATCGCTGACAAAAATATTTTGTTGGTAGCAGTTATATTAATATTTCCTCTAGTTTTCAAAGTTGGGTAAAGTTGAAATTGCAGCAGCAACATGTACTTCCAAAATTCATGCTTCACCGAAGGTTATTTAACAAGAACACATTCAAAAACACCTACTGGGCGTCCAAAAGATTTGCTGTTTAAAAGTTTCCACAGTCATTCCATCCCATTCTTCTGCATGAGGACATTTCTCGGGTTCCTCCAAAGGCACTTCTTTGCACATATTTTCAATCTAACAATAAAAACGATGATTGAAGGCATCTGTATCTTATATACCAATTCTCGATTTCTTTTCATTTATCATTGGGTTATATTATACTATTTCAATTTCATTTGTTCAATCTTCTGACCGAGCGTCCATCGCGCGTTCAGGTTGGTTAGCTACTGATCTACACTGGCTTCCTGTAAGCGAAAGAATCGATTTCAAAGTGTTATCTATGAAATTCAAAGCACTTCATGGCCTGGCACCGTTGTATCTTCAGGTCGTTTTATTAACGATACTTACAAAACATTTCATCAGCATAAATAACAGTGTAAAACTGCAGTAAAACTAACGTAACTTTGCCCAAGTGAAGCAACATTTGCTTGGTAATTACGAATTTTGGGTTGAAATCATCGTCGTCATCTCAAAACTCATCCCGGCTTACCGAGCTAGCCCGCCTCATGTAATCGCAATATGAATCTCAGCCCCGACTTACCGGGCCAACTCGGCTTACCGGGCCAACTCGGTTAACTGGCCAACTCGCCTCATGTAATCGGCCCCTTAATTTATTGGGCTGCTATGATCACACTATAGGAATTCACCTTTTTTATCGTGAGGAACAATTCAATTGAAGTAAAAAATCCCACCGATGCTATTTCATCTTTATGGCTTGTCACTTCACCATTATTTATCTCAATAAGCTTACTCCCTTCAAAGTACTGGTCGTATGTCTTCAAGTTAAACCCATTTATCAGCTTCATGATGTTCTTTTGTTTTCTAACAGAAAAAAACACAAGTCTTTGACATTATTATATAGTGGTGTTATATCTGATAGTTAATGAAGGTATGGTCTGGAAACCCGACGGAAGTCTTAGTTCTATGTTTTTCTTCACGTTCACGCTTACTGAACAATCATCCAGGAGCAATGTTTAAAGTGCCCATGATCCCAAATACGATATTAGTAATATAGATTCTACATGAAGTGAATAGTTGAATACCAAAATATTTTATGATTTGAGCTTTGCGTTGATGTTTTATAAAGATTTATTTGTCCGAAATGCTAATGAGTGTGACGTCATTTACGGCATCATTTCGGATACAATATTCTACTGTTAAAGCAAATTAATCTAACTCAAACGTTGATGATGTACTTGACCGCTATAATAAAGATTTTATCAACTTTTTCACTCAAATCTTCAACCAGTCTATCACACGGAAAGCAGAAAAGAAACCAAATGCCGTAAATGACGTCACATTAGAATTTCAGTTGAAACAAACCTTTCTAGAACAAGGCAAAGCTCAAATCGTAAAATATTTTGGCATTCAACTTTTCACTTCATGTAGAATCTATATCAGTAATATCGCATTTGGGGTCATGGGCACTTTAAGTTCAATCGCTCAACCGTGCCGTTTAAATATTAACAAGACGCCCGCTAGGCGTTAACTCGGGCTACTTTAGCCTGCGCATGGAACTACGATGCAATAAGGTATGACTGCTGAGTCAGCCCATAGTCAATGGAATACGTGGTCTGGAAACGCGGCAAACTTTCAAAGAGGCTAGCAATCGAACTGTGATTCATGTTGAGGGAGACCTGAAGGTGCACACATACTTTGTTTTAGGTTTGTTAATATTTAAACAACATTAAGCTCAAACGTTTCTATTGGATAACTACGGCTTCATTATACAGAAAATACAATGTGTTCAGTAACCGTGAAAGTGCACAAACTGAACAAAAACATAGAACAATGATTTTTGCCAGCTTCCAGACCATGTATTCCATTGACTATGGTCAGCCATTATCGCGATATAGAAAGGAAAATAACACAGAAAGCAGTGGAGGACACTAGGGTGGGGTGGGGTGGGGGGCGAGGGGGATGGGCGACCGCCCCTCCCCCCAATAATTTTCGAAATACTAAAATTTCAAGGATAGTTAATTAGCTGAGTCGAGTAACTCATAAACGGTAACAAGTTTTTTTTACAACCTTGATAGTGCGGCAGACGGCAGCAGTTTCAAATATCAACTTATAAGTTATAATGCATAGCATTTGCATATTCACGCCCCCCGTGTAGGTTGTCACTGTTGGAAATGGAAAATAAACATGCCAAATTTTACCGCACAGAGCGTTATAAGTAGAACATGTAGAAGGTAGGTGAAAAGTGAAAAATAGCGAAAAGTCCAGTGAATATAAAAATAATTCATTACTCACACAGAAGTAAACCGTTGAACGTTTGAAACATTACAAATGGGCGGAGAAAACTTTAAGTCGCAGAATATGTTTTGTTATTAACAGGTGTTCACGAATCACGGGTAGATGCAATCGATGGTATAGCTTCGATTTTCTCAGCTAAAATAGCGCATATCTCCAAAATAGTTGGTAAACTCTACATATTTCATTTTGGCTAACGCCAAACAATTTTACTCGTCAGTTTGCCTCATGAATAGATGACCGTTTGGCCTAAGCTTATAAAGGAATGAAATTTGCCAAATATGGTGCGGTAAAATAAGAACTTGACAAAATTATTTTTTTTGAAATTGACAAAAAGACGATACATGGACGATCGTCAAGCTCGTAACCTCAGAAATTTATATTTATATAATTACATATATAAATCGGACCAGGACATCATTGTAACCTTCTCTCTCCATCTGAGTCTCGTTAGACGTTAGTTCAATGGTTAGAGCGTCTCACCGGCAATCAGAAGGTTACGTGCGATTCCTGTTCGGTTCATTCTGTAATGTTGTTGCCCTATCAAAAGCAGCCAAATCCATGGCTAATTAGGAAGCTATGAAAGAAGTGGGGAACGAACTAATGCACCACTTGAAACAAGGGAATGTTGATAACATTGCTCAGTGTGGTGTCTGAAGTGATGGAACTTGGCAAAGGCGAAGACATTCCTCATTGAATGATTGAATGGTTGTGTAACCTTATCAACCTGCGAAAAGTCTGCCTAGTTTACAAAAAAAATTGAAAGAGAAACTGATAATGAAAAGAAATATGTGCAACAAGCAGAACATGCAGGGAAAAGTAAGGCGAACTACAAAGGATCAGCACCATCAATGGAGACTGTAGTCGTATTTTCTTGGGTTTCTTCTAAAATAAAACTGTTTTCACACTGTCACAAAATTCTTATATAAACGCATCAAATTAACATAAATAAATAAACATAAATAAATAAACATATATACATAAATTACATGTCACATATTTCGGTCTCTACACACTCCCGGCCGATAAGGAGTTCTCAAACTACTCATCCTAACATTCTTCTAAGACACAAATGTTCACTATTGGCCTACAGTAGTAAAAACAGAATCTTTTGTTTTATGTTCGACGGTTCGAATCCTATTATCTCTTCCATGGAAAACTTTGGTTATAACAGCTATTAGCCATAATCCTCTTGGTACATGTACTGATTCTTTTATCGCTCATTAATACCATGTCTCCAATACGAATATCGCGTTGCGTTTTCATCCACATTTGACGAAGATGTATAGCGTTATTCATTCATCCATCTGGACCAGAAGTGGTTCGCGAGTATTGAATTTGTTTCTATTTTTTCTGCTAACAATTGAGTCTTGACTAAATTCTCCTGGGGAAGAACAACTGCTTGTCGTTGTATAATAAAAGATGGGCTGGGGTAATGGCTGTAGAATCTTATGCATTTTCGCTTGACTTTGTTAATGGTCGTGAGTTAAGGATCGATTCGACTTCCGAAAATGTGTCCGTAACACATGATTTGTGACTAAAGCTCGTCTCAAAGTAGCTTTCAAGGCACGTTTTACGTCCTTAATCAGCCTCTCCCATACTCCAGGAAAATGCGACGATGAGGTGGATGTTAATACCTCTCAGTTAACACCTCTCTGACGTACTGTAGTTGCTCTTCGTGATGGTTCTCGTTCCAAATGTCCATCGCCTTCCGTAGCTCGTTCTGTGCACCACGAAATTTAGTACCACAGTCATCGATTGGTGAAGCCGCGGTGCATAACCTCTTCTATTATTCTTCTGACTAATGATCGGGCGTAACAAATCCATACTCTCTGACGTAACAGACTCTCTGTCTCTGACGTATATGTTCTTGTCCGATATGAGCGTGGGTGCAGTGCACATGTCTCGCCATTAGTTCGGCGATCTAGTGGTGCTTTGGTACTATAGGTGGAAACTTTGCATCGTAACTCAAAGGCGCGTACTCTAATCTACTTCTCACTTGAAGTTCTTTCCCATGAAAGGACTCAATCTCGCAATGTTGCTGGAGGATTTTACGCATTCCTAGCCCTTGCTAGGACTATTATATTCATCCGAATACTCTTGCTGTTGAACCATTCTGATAATGTTCTCTCCGTTTTCCATTTCAATGATGGTGGGTGTCTCACTGGAACTATTGCAACGGAGATGATGTCGATTTCGTAATCTTGTCAACCAGATAATCTTTGATTTCAGCTTACTCCATGTTGAGTATCTGTCCAACAGCTGATATAAGGCTGGTTTATCTACACTATACAGCAGGTTTGTCTGGGTGTTCTTGATAATTTCAGGGTCGTCGTCTGTTAGTTTTTCCAACGACATCTTCGGCCAACTTGGCACCGAACTCTTCAGAAATGGAGGCCTTTCAGCCATCGGTGTTCCGATGTCAGCTCCGACGGATTTAATCTGCGTGAGGCGTCGTTAATTGGGTTGTCCTTACTAGGGCAATGTCTCCATTGGTACAGCTTAGATTTTCCTCGAATTTCTGCCAATCGATTGCCGACGTATAGACTGTTTTTTCACTGTAAATCTCTTACTTTCATTTTGTATATTTCTCGCGCTGTTGTAATTCCAGTCGCAGGATAGGGACCTTGTGTCGAGGTGTGGTACGGCACATTCCTAACACAAAAGAACACGTAATTGTTCCATCGGTGTATGCATGTGTTTCGACGTCTTCGACGCACTTTGCGGAGCAACATTTGCTTGATGTATGGTTTACAGCTGTGTCGAATTGGTAACATCGTGGGATCTCTACCTTTTGCAATAGAGCTTTAGCTCAATAATGTCACCGGCGCAGCAAATCCTAATGGATCATACAGGCTGCAACTGTTAATAAGATTCCTCTCTTTGTTTCCGGTTTATTATTATTCAGTCTTTATTAGATTCAAATGATAAAAATACATATCTAAAGTTACAGTATAGATATATAAAAAGAAATATTTACATTATATGAATAAATTATAGTTATAAATAAGTCTATTTACAAACGACGAATTAAAACGGTCTATGTTAACATTAGGGCGTTGACTGGTCATTTTTCTCAATTAATACAATAGATGGTAGACTTATTTTTTGGCAGTAAATCGTATAAAGGGGAACCCTGCTTAGAAGCAGCTTTAAAAATATTCCTATCCAGCTGGTTTTCTAACAAATCTTTAATATTTACAGGTTGCGATGTATATTTACGGTTGTAACATCGATCTAAGGAAGCATTGTACGGTATTTAGCTCAGATGCAGATGAACCGTAGACAGATAGGCCACAGATAGGTTTATCAGGGTTGATCACTTTAAATTCCAATGCGTCTTCTTCGACATTCCACTGGAGTCTGAGGGCTCTTTCTACGGGTAGCTTATATCCAAATCCAAGTTTAAAGACCCGTTCTAATTCTGGAATCGAGGAAAGTACGTTCTTACTGGAACTGATCCATTTGGTTAAGCGGAATCCTCCTCTTCTGAGGAGTTTGGTAAGTTCTAGTTGGCATGCTGAACCGCATCTACTTCGTTGGGAAGCGATTTAAGTAGTTCGTCTACGTAGAAATCTCTCTCTACCGATTTGATAACTCCTTCACTGAAATTGGAGGTATTATCTCTTAATTGCTATCCTCTTCAAAGCGAAATTCGCAATTGATGTTGAATCGCGCCGAATATGTGCACATGTGCCAGTATGTCTCGGAATCGTCGTCTAGATCGGATGAAAACCACAGGAACCTCAAGAATTCACGATTTCTTTCCGGAACTTTCGCTTGGTGAAACATCTCATGTATATCAGCGACGCGATAGCTACTTCTTCTTTGCGAAACATTAATAATACTTTGATTGATTTTGTAAAGCACAAATTCAAATTTATGTTCTTTTACAAAGTTAGAAAAAAGGACCATATTTATTGAAATGACCTGTTTCTCAAATTCAACAGCCACCATGCATCAAGTGAAGACGAGAATATCTTCCAATGATCATGCATAAACTTTTTTAAAATGCACCGTCCCGTATTAAATTATATGTTGAATATATAACACGGTTATTTCTGCGTTATATTGGATATACGTGTACCAGCTTGATTTTTTAATTAAATAGCCCATAAAATAACCTTTTTTTTAAATCACTTTTCAGACAATCCAGCTGGACAAAACTCGTGTGGACGCAGCGCGTGCTTTTGCATTATTATTAGGAATTTTACTCGGAACAAACAAAATACGGTCTCCCCTCCCCCTAGGTAATGTTTGTGAATCTACACGCGCAAAAAGCTGAGCATTTTTTTTGTTTATCATGGAATAACACAACAATGATGTGGGGAGAAGGGGAAGAAACGTTTTATTTAGGCAGAAATTGGGCAATAAAAAGCTAATTAACGTTGGATGTTTTGCGTTGTCCACATAATTTTGTCCAGGATTGTAGAAACAGAACACGCCCAAGACGACAAACAGTAAAAGACGAATTTCATGAAAATTCTCATTTAGCAAGGAGTTTTTCCACCTGAAGAACACCAGACATATATCCAAGCAAAACGGTATTTTCATCAAACTTTAATACAATACATGTACTTCTATCAACTTATATAATGGTACTAAAATCGACATGAATAAATAAAATGTTGTATAAAACATTATTACCTAGAAACGAATTGGCCACCTAGATCAAACAAGTCTGGTCCATTGCTTCCTTTTAAACAAACTGGGAAGATTCTACCTCCAATTTGATCTAAAATCAACATGTCCAATAAAATAATATACCTTTAGTTTGTACATTATCAATAAATATATCTAATTATTACCAGTACGGCTGTACAATTTACAAGTTATGCCATATTTTGGTAAGCCCATGGGGGCAAGTCAAGGGGACTTGATAATTGGTAATGAGATCATAATTTATTTTTGTATTGTGAGTGGGCAAAATCCTCGGCTTTCCTGTAATTTGATTGGCTGCCTAACGAAGGCCCTTCGTCAAAGTGCAAACAGTTCTCCCAGACACGGCTTCCGTAGCTTAGTGGTCAGAGCACTGCATCTAGCATCACAGGGTCGCAGGTTCAATTCCAGCCGGAAGGCCTTGAAGTTACATTTTTCGCAACTGCATGGTCCTCATGGTTTGGTCTTAAAATGTATGTATTGCAACACTCGAAATTTTCCTTCACCATAAATCCTTTCAACAATATATATATATATATATATATAAAAGGTAATATTTGGCATTTCACTCGATTAAATTACATGTTGTATATACTTGTATATACTTGCAGGACGTCTCTCTCTTCGGCAGCGTTTCTACAAATCCTGAAGCGGGCCATCACCATGACGTCCACAAATAATATTTAAACTTGAATATGCAAATTCAATTTGCACATTCATTAGAATTACCATTTTTATTAGTGAAACATCGTTGTTCCATGACGGTCACTTAACCATTAAAACAATAAATCTATTGTAATATTCTCCCAATCACTCACAAGACAGAAGGAGAATTTTAGAAGTCATTTTTTGGCTTGCATCTTTAAACAATGATAATTAGCCCTCTGACTCGGTTTGTAAATATTATGTACAGTATTATATAAAACTTGCGATGTGAATAAATGTTCACTTGGTCAAGAGAGCTCAATATAGATAAAATCTAATAGTGTACATGAATACAAATAGAAAAGCAAGTTAGAAAAGTAAAAAAGTTTAAAACAATTATTACTCAGAGTTTCATGCTCCTTACCTAAGTCATATCTTCAGACTAAAATAAATGATATATAATATATTTTAGTCTGAAGATCACCTAGGAGCTTTTATATTGATATATATATATTTTATATATATTTGATATATATTTGATATATATATATATATATATATATATATTGAAATATAGCGAGCGGTCTATTGACGTCTTGATCGAAGAGTGCTCAATATAGTAGGGGAGAGCAGTGAAGATCGTGCAATGGCGTGAAACTTTTTACAACTATATAATATATATATATATATAAATTATATATATATAAATATATCCCCATCGCCTGGGCTACAAGTAATAAAATAATGCTATATGCATGGCTACCGCATGTACATACTGTATCTCATGGATACCCAGCAATCAACATCAAACCTTTAACTGCAGAGCGTTTAACGTTGAAATGTTTCAGCACTATAACGTCTATTTAAATTATTATGCAACATATTATTTTGAAAACGCGGCACACCGCACTGTATTCAATACATTTATATATGTCTATGATCACCAGACTAGAAGCAGATTAAATTTTAAAATAATAATTAAAGGAGATCTGTGATTCAGCATATAAATCGAAAAGATGGGCGATGAAATGCAAACATACCAACTTATTCTGGACAATAATCGTAAACATGTCCGGCTGATGAGGAAATAATATTCGCTAAATAGGATATCTTACTGGTGTATGTTCAGCTGCCAAATTTGCACAAAAGAACACGAGTCAAAACTTTATACATTTACAATATATTCAATAAATCATATGTGATATAGCACAAGTTGAAATTTAGTGTTTAAAACAATTTGTTAGCAGTACGCGGCTAAAGTTACAGTAATACGTAATTTCCTTAAAACACTCGTTACTGTACCTTTGGCTTCGAGGATGACAAGCTTGTATTTTGTTTTATTTTGACGAAGCTCAAATGCAGCAGTTAACCCTGCGATCCCTCCGCCAATAATAACCACATCGAATGCATTCTGATTCTCGGACATTTTGTGCAAAAAGAAGTTTCTGTTTAGAACAGAGATTGTAAATGAGCTTTATGCAGGATTGCAGGAATAAGGAAACAAAAGCAAGCCTACAAGCCACTAAGCCAGACAAGGTAATATCAGTGGGTAATATATATCATAATTTGCGACATACACTTTCCTTGGATAAGAGCCTGGGTACGAGGTTGACCGCTCTTTGGGACTATAACAGTTTAGTTTTTCTGTCCAAAATCTTTCTCTTTGTGTTTGATCTCTAATATCAGTGACATCAATTATTTTCACTTTAACATTCTGTAAACCCGAGTGTCCATCCTCATAAAAGTGAGCATATAAATGTTCACCGCATATTCCCCTCTGCCCCCTTCCATACCTATTAAGTGAGCTTTTATGATTATTAAATCTCATCCTAAATGGTGTGATGGTACTTCCCACATATTGCTTAGCAAGAACTTGGCAGGTACCTAAACCAAGTGGATTGGAGTATTATTGACGAGGCTCAAACGTGCGAAGAAAAGAACAGTATTTTCAATACTATTGTTTCGACAGGTTTAGATCTGCTCATGCCTGAGAAAGAAGTTAAACTCCATCACAGCGACCCTCCTTGGATTACCGATAACTTCAAACGCTTTGTCCAACGACGACTGTGGAAATCCCACGAGTAAGGAAAACCTGTCACGCAAATTATTATGCTTCAAAAGTGAGTCACCTCAAGCAGTCCAAACCTAACTAGGAGTGGTGACTGAGGTCATAAACGTATTATCGGTCTGAAGCCAACCGGCTACAGTTAAACGAACACCAAGTGCAAAGAACTTAGAATATACTAGTTGGGAAAACTAATGTAGTGCTTCCTAGACTCCGTGTCAATGGCGATGAATGGACGTTGTAGTTATTAATTAGGTAGGCAAGGTCCGATGTTGATAGATGATCAGTATTCTCAATCTGCAGATGTGAGAAAAGGCCGTCAGGACCCGAAGATGAGGTCATACCATAGTTGGACGTGGTCAACAGCATCTTGGATGGTACTACTACTAGGGGTTTTTCTCTTGAATACTTCAGATACGGTCGTGTCGTCGATATATTTCCAGGTATCAAATCGTTGATCATCAAGATGAACAACCAACGGCCCAATTTAGTTCCTTGCGGGACACCAGAGGAAACCGCACCCCATTCTGAATAACAATCTCTTGATAGTTTTACCCGCTGTTCTCTGTTATAGTCAAAATGTTTGCAACCCAATTCTTCACCCAAGAAGGAATGTTAAGCTGGAAAACTTTACTTACGAGGATTTGATAATCGATCAGATCGAATGCTTTTCGATAATCGAAAAGCGCTACGCGAACTACATCACCAGTTCCGTCCGTTGCTTCAGCCCATTTATGCACCATGCTGACAAGGGCTAGCCGGGTCGATAATACTAAGGATGGCAGGGGCTATATGGTCTTTTACCACGAAATCTTCGGCTACTTTGGATAGAGCCGGCGTGAGAGAGATCGGTCTTAAATGCTTGTTGATTTGAGTGACAGGTTTCTCTTTCGGGATTGGTGTGACGTTCGCACGCTTCCAAACTGATGGTAATATTTGTTCTTGGTAAGTGGCGTTGATTATGCTGGAGATAGGTGTAGCTAGGATTTCGGCATACTCTTTTAAAATCCAATGCGAAATTCCATCTGGCCCAGGTGCTTTCGAAGGGTTCAGCAATTTAAGCTTGTGATAAACCGATGATGTTGATGTCAGGTCCGTATCATAACTCGTGTTGGTAGAATTAAGGGGTGTCATCTGTCTGCAAGCTTTGTAGATCTTCACGACTGAGGGGGTTGTATTCACTCATAGGTTCGAGGAAACAGCGCATATTTAAAATGGAATACACCATGTAATCAACATCATAAAGAAAGCTAATAAGCGCATGTATTTCGCCCCTGCTTCGGATATTTTGCTTTTTTATTGTACTTGTGTAAGACCTGTTGAAATCTATCAAGAGAAAAAACATATTATATAAAAAATACATTGGCCGTCCAACTGTTGAGCGTGAACGTCAGTACAAGTGTTATAAAAACAAATTAAACCATTCACTAAGAAATGCCAAACGTATTTATTATGAAAAAAAATTAGCTGATTTTAAATTCAGTACCAAAGGTACTTGGAAGATACTTAATGAAGTTATTAATCGTCAAAAGAGGCCTCATACCATACCTTCCATGTTTGAAAATGATGAAGCGATATATAATAACCCTCTAGAGATTGCCAATAAATTTTGTGAATATTTCACTAATATTGGCACAAGCTTGCTGACAAAATACCTATCTCGAATACATCTCATAAATGTTTCTTAAAAGGGAATTTTTCTAATTCAATATTTGTTGACTCTGTGACTCAACAGGAAATAATTGATATTTCTAATTATTTTCGCAATGGAATAGCGGCTGCAGGTTATGATAATATACCGATGGGAATTGTTAAAGAAACAATTGGTATAATCTCAATACCACTTACTCATATAATTAATTTGTCCCTCAGCTCTGGCATAGTTCCTGATCAGCTTAAAATAGCCCGTATAATTCCTATTTATAAGTCCGGTGATAAAGGTCTCTTTACCAACTATAGACCAATTTCAATCCTTCCTATTTTTTCTAAGTTATTTGAGCGGGTTATGTCTAATCGCTTTATCAACTTTTTAAATAAATGCGAAATTCTCTCTAGCAATCAATATGGCTTTAGGAAAAATTATTCGACAACTCTCGCATTAATTCATTTATATGACAAAGTTTCTGCTGCTATCGATAATAGGGAATATACGGTAGGGATCTTCCTCGATCTTTCTAAGGCTTTTGACACTGTAAATCATGATATTTTGCTTGATAAACTTGAGTATTATGGAGTCCGTGGAATTGTCTTACAGTGGTTCAAGAGTTATCTCTCGGACCGTCAACAGTTTGTTCAATTCAATATAATGGACATAATTCTTTGTCTAAAGTCGTTAAGTGTGGTGTTCCACAAGGGTCCATTCTTGGACCATTATTATTTTTATTATATATTAATGATCTTTGTCTAGTTTCAAATACTTTGGAATTTATCTTATTTGCTGATGATACTAATGTATTCTTTTCCCATAAAAACCCAGAGGTATTGATGCATGAAGTTAATCTTGAGTTGATCAAATTAACTAGCTGGTTTCAGGCTAATAGGCTATCAATTAATATTAAAAAAACCAACTTCATTATATTTAAGCCAAGACAAAAGAGTCAAATATCTGATGGTTTTGCCTTAAAGTTATGTGATGTAAATATTGATTGCGTGAGGGAAGTCGCATTTTTAGGCGTTATTTTGGATGAGCACTTATCGTGGAAATCACATATTGCTCATCTTGCAACCAAAGTGTCTAGACAGTTAGGTATAATCTATAAATGTAGTTTTTGCCTGAATAAATATGCCTTACGAATCCTTTATTTTTCCCTTATTTATCGATACCTTCTATATTGTATAATCATTTGGGGATCAACGTATCCTACTAACTTAAATCGTCTCAAAAATGTGCTATTAGAATAATTAGTAAATCTTGTTTTGATGCGCATACGGGTCCTATTTTTAAGGAACTTAATGTACTACCATTTCACCAAATTTATTTGGTTCAAGTTGGAAAGATAATGTTTCAGTATAAACTTGGCATGCTCCCAAATAGTTTTGATACAATGTTTTTAATAACAAGTCAGGTCCACAACTATAATACACGTAATGCAGCCAACTCCTTCTACATTCCTCAATGTAGAACCAATATAAGACAATTTTCATTTCGATATGTAGGTCCAAAATATTTTAATTCACTTAGTTCTGAAATTCAAAATTCATCTATAGTGTTGCTGTTTTCAATGATAAACTTAAACATTATCTTCTCAATTGATTTCTTATATAATTGCAATTTGTAATTATGTTATTTATTAGTCAACTATTGTTTGTATTCTCACCATCTTGTACTATATTTCTTATGCTAACTATATTTATGTGAGGAATCCCTATCTCTAATAAGCCTTATGGTTTCTTTGGGGTTTTCTCGCCACTATCTGATGTATATTTATACTTTACAATTCTTATATAATATTGTTAAGTGGTGGCAAATAAAATTTGATTTGATTTGATAGTTCAACTCAAACGGGCTAAAGCCCCTGCTTCGGATATTTTGCTTTTTTATTGTACTTGTGTAAGACCGGTTCTGAAATATAGCAGCCAAGTTTTTCATTACGTATTACCAAACTATTTAAGTGATGCCATTGAGCGAGTGCAAAAAAGGGCACTTTCTATTATTTATCCTGGAAGTAGCTATACCGATTGTTTAACACTTGGCGATCTTGCTACTCTAAGTGAAAGACGGAAGGAAGCTTGTTTAAAACTATTTGAGTCTATTGATGGTAATCCAGATCACAAGCTTGCAACTTTGTTACCGCCTAGGAACTTACAATCGTACAATTTGAGGAGTCAACGCAAATTTGCACCGTCTGTTACCAAGACCAAGCGATTTTTAAGTACATTTATTATGTCATCAGTACTGAATGAGGTTAACAAAAAATAGTGCAATCAATGATCTTAACTTTACGAACTTTATTCAGAGAATGATTGTATTTATCCCTTTTTAAATTGTACATATCGATTTTTATATTCTTTAATTCTTAGTTTTTACTCTATTAATTACTGAAACTCACGCAATTCAGTTAATTGTAACTGCTAGGTGAAGTTTTTAATAAACTATACAGCTATAATTACTATACTATAATATAGCACATATACTTGAATCACAATCAAAAGAATGATTGACGTGGAAAGACCGTCTCTCCACCGAACTTTTAAAAGTAGAACCGACAATTTCGACAAAATCACAAACTTTGCAGCTGGCCTTTCCACAACAAAACATCCCCTTAACTCCTTCCAACTTAGGTTTAATCTAATAGCCCTGACCAAATTATCCTTCAGATTCCTAGGTCTTCTGAAACTCACCGCGGCAAAATACTTTTAAGTAAAGGTAACATATTCACCAGAATTTGCAATTCCCGAAGGATTCTGTGAAGGTCCAACAGAGCAGGGTGATAATTCATAACCAAAACCATACGGTCCTTTCTTTCACAACGCACCGTCTGTTCTCTTGACAAAATCCCTGTACGTTGTACACCCCTCACCCTACTAAATTGACTCTCCACAAAATCCTCCCTATATCCTCTCTTAACCAAGAAGGCTTTCAAATCCTTTAACCTATTTTCAAAAACATTTTGCGAATAACAAATACGTTTCAATCTCAATCCCTGACTGTAGGGAATACCTCTCTTAACAATGCATGAGGAGGGTGACAAGACTTGTAATTCAAATACTGATGAGTATCAGTAGGTTTATGGTATACATCCGTAACCTGCATGACTATAATAGGCCAAAATCCAAAGATATCAAACATCAAGGAAAGAAAGCCTACTCTGACTAATCTCCCATGTAAATTTGATAGTTTCATGATATGAATTCAACGTCTGCAAAAATGTTCAAGTTCATCTCGACCATGAAGCCATATCACAAAAATATCATCAAGAAAATAAGCGCCACCACACCCACGGTTTAATACTGTATGTCTCTAGAAAACCATTTTCCCAATCACCCATGCATAAATTAAGATGTTGGCAAAACCCAGCTTTTGACAATAAACTTTATTCTCAAATTCGAAATAATTATTCTGCAGAATAAGCCAAGCTAAATTCACCAAGTCATGCACTGGAACTTCTTCTACAGCCTGTTCCATTGCCTTCCTAAGCGCCTCCAAGCCTTCCTCGTGTGGTATATGAGGATACAAACCCGGCCCACTACATCAATATAGTGCATAAAATGGCCGTCTTAGGTACAAAACTAAGTTCTCTCAATTTCTTAATAAAATGGGTAGTATCTTTAATAATAGAAGGAATTACAGACTTAACTAATGGTTGTATATGAAAATCCAAAACTTCTGATATTCTCTCTGTAGCTGATACATTTTCTAACCTCTTATGTATCTTAGGTAATAAATAAAACCCAACCTATGCTTAAATCCCACAAAATACTTCCTATTTTTGGAAGTAATATATCCTCTTTCAACCAAGGAGTCAAGGCTTTCGGCGACAAGAGAAGATATCCTGTCAACCAAGGTATTATCAACAACAACTTCGTAAACATCCGTATCACCTAGTTGAACATAAGCTTCCTTACAATTATAATCTTCCCTATATCCCTGCAGATAACTACAGCGGAACCCTTATCCGCTTCTTTAACAATAATATCCGTATAACTTTTCAATTTCTTAAGCGCCTCCCTCTCACTCGTTGTAAGGTTACTATTATTTCTACCCCTCGTATTAATCGACAAAACTCGTTCTTCCCACCCATTCATCTATAATAGGATCTACTTCTGCTCCCGTAGGGACCCAGGCTGACTTTTCTCTAAAGCGACTCAAATCTTAACCATAATCCCCTCTGTCACAATCTTCATAATTATTCAAATGAAAGTAAGCCTTACATTTAAGTTTGCGTCCAAGTTTACGTCCAAATCACTCTTATAGATGCCCATATATATATATATATATATGTAGATACGGAAAAAAGAGGCAAACAACTTCTTTTCTGGTCCTTTATTTATTAAAACGTTTCGGCATATTCTACCCTGTGAGCAGAGCCTTCTTTTCCTTTGCTCGTCCGAGATAATAATATTGATTGCAGTGTTTTCTTTACGACAGCGCGAGGAGACTCAAAGTATCTCAAATATGATCTACACATAATGTTACGTCATCACAATGGAATGTCTCAGGGTATACCTCAACTTGAGGCCAAAATGAGCAAACAGAGGACAAAACGTGAAGCGTCCATGTCATAATTCAAGTCTTAACGTCATAACGTTAATGTCATAACGCATTGTGGCAATAACAAAATGTACAAATTGGAGTGCAAAATGTAAACACATCACCCTCCATATTTATTAAACAATGATCTGATTCCTCGTGAGGGATTTCTGTCGTTGAACATGCAAGTTACCAACTGTTGTTTGTTGCCGTTGGTTAGAAGACAAGTCAAACAACTCGTGCATTAGACCTTGTAAAGTTTACTTTTTCTCAACAAAACGTTCGAAGAGGAGCGCCTTATTATATACAGTATATATATGCAAAAATATAATTTGGCCGCCATTTCAAAAACAGCATCGTAATTTAACCCAAATACGTCGAACGTTTTCTTGACAAATAATCAACCCTGCAAGCTCTCTTATACCTCAAAACAAAGATAATTTATCTGTCTACAATATACGTAAACGTTATTGTGCTAACTTACTTAGTTTTATTTAAAAAGAGCAATATCGAGCATGCCTTGATATTCGTGATATGTCATATTCGTGTATATATGTCAGTGTATCATGATCAAGCGAGCGCTTCGAAAACATTCGTTAATATTACATCAGAGATTTTAAAAGTTCTTCTACATGCCTGTAGCTATTGTATTTCAAAAGTTATACAAGTTAAAATGGATGTGACATTAGTTTCTACTGAAACAAAGATACACGGTTCAACATAATTCGCAATAGCATTTCGACATTGTTTACATTTAGATATCCAAATATCATTGCTCACAATATATTAGCTTTTACTTCAAGATAAACATAGCTACATTCGTTGGCTTTCAAATTGCGGTATATGCATACGTTGTGCAATGCATACGTTGTGCTGCGTTTACATACACAAGCCCAAGTGTATAGCCCGAGTTTACGCCTACCGGGCGTCTTGGCAAAAGTGTCGCTTGATCAAGGAAAATTTATAACTTTGCGAGGCTAGTATAATTGCTCTTTCGAGTAAATGCTGTTCGAATTAGATATATGGCGTTCAAATGGTCTCGTTGATTTTGACATTATAAACGCGCCATATGATTACCGTATGTTGATCGCCTTGATATGTGGTGTACATTCTACAGTCTATTTATTTGATCCGCTATATCCTATAGGAAATTTCTAGCATCATTCTGCAGGCATGCCTGATCCTGAACACTGCTCCAACCTCGTACCACTGCTCTTGCGTCAGTTAAGTGGCAGCATTTCACTTCTGATAAGAACTTCTAGTTTATCACATAGCTTATAGCGGTAGTTGAAATTCTGATAACTTCCGTAGTTCTCGTAAAAATACTTTACAAAATATCAAGATTTTAATATTTCTCTAGCCCGCATGTCCACCTTGTGACGTCATCGCGCTAAAATTTCAAATGCTTAAACTAGACAACGGTGAATGATAAAGAAACAATTTAAACAGATTTCGTCATTATTCAAAATCTACTTTCGAAGAAAGGACATTATGGAAACTCAATTTTTTTATTTCATAGGCACTTTGAATCATCCAGATGATGTGCATGAGCTGCATGTAACCTTTCAGCCGGATAGACAAGCCATCCCTCATTCAACTCATATATATCCCGTTTCCTCTTGTACCACTATTTCTTGTCAGGTGTATAGCAGCATCCTGTATATAAATCGTGTGTGATTTGATTTAATATGAAAAGAAGAAATAAGAGAACTTCAATGTGTCGAAAAATACTTAAAGTACCTATGAAATGAAAAAATTGAGTTTCCATAATGTCCTTCCTTTGTCTTTCTTCAGGGGGTAAGACGTCAGGCCAGACATAAGTGAAACTTGTCTGAATACTCAGTGTGTCTATTGAAACTTCTTTCCAACTCAACGACATTTTCATTTCATACAAATTCTAATTTCCATGAAGGCAAATCAAAAGCTAAAATCTATTTGGTGGCTTTATTTTATTTACTAGATTTGATTATCCCCCCACAATGCCACAATGGCATTGTTTCATTGTCTGCATTGCTGAGAATAATATTCAATGACAACACTGTAGCATTGCAAGATTTAATTATTTGCTGTCAAACTGATTTCTAGAACTTTGAAATGTTTACCTGGACAATTCTAATTCTTATAAATGTTTTATATACTGTATTACTATATTGAACTATATTTTATACGTGCCATGTATATAAAGATTTCCTCCTCCAATTATGTATTACATTTTTTTATATGTATTTGATTAACACCTTTCATATATAGAATTGTATTATTGTTCATTTAATCAAGATATTTCCCGTGATTTTCATGAAAAATATTCTTGTTTTACATATTTTTACAAATCTTTTTCGAAATTTTTTTTATGGTTTCCAGAAAATCTATTTTGATTTGTTAGGAACATTTATCTTGCTAAGATAATGTTTCCCACAGAAGGGACCAAAAGAAATATTTCTTAATTTATTAATAAAATATTTCTTGTCCAGATAATTTTTATAGAAAAAAAATTAAAATACTGATTCTTAATTTAAGAAATATATAAGGGACAAGAAACAGAAGAGACAAGAAATAGAAGGGACATTGAAATAAGTTTTTTATATATAATATGGAAACGCCGTTCAACATGCTTATAATAGAAGCCATTTTGGGCACCGACTTCATGTACTGGACACACAATGGACACAGACTATGTGTCTATGACATCAAGGTTATTTTCTCGGGATTCAGAAGCTTTACGAGAACAAAAACACTAACCATAACCCAAATAAAAACTCTAGTCCTAACCCTGCAATAAAGGAATACTAACCCTACTTTTAAACTAAAGATTTCAATGATGTAATCTGTGTCCGGTACACGAAGTAAGAGTCCCATTTTGACAACATCATTTTATTAATGTTCGTGTATTATCCTTAAAGTGCCTATCCGGGGTTTGGGGGTTTTACATATTCGTAATCCATGGTTCTACCAAGAAGAAATGAAATATATCTTGTCGTTCGAAAATTTCATCTTCATGCCTTTTTCCTTTGCTAAAGTTGATTTACTATTCACAGGAAATGACGTCAAAGCAGGGACACGCCTAGTCGTTACAAACTAATTCAACAGTGAAATACAAAGAAAGTTTGGCTCTGAACTTTAAACACACCAGTTTAGACAAAATTCGCTCAATTCCCAAACTTTCTTGATATTTCACTTCTGAATCAGTGTGCAAAGTTTTTGCGTGTCCCTGCTTTGACCTCATATCCTGTGAATAGTAAATCACATCAGCAGGGGGAAAGGTATGAAGATGAAATTTTCGCACGACAAGATATTTCACAAATCTTCTCAAGAGATTTCAAAGATCACAAATATGTAAAATCCCCAAACCCCGGATAGGCACTTTATGAAAATTGAACTGAAACAGAAGCTTTGGATTCATAATGACTTGTGGCAAAAAGAGATAGCGAAAGAAGTACGGCTAAACCGGGAGGAGGGCGTTCTATCCGACGACCTGAAATGGGGATCACCCATTTCAGAGAGTTATTAACTAAGCCTGAAAGATGCTCAGCATTTATAAGGTTGATGCCTTAACCCATCCAAATCCTTCAGGTCATGAATGAAGTGTTTGAGGCACAGCACTTCTGTGAAGTGATGAGGATCATATCATCCTGCCCTCGTTTATTGGGTTATTTATTTTTACAGAACAGTTAGTGGGTGGAAAAGCTGCTATTTTTCTGAACGATTAGTTCCTGGGGCTGGTGAGCTCTGCTCTCGGACTGTCACAAAATAGCCATTGCCCCCTTTGCCGCATTCATGTATATACAATGCCTCGGGCAGGAATTTTTTGAAGAAGGAATCTTTTGATAAGCTCACTTGGTTGGTTTTTATCTTAATCCTTTCAGTGGGAAATATTTGGTTTTGTTATCTAACTTTGTGACTTTGCAACTGTGCCTATATTCCATGTTCTTAATTTTTAAACTTAATAACGCGAAGAATAGTTAATAAAATTCCCACGAAAAATTAACAACATGGAGTATATATAGGCACAGTTTTCCACAGAATTTTAGGCATTCAACACAAACCGTTGTCAATTGATCCCACGCTCGCAACAAGGTCAATTTCATTTTAAAGCGATTTGATTTGACTATGAATGGGAAGGATCAATTTTCTCTGTCAACATCTCTCACTTGTAAAGATATGTAAATTTTGGTTCTTTTTTTTCATATTCATATTCTATACACACAAAATATCTACCACTACGCGACATATGTCTATCAATTAAATTATCGCTCGAAAATATGGTGTGTTGTCTGTTGAATTTCAGGGAATAACTTACACTAATGATAATAGATCGGTTAAAATTTCTTTGGCTTTTCCATCCTTTTTGCTTTAACTCGTTGTACAGTTTCGTGATCACCCTTACAGATTGTTTCTTCAGATATTTACCAGTGTTCATATACATAAATCATGTAACTCATCTAATAGATATATTTTATCATCGAAACAGCTAAGACTCACTTTATTGATTTCGTATCGACTACCAAACTGATAATGTTTTATGTACGTGTCACTGGTGTACACAAAAATCGACTGTCAAAAGTCAAATTTCTATTTTGTCATCTAAAATTCTTGTGAAAAACTGTGCCAATATACCCCCATATCCTATACTATACTTCAATGGGTTATTATCTATTTTCATATGAAAGAACTGAACACTATATATATATATATATGCCAATATATATGCTGAACTATGGAACAATCTGCCTTTAAGAGATACGTCAAATCCCAAATATAAATTTATTCAAATCTAAATCAAAACGTTATCTGTTTGAACTGGTTTGATTGTTCATGCCATTGTAGAGCAAATAGAACATTTATGTATATTATATTACTATATCTTATAATATTCACAGCCGATCAGGGATACATGACCAAAAAAGCTTCAAACAGTAAGCGGATGAGGTGTTGTTGCGTACACGTATTTCTAGTTAAGTATATAAGCATCCTAATTGCAGGTAAAGTGTATAATGATTCGCGTGGGGCAATGACGCGCGATGTAATCACTTCATTGGATATTGCATTGTCTTTTTCGGGTTTTATTGAAACTTTCAATAAGAATGTTTGCATGCATGTACAAGACGTCGAAATTCCCGTGTTTGGATAGTACTCCGATCCTCCACAGGTATATTGACCAGCCAGAGCGGTTGTTGTGTACATGTTATTTAATTTTATAAATGACATTCGGAGCCTCCAGAATAGTTTTAGTTAAGTTCTAGTCGATCAGTTCTAGTTAAGAATTGTTTTAAGCCAGAGGCAACTTATTCGAGGCCCTTGCTCAACATTGATGATCCCCTAAATATTGGGTAGTTTCAACCATATTTTTAACATGTAATCACAAAAAGCACTGGTCTGTTCGAGCCTCTTCGATAGAGAAATAAGAAGGTTGCAAGTTCGATTCTTGTCCGGAACTCAGAATAATTTCATGAGGATTAATGACAATCATCATTGCCTTTTTCCTTTGCTAAAGTTGATTTACTATTCACAGGAAATGACGTTAAAGCAGCGACACGCCTAGTCATTACAAACTAATTCAACAGTGAAATACAAAGAAAGTTTGGCTCTGAACTTTAAACCCACCTGTTTAGACAAAATTCGCTCAATTCCCAAATTTTCTTGGTATTTCACTTCTGAATCAGTGTGCAACGTTTTTGTGTGTCCCTGCTTTGACGGGGAAAAGGTACGAAGATGAAATTTTCGCACAACAAGATATTTCACAATTCTTCTCAAGAGATTTCAAAGAACACAAATATGTAAAATCCCCAAACCCCGGATAGGCACTTTATGAAAATTGAACTGAAACAGAGCCTTTGGATTCATAATGACTTGTGGCAAAAAGAGATAGCGAAAGAAGTAGCTAAACCGGGAGGAGGGCGTTCTATCCGGCGACCTGAAATGCCGGGGATCATCCATTTCAGAGAGTCATTAACTAAGCCTGAAAGATGCTCAGCACTTATAAGGTTGATGCCTTAACCCATCCAAATCCTTCAGGTCATGAATGAAGTGTTTGAGGCACAGCACTTCTGTGAAGTGATGAGGATGATATCATCCTGCCCTCGTTTATTGGGTTATTTATTTTTACAGAAGAGTTAGTGGGTGGAAAAGCTGCTATTTTCCTGAACGATTAGTTCCTGGGGCTGGTGAGTCTCTCGGACTGTCACAAAATAGCCATTGCCCCCTTTGCCGCATTCATGTATACAATGCCTCGGGCAGGAATTTTTTGAAGAAGGAATCTTTTGATAAGCTCACTTGGTTGGTTTTTATCTTAATCCTTTCAGTGGGAAATATTTGGTTTTGTTATCTAACTTTGTGACTTTGCAACTGTGCCTATACTCCATGTTCTTAATTTTTAAACTTAATAACGCGAAGAATATTTGATAAAATTCCCACGAAAAATTAAGAACATGGAGTATATATAGGCACAGTTTTCCACAGAATTTTAGGCATTCAACACAAACCGTTGTCAATTGATCCCACGCTCGCTACAAGGTCAATTTCATTTTAAAGCGATTTGATTTGACTATGAATGGGAAGGATCAATTTTCTCTGCCAACATCTCTCACTTGTAAAGATATGTAAATTTGGTTCTTTTTGTTTCATATTCATATTCTACACACAAAATATCTACGACTACGCGGCATATGTCTATCAATTAAATTATCGCTCGAAAATAGGGTGTGTTGTGTGTTGAATTTCAGGGAATAACTTACACCAATGATTATAGATCAGTTAAAATTTCTTTGGCTTTTCCATCCTTTTTGCTTTAACTCGTTGTACAGTTTAGTGATCACCCTTGCAGATACTTTCTTCAGATATTTACCAGTGTTCATATACATAAATCATGTAACTCATCTAAAATAGATATATTTTATCATCGAAACAGCTAAGACTCACTTTATTGATTTCGTGTCGACTACCAAACTGATAATGTTTTATGTACGTGTCACTGGTGTACACAAAAATCGACTGTCAAAAGTCAAATTTCTATTTTGTCATCTAAAATTCTTGTGAAAAACTGTACCAATATACCCCCATATCCTATACTACTTGAATGGGTTATTATCTATTTTCATATAAAAGAACTGAACGCTATATATATGCCAATATCAGCATCTGAAGGAACAATCTGCCTAAGAGATACTCGTCAAATCCCAAACATAAATTTATTTAAATCTAAATTAAAACGTTATCTGTTTGAACTGGTTTGATTGTCCATGCCATTGTAGCGCAAATAGAACATTTATGTATATTATATTACTATATCTTATAATATTCACTGCATAAGTAATTCATTATTTGAACAAGCAGCCGATCAGGGATACATGACTATAAAAGCTTCAAACAGTAAGCGGATGAGGTGTTGTTGCGTACACGTAATTCTTGTTAAGTATATAAGCATCCTAATTGCAGGTAAAGTGTATAATGATTCGCGTGGGGCAATGACGCGCGATGTAATTACTTCATTGGATATTGCATTGTCTTTTTTGGGTTTTATTGAAACTTCAATAAGAATGTTTGCATGTGTACAAGACGTCGAAATTCCCATGTTTGGATAGTATTTCATTGAATAGAATTTTATTTAATTTTATAAATGACATTCGGAGCCTCCAGAATAGTTTTAGTACAAGTTCTAGTCGATCAGTTCTAGTTAAGAATTGTTTTAAACCAGAGGCCACTTATTCGAGGCCCTTGCTCAACATTCATGATCCCCTAAATGTTGGGTAGTTTCAACCATATTTTTAACATGTAATCACAAAAAGCACTGGTCTGTTCGAGCCTCTTTGATTGAGGTCAGTTAGTGTGTTATGAAAAATGCGACGTTTCGCATTGCTCAGATGTCGCTTTAATACAGATCCAATTTTGAAATAAAGTAATGGATCAATGATGGCATTTAACAACACGATTAGGTAGGTCCAGGTTGTTTTACGACGAAACGAGAGCGATTGACGATCTTCCTTGGTCGGATATAAGCTCCAAATTATGATACTTGGAATAGAGGAAGCGAAAAAGCTAAGCGCTACAAGCAACAGTCGAAATAGCAAACGATATTCGTTCATAAGGTCTTTCCGTTGTTGTCCAGCCATGACAGCAATGTGTTGTTTCTTGATGATCTTCCGTTGTTCCCTTGCCTTTTTAAGCATGTAACTGTTTAGTGCGGTAATAAGCAGTATTAGTGCGGCGTAATACACAATTGCTATATAAAGTAATACCTGAACACCTGCCAGGACGGACAAGGCAGTTACAAATAACAGACAAATAGAGGCACACCAAGGTACCCAGACCAAACGCTTGACTAGTCCAAGAGTCATGTAACTCGGGTATTTTAGTGAGTCGTAGATGGATAAAAAGCGATTGAACATCAAAAGCAATAGATTTCCAGCGCTAGCATGAAGAGCAAGCTGAATACAACATCCCAAGGCCACCAAGCCGGACGCAGGAATAGTTTCAATGGCAAGTCGTGGAAACGCCAAAAGACTGACGACTGCATCAGCAATAGCCAAACTGAGGACGAACCAGTTAGAAGGAACATCGAGTAGAATATCTTTTGTTACAATAGTAACGATCACAGTAATGTTTTCTATGGAGCCGATGAGACCCAATAAGCATTCAAAAAACTTTACTGCTACAAGCTCACCTGGTGTGAAAGGATGTGAAAAAATTGTGGTTGGATCTGAGGTGGCGTTTGGCGAAGAATTGCGCATCTTTGAAAGATGGATACGAGTCCACTCCACGTCAGCAATTGATTTATCTTAACAGTTGCAATACGCGACTATATAAAAGCTGACAATGGTTGACAATTAAGTAAAAGAACACCTGGCCCGTCGCTGCGTCTTTGAATGAAAAATATTTTATTGCAAAAGAAGGCTTCGTAGTGTCAATTCAATCACAAGCTGCTGCATGCAGTTGTTAATTTAAACACGGTAACTCATACCATTTAAAAGTTATTTATTTGGTCGACATTTTCATTACCGACGCGCTGTTTTTTGGCATAGTTGTCCATTTTCTGTTTTGTCACTAAAACCAGTGTCCTTTTTGTTTCATTTCGCACGAACAATTTGTCTAGTGGAAAAGCGGATTTAAGAAAAGGTCTCTCGTCTAAGATGATATATCTTTTCGTCCGACTAGACAGGAAATGGGACGATACATCTGAGACGGGAAATGCCTCTTTCGCTGGAGTTTATATCTGACAAGTTTGTCAACAAGGATCCAGAGGGGTGCGAGCGTGGCTAGAGCCACGGTCAGATTTTCCTAATTAAAAATTAGAATTTAAGTTTAATTGAAAATAAATCATTAGTTATTAAAAGTTCAAGAGAGTAAGAATGAAGCTAGCCACAATGAAAACACTATTCAGATCCAGGGGCGGATCTAGGCCAAAATCTGACTGCTGCTAAGCTAAATGTCCGATGTGCGCCGTAGGCGCACACCCTCTAGGGGGGTTTGGGGGCATGCCCCCCCAAGAAATTTTTGAAAATTGAAGGCTTAAAAACGCAATTCCTGCTAATTTCCGAAAGATTTCAAGTATTCCTGAATGACAGATTTCCACATTTTTAAGACGCATTTTCTTAGTCAACAAACCCACTGCGTGGCGGGAAAATTGCGGACACAAAATATGGATTGCGTCTTGGTATTAACTAGTTACTAGAACCGCATGTGGTTCGCACGTATGTTTTCATGCTGCTAGGCTTTGCTCAGTAGTGTGTGGAAAGATTTCTAATTTCTTCTAATAAAAACAATGTAAAGTGGATTTCAACCGCCAATGTGCGTCAAATGCGTGTTATATGCGATACTAATATTCGTTTTCACGCCGTAAACGGTATAATTTCAAACTGTACAGTACATTATAACAGTTACGCTGACAAACTTTGCTTCTTTTCAATCTGAATTATATGCCTAGGCAAATACTTTTCGAATAAATTTTCTGTCTAACCCTCCCAGAAAAGAAACCCAAAACTATTTCGAATATAGGATATTCGTTTGGAATATAGGATGTTCGCCAAATTCGTTCGACGCGCACCAGAGCAGGAAAGTGTTTATATGCGTGTTGATTGACCACCAGACCACCCAAATAGACAGTTTAAAATGTTTGTATACCTGTTGGTTGAGCAGCAGAGCAGGAAAATAGACAGTTGAAAATATTTGTAGATGTGTTGGTTGAGCAGCAGAGCAGGAAAATAGACAGTTATTTATAGTTATTTATTTATAGATATGTTGGTTGATACCCTGTGAGCAAGGGGAAACAAAGGAAAAGAAGGCTCTGCTCACAGGGTAGTTGGTTGACCACCATAGCAGGAAAATAGACAGTTAAAAATGTTTGCAGATGTGTTGGTTGACAATTTCATATACTACATATACTGTGCTATAGTTTGTAATAGACCACTTGCACTATGATGTTTAATGGCATTATTTGACTACAATCACCAGAATGCTTTGCCAGTATCTTAACACTAATAGATAGAGGACACTGGCAAACCATACTGGTACGTAGCCGTAGTCAAGTAATCCCATTGAAAAAAATGTCTATTGTTCTGCAACTTGATTTTCATAAAATTCACTATATATTTGCAACATGATAACAATTGCAAAGTATGAAACATACCAATATAAAAGATTATTTTCAACAACTTTTTCTTTCTATTTTTCTCTTTTTCTGTTGCATTCTCAAATGTACGCAATATCCTTTATATAACCATCTGTTGTGGTCTAGTGGTTACCACACATGTCTATGAGCTGGGAGACACAGGTTCAAATCCTTGGTCGGACCTCCACTCAGGGTCTTATTGACTAAATAATTGAGGAGAAAGTGCTGCCTTTGCAATAATATCAGCAAATGGTAAGACTTTTGGGTCTTCTCGGATACCAACCTTAAATCATAGGCCCTCGGAACCCCTATCAATTGGGCTTCTAGCCTGTTCGGGTATTCCGTTCACCAAAAATGGAGTGATAAATCTAACAAACTTGGTATATCGTTCGGTTCCCTTTGGATGAAGCCCTCATCTGGCTGTAACTTTGTGACTGTAACGTTTTTGGTTTCATTACCTAATAAGTACTTTGAAATCTGAAATATTTTGACAATATAAAATACATGATTTCAGGAGAAGCTTAACATCCACTTAAAACAAAACAAGTTGGGGACCACAAATAATTTGTATAAAATACCAAGCTAAGTTGTTTATTAATACTTTTGAAATACTGAACTAGTTGCCCCAGAGGCAGGGGAAATTGCTGTTTTTTAACATTTGGAAAATGTTAAATTCCCCGCTATATATCCCAGGGGTTGGGGGCTGTGATTTCAAATCATACATAAAAGACTTAAGGTGGCTCCCTACTGTTTCTTGAAAGGTGGAAAAAATGCAAATTTCAATCCCGAAAAGTGCCCATGGATATTTCGGAAAAGATTGAAACTAAAGTTATGCATAGAATAACTTTCAGGGCATCAAATACTATTAATGGCTAAAGTGTTTCATCTGTTGCTATGACAACAGTGACGTTTCAAAATGGCCGAAAATGAACATTTAATCTAATTTATTTCGCAAACGAGTCGGTGACCCCCGATTTTTTTTGCATTTAAACGTTTCTTTTAGTTTAATTAATAAATAGGCAGTTTAAAAAAAAATTCTGTGGATCCAATTATTTTACACAAAAAAAATCATGTTTTTTTAGTTTTTTAAAAATTGGATCCACAGAATCTTTTTCAAATTTGCCTATTCATTAATTAAACTAAAATAAATATTTAAATGCAAAAAATATCGGGGGTCACCGACTTGTTTGCGAAATAAATCAGATTAAATGTTCATTTTCGGCCATTTTGAAACGTCACTGTTGTCATAGCAACAGATGAAACACTTTAGACATTAATAGTATTTGATGCCCTGAAAGTTATTCTATGCATAGCTTTAGTTTCAATCTTTTCCGAAATATCCATGGGCACCTTTCGAGATTGAAATTTGCATTTTTGCCACCTTTCAAGAAACAGTAGGGAGCCACCTTAAGTATACCACCATACAGTATATACAAGACAGGTGAGCTATATGCAATCAGTTTAATCAATAACAATATAATATAATTTCAGACAATAACAATATAATATAATTTCAGACAATAACAATACTGTATATAATATAATTTATTTTGGAAATGATGCAAGACTTGATGACTACAAGAACATATCAATCATAACATCTTTGTCAATAGCTGAATCCTCAGACTAAACATGTAAACTTAAACATGTCTTAACTTGAACATGTAAACTTAACTTGAACACGTAAACTTAACACAAATGGACAAAGAATAATAGGATAAATACTGTATAATATGTATGCTGTTGCGATGTTCATTACATTTTCTGTCAGTAATATCATGTTTTGGTGATTGAGAGTTTGGTATTTGTCTCACACAAAATATAATCACTCGCTCAATTGAAGTTTAAACTCGGCGACTGGACAGCAAAAATATAGGTAACACCAAAGTTAATATTCATGACTTTAGCTGTGTTTATATCGATTACATGTTAAATAATTATCATATTATTCATGAGCTATTTCATAAAAAATACATGCGGCAATGCTTACCTTACTGGGAAGTAGTTTAAACAACGAGATTCCTGGCTAATTGGGAATTGAAGCTTCGCAAATAATTATAATACGCGCACGACCATCGACAGCTTAATTCTTCATCTCCACATATAAAACCATTTGCGCGCATTCTTCCCTGAGCAAGGATAATTCTTGTTCTTTTTCTGCAGAAGAAAAGCTTCCCCAAGTATATTAAGCAATTGCTGTAAGACCTTGTTGGAAGCCATCGTGGACATCGTGATTCGAACAGAACTCACAATAGTCTCGTCAATAAATAAGATCAACCGTGGTCTGAAACGAAATTCTTACGCAATAGGCTTCCGAATATTTCCGATCTGACTGCTGCTGACTGCTGCTCGGGTTTGCTCGGCAAGGTGTCTGATTGGTTTGCTGCATCTGACTGCTGCTCAGTTTACTAAAAATAGCCTCATTTGAGGCTATTTTAAGGTTTCAGGGCTGCTCACTAAGGAGAAAAGACCCTCCGTACGATGTTCCCGCTATTGGTGCGCCGCTGCCGCGAGTGATGCTGCGCTAGGAAGCCTTCGACCGATTTAGACATACTTCAAGTAATAAATATATCCTGTATTACAATTTTAAGGAGTGTCAGCTGCCCAGAAGCGACCACGGGCGCATGAAATAAGAACCAAATGTTTCCGCATTTTCCTGCATTAATTAATTATAGGCAAAATCTGACTGCTGCTTGAGCAGCAGTTGCGCCCCTCTAAATCCGCCCCTGAGATCTTAAATAGCCGTGGAGATTAGCTGAAATTGAATTTTCCCGTTTCACACACGTCTATTGCGCCAGCAATCGTACCAGACAGCTGATAGGTCGAAGATGTTGCGATTGTTACCGACAAGTTTGCGAGCGTGGTCTGATTCGCGCGAGAAGTTCGAGAAACGAGTTCTGCTAAATTCCGCCACGGTCAGCGTAAGATTCTGCTAAATTCCGCCACGGTCAGCGGACGGTAGAAGGGGTGCAAGCCAATCAGAGAGCCAGAATCTGCGTAATAGAGTGTCAGAATTTTGGCGGGAGCCACCCTCAGCCACTCTTGCGTAATACCGCAATGCATATTTGCTCGATCGGCTCTGGTCGGCACTGCACGTCAGCTGAGTCGAACGCTCTTGTCTGTTCGGTTACATTGAATATCAAGTGATGAGTCACAGGAAATCAAGAGAAGTTGGTTTCCTTACGAAAGAAATGCGAAGGAATGATTTTCGAGGAGAGAAATCGAGTGCATCCCGAGCACGATTAATTATCTGTTTCAGTTTGTTCGTGTGAATTCTCGCGCATTCAGTTTCTAAAAGTCGAGGTCTGGCCATCGCCGTCCAGTGAGGTTAGTCGAGATTAATATTTATGTATTTATGCCAGAATTTATGTAAATAGTATAGCCTAGCTAAGTCGAACAAACGTAAACAAAATAGATCAAGTTGTGGCATTTGCTTTTCCCTCCACCAAAATCGCCAGGGGCTATAAACCAATATCACAATAGTTAAATCTGTTTAGACTGGTGTTTATAGTCAATTTAATTTGTGGATGGAGGTTTACTCTTGTATAAAAGCTTGTAATATAACAGATTAATCCATCCCTTCGACTTGTCAAGTGCCCAGCCAATAGATCAGAGGCTCAGAGCCTTAATTAATAATATTTTATAGTCTTAAATTATTACCTAAAATATTATAAAAATATTTTGTTTTATTGATGTCTCCTACTCTACCAATATTATAATTAAAATTAAAAATTGTCAATGTGCATATTATTTTATCACCCTATACAGTGTATAGGGTTTGCATTTTGTAAGCAAATCATCTGGCACTGGTGGCTGGTTTTAGTCGGCCTAGTAGGCAGAGTTAAACCGAACTGACTTTTGTTCTTTTGAACAACCGGTGTTGTCACAGTTATCCCCATGTCTAAAATTTTCCCTTAATTCACATACCCAACAGAAATGCACTTAAATTATTATTCGAGCTCTGTTATTCTGTATCAGTATTAGATTTATGTTGACCTTATTTGTATCAGTATTAGATTTGATTTATGTTGATGTGGATGTTAGTGAGCAAGTCGTTCAATTGAATATGATTTTAAGCTACTATGCTGTACAGCCTATGCTACAACATAAATTTAATACAGAATGGATTGTTGCATTATCTGTTCTATGGAAAATATGCTTCAGACAAACAATAAACTGTAAAAGGCTATCACCATATACAAGAATGCAAACTTCAATATTCTTAATCTTCAATTAAGAATGACCAACTAAAATTATATACATGTATAAATTAATATATATACACTATAAATATATATATACACTATAAATATATATACACTATAAATAAATATATATATATATATAAACTATAAAGTATATGAGAGTCGTCTGATGATTGCCACAGGCATGAAACACAGTGTTACGGCATCTGTACATATACTTTATAACTAGCTCTACAAATTTTGTATCGAGCACTCTTACTTATTGGGATATTGTCCATGTTTTGGTCTATTCACCTAATATATATATATATATATATATATATATATATATATATATATATATATATTATATATATATATATATATATATATATATATAACTACAGACGGTACCGTTTCGGCCTTTTGGGCCTCATCAGTGTAGTGCTGATGAGCAGGATGAAGATGACTGCTATTTACAGTCACCCTTGATGCACACAAAATGTGGGACATCAAGAACCATGCCAGAGCGCTCATATAATATATATATTATATATTAGCTAATATATATATATATATTAGCTATCGATTGACCAGGTGGGAATCGTACTCATAGGATAAATATCTAAGCGCAGCATAATATTTTGACAAAAGCCATGCCACTCTAATGAGTAAAACAATCATAATATATATTATATTATAATATTTATATTATTTTTTATTTTCTCTGAAGATGTTGTGATAACAACAAAACATTAGAACTTTAAATATATAAATATATGATTTAACTCGTGTTTTACTCATTATAATGGCTTTTGTCAAAATATATGCTGGGTTACTGTAATGGGCCTGTTTAACCTTCCACCAAGATTATGTAAGGTTGAACATTTTAACCTTCCTTACTGTTTTGTTGCTCCACCAAAATGATATTGAATTAATTAACCTTCCTGACTACAATTTTGTTGCTCCACCAATATGATTTTGAACTACTGTAATTAACATTCTTGTATACTATTTTGCTGCTCCACCAAGATGATGTTGAACTGTTTAACCTTCCTGACTAATGTTTTGCTGCTCCACCAAGATGATTTTGAACTAATTAACCTTCTCATCTTAACCACCATTTTTGCTGAACTTTTTGAACTGTTTAACCTTCCTACAGTATCTACTATTTTGCTGTTCCACCAAGATGATATTGAACTATCTAACCTTCTTAACCACCATTTTGGTGCTAAACAAAGATGATTTTTGAACTGTTTTTCATTCCTATTTTGCTGAACCATAGTTAATACAATACTTGAGTTTCCAGTCCATTCCTGTACATGAACCTTACAAGTTAGTTTTACTACATGTATCTTGAATAAAGAAAATAATTTGCAAAGTATCCATCTTGTTCAAACCCTGTTTTATGTTACTTCAAGTGGAAAGTACAGTACAGTGATGAGTGAGTAACATTTATCTTTGAGATGTATTGCAGGTGTAAGCTACAGTACACTAGTTAGTTAATTAATTCTTCAGTATTGTCAATTGTGTATTTATTTCATAAACTGCTTCATAGTACTACTAGATATAAATATGTTACATATTTACAATACCTATGGTACAACACTAGTTCATCTTGTTTTACAAAACGAACTACATCAAAGAAATAAATATTGGTGGATTTTCAGCAAAAAAATGTTTTCTTGTTAGTAGAGACTAAGGAACAGAGAATGTGATTTCACTGTTTTGGAAGTACATGTATATATGCAGAAAATTCGAGCTACATTACAAGCTTGAACAAAATATTGGACTTTCGTTCAAGCAAAATGAGGTGCAAAAGGCAATTATTTTTGTGAAAGGCACAGCATTTTTTCAGTTTTTTCTTCTGAAAAGTGTTCTCAAAATGCAGGAAATAGCGTTTTAGAGGTTCTAGTATTTCAAATTTTCCAGGGGAGGATCCTCCCGTACCCCCCTGGAAATGTACACTTCCCAGATGAGCCACGGTCAGATTTTGGGCTAGATCCGCCCCTGTCCAGTTCCAATGATATGATCATAAACAATTATTCACACCAAACTACGTGAAGTTAATAGCGTTTTTAAATAATAGCGAGACTTAAGAAAACCTGCGATGCGGACACCAACTAATGAAATAAAATTAAATCAGTAATTGAATTTTACGCCCTTTAAACAGATCGAGAATAGTGAATTTCAGGGTATCCTTTCTCATAAATGTTTAATAAATAACTCAACTGTGCCTAATCTACTGAACTATACGGTTCCATGCGATTCTATATATATATATATATATTATGTAAGATCGTTGGATATGTTGAAATTAGTTATAATTTAGTCAAATTTCTATTTTGTCTAAAATTGTTGTGGAAAACTGTGCTAAAACTATAGGGGTTATTATCTATTTACATGTAAAAGAACTGACTATTATATATGCACTATAAAAGCTTCAAACAGTAAGCGGATGATGTGTTGATGCGCACACGTATTTCTTGTTAAGTATATAAGCATCCTAATTGGTACAGTGTATATAATGATTCGCGGGGCAATGACGCGCGACGTATATTATAATCACTTCATTGTCTGTTTGGGTTTTATTGAAACTTTCAAGAATGTTTGCATGTGCACAAGACGTCAAAATTCCCGTGTTTGGATACTCTGATCCTCCATTATTGACCAGTCAGAGCGTGGTTGTTGTGTACATATTATTTAATTTTATAAACGCCCTTTCCACACTATATCAGAACTCAATTCCGCCATCACATCATGTGAAAGGACATTCGGAGCCTCCTGAATATAGTTTTAGTTAAAGGACATTGGCAACACAAATTAAGTTTGTCATTTGAAAAAACTCTTAAAATAATGAAGAATATTAATTTATAGTTCTTTCATATTTTACTTAGTTCTTGAGATATTTAGACTTATGTGATATTCAAATGAGATGATCTACAGTATGACGTCATAACCTGGCAAATACATTTTAACATATTGGAAAATCGTGAATATCTTTATGATTATTAAATGAAATTACTTGAAACTTTGCATGTAGATACATACCACTAAACTGAAGATCATCGGTCAAGTCTTATGGTTTCCATGGTAACGGATTAGTTTACAGACCTCTTGATTTCGAAAACAAAACTATTTGTTTTCTGACATAGTAGACTTTGTACCAACTTCAAATCTCAGTTTCGAATTGGCTATGACAGTGAACATTTTCTAAACAGGTACCAACCCAAATAAGGTTCGGCACTGAAGAGAAAACAAATAATTTTGTTTTCGAAATCAAAAGGTCTGTAAAATAATCTGTTACCATGACAACCATAAGACTTGAACGATGATCTTCAGTTTAGTGGTATGTATCTACATGCAAAGTTTCAAGTAATTTCATTTAATAATGATAAAGATATTCACGATTTTCTAATATGTTAAAATTTTTCCCAGGTTTTGACGTCATAGATCATCTCATTTGAATATCGCATAAGTCTAAATATCTCAAGAACTAAGTAAAATATGAAAGAACTATAAATTAATATTCTTCATTATTTTAAGAGTTCTTTCAAATAAAACAAACTTAATTTTTGTTGCCAATGTCCTAAAAATATCTAAAATTGAACTACCTCTTTGTCCTATCGATATCTCTGGAAATATCCATAACTGTTGCGAAACCTATACATTTTCTGAAAGCCCGATAAACCGGCTTTTACTTGTACTTTTGAATTTCCCGAACAATACATTATGTTAATATAAATTAGCATTAATTATCATAAATCAGGTTGAAAAACCTCCATTTTGCTAGAAAACGCCATCTTGGGCGCCCGTGTAGGATCATGAAAATTCAAAACGCCACCAATTGCAGAGTTGTATATGAAATCAAATCAAACTTGGCGTGTGACTGGATCTTATGTGCCTGGCGCTTGTCGAATTTCAATTTTTAATCTGGCGTTACCGTGTGCCGTGTTTTTCGATTGACGACTTAGGGGTCTTCGCTATGACCCCTTTTGACTGTGTCGGACAGGAAAGAGTTAAGTTCTAGTTGATCAGTTCTAGTTAAAAATTGTTTTATGCCAGACAGAGACAAATTATTCGAAACCCTTGCTCAACATTCACGATCCCCAAAATGTTGAGTAGTTTCAACCATATTTTTAACATGAAATCACAAAAAGCACTGGTCTTTTGAGCTTCTTTGATTGAGGTCAGTTACTGTGTTGCGAGTTAAAATGCGACGTTGCCCGTTGATCAGATGTCGCCTTAATACAGATCCAATTTTGAAATAAACTGATGGATCAATGATGACATTTAACAATACGATTAGGTAGGTCCAGGTTGTTTTACGACGAAACGAGAGCAATTGACGATCTTCCTTGGTCGGATATAAGCTCCAAATTATGATACTTGGAATAGAGGAAGCGAAAAAGCTAATCGCTACAAGTAACAGTCGAAATAACAAACGATATTCGTTCGTAAGGTCTTTCCGTTGTTGTCCAGCCATGACAGCAATATGTTGTTTCTTGATGATCTTCCGTTCCATGTTCCGTTCTACGGTTCCATGCTATTCCATGTATATGTAAGATTGTTGGATATGTTGAAATTAGTTATAGTTATTCGACTGTTAAAAAGCAATATAAAGGTTAGCATTTACCGGCAACCATCTCCGAGCCCGTCCCAAACCCCCAGCCCCTTTGCGCCGGCTACGCAGGCTATACGGCAACCACTGTTTATAAAGGTTTTGACACACGAGGTGACAAATCGCGGGGACGTGTCGCAGGGACATGTTGTAGGGACAAATCCCGTCGTATGCACCATGCGAAATCTTGTCGCGATGACAACATTTTAATAAACCAATCAAAGAAAGTTATTTTATTTTCCCTTTCCTTCTCGTGTGTCCTCCCACAACAGGGAAAATGTCTTCGCGACACGCCCCAGCGATTTGTCGCCTCGTGTGTCCTAACCTTAATGGTTAACTGCATTGAGCACTCAGTACTGTTAAAACAATTGTAGTGTCGTTCATATGAGACAGGATATCTCACGCGCGTACATTCATATTTCATACGAATCATTACTTAATAATTGTTTTTAATAATAATTAAAACATAAAATACTTATTAATAATTCCTCGAATAATTCACGAAGAAAAAATTAAACAAAAGAAATGAATGTTTAATGAATGGTTCAAATCAATCACAAAATCCTCCTGATTTACATGTTAAACTATTCCTTCGATTCACTCGGCTAAAATAGCTATAATTTAAATAAACATGAACATTTAGATGTATGCGGAGTATCTTTACAATATTAGTGCCAGTATTGTATCCGATACACAAACTATCGCCTTCGCCTCGAGCTTGTATATACAATACAATACGCGGCCACTTATATTGTAAATAGTACAAAAGAGATGGTTAAACTAAAAATACGTATACGCAACAACTCTTCGCCCGCTTACTGTTTCAATTGTCAAACTTTTATAGTGTAGTTCATGCTTACAGTAGTTCTTTTACTTGAATTAGGTAATAGCCCATTCATTTGCCAAACTTGAATTGATTTTCAGTGGACAATATCTCTGGGAGCGCTGTGTTGTCTGAATTCAATTGTTTCATAGGGCATTAAACGTAACTAGTAAATAGCCCAAACCTTTTAATTTTATGGGTTCAGTACCTTCACTGAACAGAATAGTTGGAAAGTCTACTGCTGTTTCTACCATCAATCACTAAGAAAGAAATTACTTGAAATTACATGACATGCAGCTGCACCTGCTTGTTGACAATAATCTAGCTGATATTGTGTTTTTACATACTTTATTTTTCATAATATCTTATATACAAACGAAAACCTTCTGTCTCAGAGTCTTACTTTATATGTCCCCAACTGTAATATTAACCCCGCCTTTTGGCATCTTATAACATGTCTGTGATTAGTTAATTAAATCATTAGTTACATCACAACATTTCCCTCTTTCTTTACACTTAAAATCAACCTTATTTACAGACAATATAAATCAAAATTATTGCTCTAGATCAAAACCTCAATCAATAAATCAAATCACTATAACCCTAAATTTGTACATCCAAAATCTCAGTGTTCATAGTTAACACGTTTCTATTTCCAAAGAAATTTGGCTGACTTCTTTGTCTACGAGGGTATATCTTTGCAGTTGAGGTTCTTGAATATCATGATGGTCTTGGTCATTATCATCAACCGATTTTTCTTCATCCGATGTGTCCTCTTTTGGCCGTCACGGAGCGTCCGTTGGTACTTGCAAACTGTATAAGGTCGCGGGTCATACGATTAGCTTAAACATATCATTCTCGTCCTCCATTTTCCATTTTCATATAATAGCTTGTGCTCAAGAAAATTATTACGAAATTACGGACAACTTCTGCTTCCGGTGCCCACGTTTTTGACCACATAAAGAACTTGCAATGCTTCGACAACGCTAACATCGACATGGACATCGCATGGTATTATCGTGGTATACACAAAGGGGAATTGCCTTTCAATTCAATCGAATGCTAATTAAGACCATTGGAAGGTATTTAAGACTGAATAAACAAGATAAACTTTTATATTCTAGGGTGAAACATATAATTTTTATTTCTACGTACATGTATATGAATATGGACTAGTTCGAGTATACCTACATGCATGTAAGTTACCCTGCTTACTCAAGGAAGAACAAAGCTATACAAATTTTATTCTCAGTGTTTTAATACAAGGCCCAGGCTAACTTTTTTAGCCACAGATTCCAGCATCTCACTTTTGCGGGCAAGTTGTTAATTTATAACTTACACATGAGGAAACAGAATTCATGAACAATGTTAAAGTGCCTATGAAATGAAAAAGTCGATATTCCATAGTGTGTTCCCTTCAAAAGTAGGCTTCGAATAATGACAAAATTTGTTTAAATTTTTTCTTTATTATTCACCGTTGTCTAGTTATAAGCATTTAAAATTTTAGCGTGATGACGTCACAAGGTGGACCCGCTGCACCTGAGAAATATTAAAGTGTTGATATTTCATAAAGTATGACCACAGGGTGCTCATCTCAAATTTATTATTTTTATTAATTGATTTTCAGCATATTCAGCGTACTTGAGACACAATAATGACGATTTTTTAATACACAATAATGGCGATTTCTAGCATTCTCACATATTTAGAAAATAAATAATAAATTAAAAATAAATTAATAAAAATAATAAATTTGAGATGGGCACCCTGTGGTATGACTTGAACAAAGACGAAACATGGCAGCAATGTTGACCTTCAAGTGTTCGACTCACCACTTACCAAAGGTTCCAGACCCTTTTATCCTTATTTCATAAAATGTACTTTTCTTGTTTTCTGGATACCTGCTGTTGGCTTTGTTCTGGATATGTATTTAGCATGACGTCCTTAACATGAGAAACGATAGTGTTTCTCTAAACAATGCCTCGTACTAAAACTAGAGCAAGTTTTATTTACTCTTTTCAGGGGCCTGGAGCCACGTAGCACATAGCTTATAGCGGTAGTTGAAATGCTGCTAACTTCCGTAGTTCTCGTAAAAATACTTCACAAAATATCAAGACTTTAATATTTCTCTAGTACAGCGTGTCCACCTTGTGACGTCTCGCGCTAAAATTTCAAATGCTTATAACTAGACAACGGTGAGTGATAAAGAAACAATTTAAACAGATTTCGTCATTATTCAAAATCTACTTTCGAAGGAAGGACATTATGGAAACTCAATTTTTTCATTTCATAGGCACTTTGAATCATCCAGATAATGTGCATGAGCTGCATGTAACCTTTCAGCCGGATAGACAAGCCATCCCTCATTCAACTCATATATATCCCGTTTCCTCTTGTACCACTATTTCTTGTCAGGTGTATAACAGCATCCTGTATATAAATCGTGTGTGATTTGATTTAATATGAAAAGAAGAAATAAGAGAACTTCAATGTGTCGAAAAATACTTAAAGTACCTATGAAATGAAAAAATTGAGTTTCCATGTCCTTCCTTTGTCTTTCTTCAGCGGGTCAGACGTCAGGCCAGACAGAAGTGAAACTTGTCTGAGTATTCAGTGTATCTATTGAAACTTCTTTCCAACTTAACGACATTTTCATTTCATACAAATTCTAATTTCCATGAAGGCAAATGAAAAGCTAAAATCTATTTGGTGGCTTTATTTTATTTACTAGATTTGATTATCCCCCCACAATGCCAGGGCATTGTTTCATTGTCTGCATTGCTGAGAATAATATTCAATGACAACACTGTAGCATTGCAAGATTTAATTATTTGCTGTCAAACTGATTTCTAGAAATTTTAAATGTTTACCTGGACAATTCTAATTCTTATAAATGTTTTCTTTATACTGTATTACTATATTGAACTATATTTTATACGTGCCATGTATATAAATATTTCCTCCTCCAATTATGTATTACATTTTTTTATATGTATTTGATTAACACCTTTCATATATATAATTGTATTGTTGTTCATTTAATCAAGATATTTCCCATGATTTTCATGAAAAATATTCTTGTTTTACATATTTTTACTAATCTTTTTCGAAATTTTTTTTATGGTTTCCAGAAAATCGATTTTGATTTTTTAGGAACATTTATCTTGCTAAGATAATGTTTCCCACAGAAGGGACCAAAATAAATATTTCTTAATTTATTAAGAAAATATTCCTTGTCTAGATAATTTTTATAGAAAAAAAATTAAAATATATTCTTAATTTAAGAAATATATAAGGGCAAGAAACAGAAGAGACAAGAAACAGAAGGGACATTGAAATAAGTTTTTTATTATGCTAGTTTTTGAATTTTTGAATTTTTGAATTTTTGCAGTATAGAGTGTTAATTGTCGAGTATTAACTGAATATAGTATTGACTGAATATAGAAGCCATTTTGGGCACCGACTTCGTGTACTGGACACACAATGGACACAGACTACGTCATAGACACATCAAGGTTATTTTCTCGGGACTCAGAAGCTTTACAAGAACAAAAACCTAACCATAACCCAAATAAAAACTCTAGTCCTAACCCTGAAATAAAGGAATACTAACCCTACTTTTAAACTAAAGATTTCAATGATGTAATATTCTGTGTCCGGTACACGAAGTAAGAGCCCCATTTTGACAACATCATTTTATTAATGTTCGTGTATTATTCTCTAAGTGCCTATCCGGGATTTGGGGGTTTTACATATTCGTAATCCTTGGTTCTACCAAGAAGAAATGTAATATATCTTGTCGTTCGAAAATTTCATCTTCATGCCTTTTAATTTTCATTTGCTAAAGTTGATTTACTATTCACAGGAAATGACGTCAAAGCAGGGACACGCCGAGTCATTACAAACTAATTCAACAGTGAAATACAAAGAAAGTTTGGCTCTGAACTTTAAACACACCTGTTTAGACAAAATTCGCTCAATTCCCAAACTTTCTTGATATTTCACTTCTGAATCAGTGTGCAAAGTTTTTGCGTGTCCCTGCTTTGACGTCATATCCTGTGAATAGTAAATCACATCAGCAAGGGAAAAGGTATGAAGATGAAATTTTCGCACAACAAGATATTTCACAATTCTTCTCAAGAGATTTCAAAGATCACAAATATGTAAAATCCCCAAACCCCGGATAGGCACTTTATGAAAATTGAACTGAAACAGAGCCTTTGGATTCATAATGACTTGTGGCAAAAAGAGATAGCGAAAGAAGTAGCTAAACCGGGAGGAGGGCGTTCTATCCGCCGACCTGAAATGCCGAGGATCACCCATTTCAGAGAGTCATTAACTAAGCCTGAAAGATGCTCAGCACTTATAAGGTTGATGCCTTAACCCATCCAAATCCTTCAGGTCATGGATGAAGTGTTTGAGGCACAGCACTTCTGTGAAGTGATGAGGATGATATCATCCTGCGCTCGTTTATTGGGTTATTTATTTTTACAGAAGAGTTAGTGGGTGGAAAAGCTGCTATTTTCCTGAACGATTAGTTCCTGGGGCTGGTGAGCTCTGCTCTCGGACTGTCACAAAATAGCCATTGCCCCCTTTGCCGCATTCATGTATACAATGCCTCGGGCAGGAATTTTTTGAAGAAGGAATCTTTTGATAAGCTCACTTGGTTGGTTTTTATCTTAATCCTTTCAGTGGGAAATATTTGGTTTTGTTATCTAACTTTGTGACTTTGCAACTGTGCCTATACTCCATGTTCTTAATTTTTAAACTTAATAACGCGAAGAATATTTGAAAAAATTCCCACGAAAAATTAAGAACATGGAGTATATATAGGCACAGTTTTCCACAGAATTTTAGGCATTCAACACAAACCGTTGTCAATTGATCCCACGCTCGCTACAAGGTCAATTTCATTTTAAAGCGATTTGATTTGACTATGAATGGGAAGGATCAATTTTCTCTGTCAACATCTCTCACTTGTAAAGATATGTAAATTTGGTTCTTTTTGTTTCATATTCATATTCTACACACAAAATATCTACGACTACGCGGCATATGTCTATCAATTAAATTATCGCTCGAAAATAGGGTGTGTTGTGTGTTGAATTTCAGGGAATAATTTACACCAATGATTATAGATCAGTTAAAATTTATTTGGCTTTTCCATCCTTTTTGCTTTAACTCGTTGTACAGTTTAGTGATCACCCTTGCAGATACTTTCTTCAGATATTTACCAGTGTTCATATACATAAATCATGTAACTCATCTAAAATAGATATATTTTATCATCGAAACAGCTAAGACTCACTTTATTGATTTCGTGTCGACTACCAAACTGATAATGTTTTATGTACGTGTCACTGGTGTACACAAAAATCGACTGTCAAAAGTCAAATTTCTATTTTGTCATCTAAAATTCTTGTGAAAAACTGTACCAATATACCCCCATATCCTATACTACTTGAATGGATTATTATCTATTTTCATATAAAAGAACTGAACGCTCTATATATACGCCAATATCAGCATCTGAACTATGGAACAATCTGCCTAAGAGATACTCGTCAAATCCCAAACATAAATTTATTTAAATCTAAATTAAAACGTTATCTGTTTGAACTGGTTTGATTGTTCATGCCATTGTAGAGCAAATAGAACATTTATGTATATTATATTACTATATCTTATAATATTCACTGCATAAGTAATTCATTATTTGAACAAGCAGCCGATCAGGGATATATGACTATAAAAGCTTCAAACAGTAAGCGGATGAGGTGTTGTTGCGTACACGTATTTCTTGTTAAGTATATAAGCATCCTAATTGCAGGTAAAGTGTATGATTCGCGTGGGGCAATGACGCGCGATGTAATCACTTCATTGGATATTGCATTGTCTTTTTTGGGTTTTATTGAAACTTGAATAAGAATGTTTGCATGTGTACAAGACGTCGAAATTCCCATGTTTGGATAGTATTTCATTGAATAGAATTTAATTTAATTTTATAAATGACATTCGGAGCCTCCAGAATAGTTTTAGTATAAGTTCTAGTCGATCAGTTCTAGTTAAGAATTGTTTTAAGCCAGAGGCAACTTATTCGAGGCCCTTGCTCAACATTCATGATCCCCTAAATGTTGGGTAGTTTCAACCATATTTTTAACATGTAATCACAAAAAGCACTGGTCTGTTCGAGCCTCTTTGATTGAGGTCAGTTAGTGTGTTATGAAAAATGCGACGTTTCGCATTGCTCAGATGTCGCTTTAATACAGATCCAATTTTGAAATAAAGTAATGGATCAATGATGGCATTTAACAACACGATTAGGTAGGTCCAGGTTGTTTTACGACGAAACGAGAGCGATTGACGATCTTCCTTGGTCGGATATAAGCTCCAAATTATGATACTTGGAATAGAGGAAGCGAAAAAGCTAAGCGCTACAAGCAACAGTCGAAATAGCAAACGATATTCGTTCATAAGGTCTTTCCGTTGTTGTCCAGCCATGACAGCAATGTGTTGTTTCTTGATGATCTTCCGTTGTTCCCTTGCCTTTTTAAGCATGTAACTGTTTAGTGCGGTAATAAGCAGTATTAGTGCGGCGTAATACACAATTGCTATATAAAGTAATACCTGAACACCTGCCAGGACGGACAAGGCAGTTACAAATAACAGACAAATAGAGGCACACCAAGGTACCCAGACCAAACGCTTGACTAGTCCAAGAGTCATGTAACTCGGGTATTTTAGTGAGTCGTAGATGGATAAAAAGCGATTGAACATCAAAAGCAATAGATTTCCAGCGCTAGCATGAAGAGCAAGCTGAATACAACATCCCAAGGCCACCAAGCCGGACGCAGGAATAGTTTCAATGGCAAGTCGTGGAAACGCCAAAAGACTGACGACTGCATCAGCAATAGCCAAACTGAGGACGAACCAGTTAGAAGGAACATCGAGTAGAATATCTTTTGTTACAATAGTAACGATCACAGTAATGTTTTCTATGGAGCCGATGAGACCCAATAAGCATTCAAAAAACTTTACTGCTACAAGCTCACCTGGTGTGAAAGGATGTGAAAAAATTGTGGTTGGATCTGAGGTGGCGTTTGGCGAAGAATTGCGCATCTTTGAAAGATGGATACGAGTCCACTTTTTTCACACCGAGTCAGCAATTGATTTATCTTAACAGTTGCAATACGCGACTATAAAAGCTGACAATGGTTGACAATTAAGTAAAAGAACACCTGGCCCGTCGCTGCGTCTTTGAATGAAAAATATTTTATTGCAAAAGAAGGCTTCGTAGTGTCAATTCAATCACAAGCTGCTGCATGCAGTTGTTAATTTAAACACGGTAACTCATACCATTTAAAAGTTATTTATTTGGTCGACATTTTCATTACCGACGCGCTGTTTTTTGGCATAGTTGTCCATTTTCTGTTTTGTCACTAAAACCAGTGTCCTTTTTGTTTCACTTCGCACGAACAATTTGTCTAGTGGAAAAGCGGATTTAAGAAAAGGTCTCTCGTCTAAGATGATATATCTTTTCGTCCGACTAGACAGGAAATGGGAGCCTCTTTCGCTGGAGTTTATATCTGACAAGTTTGTCAACAAGATCTTCCAATGATATGATCATAAACAATTATTCACACCAAACTACGTGAAGTTAATAGCGTTTTTAGATAATAGCGAGACTTAAGAAAACCTGCGATGCGGACACCAACTAATGAAATCAAATTAAATCAGTAATTGAATTTTACGCCCTTTAAACAGATCGAGAATAGTGAATTTCAGGGTATCCTTTCTCATAAATGTTTAATAAATAACTCAACTCTGCCTAATCTACTGAACTATACGGTTCCATGCGATTCTATATATATATATATATATTATGTAAGATCGTTGGATATGTTGAAATTAGTTATAATTTAGTCAAATTTCTATTTTGTCTAAAATTGTTGTGGAAAACTGTGCTAAAACTATAGGGGTTATTATCTATTTACATGTAAAAGAACTGACTATTATATATGCACTATAAAAGCTTCAAACAGTAAGCGGATGATGTGTTGATGCGTACACGTATTTCTTGTTAAGTATATAAGCATCCTAATTGATACAGTTTATATAATGATTCGCGGGGCAATGACGCGCGACGTATATTATAATCACTTCATTGTCTGTTTGGGTTTTATTGAAACTTTCAAGAATGTTTGCATGTGCACAAGACGTCAAAATTCCCGTGTTTGGATACTCTGATCCTCCATTATTGACCAGTCAGAGCGCGGTTGTTGTGTACATGTTATTTAATTTTATAAACGCCCTTTCCACACTATATCAGAACTCAATTCCGCCATCACATCATGTGAAAGGACATTCGGAGCCTCCTGAATATAGTTTTAGTTAAAGGACATTGGCAACACAAATTAAGTTTGTCATTTGAAAAAACTCTTAAAATAATGAAGAATATTAATTTATAGTTCTTTCATATTTTACTTAGTTCTTGAGATATTTAGACTTATGTGATATTCAAATGAGATGATCTACAGTATGACGTCATAACCTGGCAAATACATTTTAACATATTGGAAAATCGTGAATAGCTTTATGATTATTAAATGAAATTACTTGAAACTTTGCATGTAGATACATACCACTAAACTGAAGATCATCGGTCAAGTCTTATGGTTTCCATGGTAACGGATTAGTTTACAGACCTCTTGATTTCGAAAACAAATCTATTTGTTTTCTGACATAGTAGACTTTGTACCAACTTCAAATCTCAGTTTCGAATTGGCTATGACAGTGAACATTTGCTGAACAGGTACCAACCCAAATAAGGTTCGGCACTGAAGAGAAAACAAATAATTTTGTTTTCGAAATCAAAAGGTCTGTAAAATAATCTGTTACCATGGCAACCATAAGACTTGAACGATGATCTTCAGTTTAGTGGTATGTATCTACATGCAAAGTTTCAAGTAATTTCATTTAATAATGATAAAGATATTCACGATTTTCTAATATGTTAAAATTTTTCCCAGGTTTTGACGTCATAGATCATCTCATTTGAATATCGCATAAGTCTAAATATCTCAAGAACTAAGTAAAATATGAAAGAACTATAAATTAATATTCTTCATTATTTTAAGAGTTCTTTCAAATAAAACAAACTTAATTTTTGTTGCCAATGTCCTTTAACTCTTTCCTGTCCGGCTGAAAAATATCTAAAATTGAACTACCTCTTTGTCCTATCGATATCTCTGGAAATATCCATAACTGTTGCGAAACCTATACATTTTCTGAAAGCCCGATAAACCGGCTTTTACTTGTACTTTTGAATTTCCCGAACAATACATTATGTTAATATAAATTAGCATTAATTATCATAAATCAGGTTGAAAAACCTCCATTTTGCTAGAAAACGCCATCTTGGGCGCCCGTGTAGGATCATGAAAATTCAAAACGCCACCAATTGCAGAGTTGTATATGAAATCAAATCAAACTTGGCGTGTGACTGGATCTTATGTGCCTGGCGCTTGTCGAATTTCAATTTTTAATCTGGCGTTACCGTGTGCCGTGTTTTTCGATTGACGACTTAGGGGTCTTCGCTATGACCCCTTTTGACTGTGTCGGACAGGAAAGAGTTAAGTTCTAGTTGATCAGTTCTAGTTAAAAATTGTTTTATGCCAGACAGAGACAAATTATTCGAAACCCTTGCTCAACATTCACGATCCCCAAAATGTTGAGTAGTTAACATGAAATCACAAAAAGCACTGGTCTTTTGAGCTTCTTTGATTGAGGTCAGTTACTGTGTTGCGAGTTAAAATGCGACGTTGCCCGTTGATCAGATGTCGCCTTAATACAGATCCAATTTTGAAATAAACTGATGGATCAATGATGACATTTAACAATACGATTAGGTAGGTCCAGGTTGTTTTACGACGAAACGAGAGCAATTGACGATCTTCCTTGGTCGGATATAAGCTCCAAATTATGATACTTGGAATAGAGGAAGCGAAAAAGCTAAGCGCTACAAGTAACAGTCGAAATAACAAACGATATTCGTTCGTAAGGTCTTTCCGTTGTTGTCCAGCCATGACAGCAATATGTTGTTTCTTGATGATCTTCCGTTCCATGTTCCGTTCTACGGTTCCATGCTATTCCATGTATATGTAAGATTGTTGGATATGTTGAAATTAGTTATAGTTATTCGACTGTTAAAAAGCAATATAAAGGTTAGCATTTACCGGCAACCATCTCCGAGCCCGTCCCAGCCCCTTTGCGCCGGCTAAGCAGGCTATACGGCAACCACTGTTTATAAAGGGTTTTGACACACGAGGTGACAAATCGCGGGGACGTGTCGCAGGGACATGTTGTAGGGATAAATCCCGTCGTATGCACCATGCGAAATCTTGTCGCGATGACAACATTTTAATAAACCAATCAAAGAAAGTTATTTTATTTTCCCTTTCCTTCTCGTGTGTCCTCCCACAACAGGGAAAATGTCTTCGCGACACGCCCCAGCGATTTGTCGCCTCGTGTGTCCTAACCTTAATGGTTAACTGCATTGAGCACTCAGTACTGTTAAAACAATTGTAGTGTCGTTCATATGAGACAGGATATCTCATGCGCGTACATTCATATTTCATACGAATCATTACTTAATAATTGTTTTTAATAATAATTAAAACATAAAATACTTATTAATAATTCCTCGAATAATTCACGAAGAAAAAATTAAACAAAAGAAATGAATGTTTAATGAATGGTTCAAATCAATCACAAAATCCTCCTGATTTACATGTTAAACTATTCCTTCGATTCACCCGGCTAAAATAGCTATAATTTAAATAAACATGAACATTTAGATGTATTGTATTGTATCCGATACACAAACTATCGCCTTCGCCTCGAGCTTGTATATACAATACAATACGCGGCCACTTATATTGTAAATAGTACAAAAGAGATGGCTAAACTAAAAATACGTATACGCAACAACTCTTCGCCCGCTTACTGTTTCAATTGTCAAACTTTTATAGTGTAGTTCCATGCTTACAGTAGTTCTTTTACTTGAATTAGGTAATAGCCCATTCATTTGCCAAACTTGAATTGATTTTCAGTGGACAATATCTCTGGGAGCGCTGTGTTGTCTGAATTCAATTGTTTCATAGGGCATTAAACGTAACTAGTAAATAGCCCAAACCTTTTAATTTTATGGGTTCAGTACCTTCACTGAACAGAATAGTTGGAAAGTCTACTGCTGTTTCTACCATCAATCACTAAGAAAGAAATTACTTGTTTTGAAATTACATGACATGTACTGTAGCTGCACCTGCTTGTTGACAATAATCTAGCTGATATTGTGTTTTTACATACTTTATTTTTCATATCTTATATACAAACGAAAACCTTCTGTCTCAGAGTCTTACTTTATATGTCCCCATGAACTGTAATATGAACCCCGCCTTTTGGCATCTTATAACATGTCTGTGATTGGTTAATTAAATCATTAGTTACATCACAACATTTCCCTCTTTCTTTACACTTAAAATCAATCTTATTTACAGACAATATAAATCAAAATTATTGCTCTAGATCAAAACCTCAATCAATAAATCAAATCACTATAACCCTAAATTTGTACATCCAAAATCTCAGTGTTCATAGTTAACACAAATTTCCAAAGAAATTTGGCTGACTTCTTTCTCTACGAGGGTAGTTAACAAAAAACAACAATGCTCTCGTGTTCCCGTCTCGATCACAGTTAAAAATAACAACGTATTGAATTACCAGTTTGCATAATTAATGCTTAATTAACTAAATATCAAAACACTCCTCCCCAGTGCGGAAAATCTGACTGGAGTTTGAGCAACGATACTCAATGTCTCGGTCTTTCAACTATTATAAAGTTTACTGTCCGTTTTCAAGTTCTCGTCGTGTTGCAATCAAACATAGCTTTACTATGGGTCTTTCGTAATGTCCTTTTGATGTCTTGATCTTCACCTTTCGAACAAGACCATCACTGCCAGGGAATACTTCATCCACGAGCGCCATCTGCCATTCAGCTCTCTTGCGATTGGCGTCGATCTCTAACACCAGGTCTCCAACTTCCAGGTTCTCTCTCTTCTTGTGCCACTTTTCTCTAACCAAGAGACTAGGAGCAAAGTATTTCAACCAGCATTGCCAGAACTGATACGCTCTCTTCTGGACACTTCTGGTAAGGTGCCTTGGGTTGACCAACTCTTCTGGTTCTGGTTGTGCCACACCAAAGTTCGGTCCTATGATCAGATCGTTGGGCGTGATTGGAGGCTCCTCCCAAATGTTGCTTGACGCCGGATACAAAGGTCTCGAGTTGACCAGATAGGTTACTTCAGATAGGAATGTCCTCCATTGCTCTTCCGTGTACGCTGCCATCTTGCATGTACTCTCCAACGCTCTTCGGACTGACTTGATCAGAGATTCCACGACCCTAATCATGTGGCTGGCCTTCGGAACGTTCCAAACCCATTCAAACATGGTGCCTTGATCTGCAAGCGTAGATTTCACTTCTGTCACATTCCAGCTGCGTACCATCTCTCGCAGGTATTCTTGAGCTCCCACAAAGTTGGTTCCTCGGTCTGACCACACCAGTTTAGGATGTCCTCTAAGGCATGCAAATCTCCTAAAGGCCATCAAGAACGTGTCCGTGGACTTGTCAGTGCAGAGCTCAAGGTGAATGGCTCTACTCGTCATACAAGTGAAGATGCAGCACCAAGCTTCTTTGATCGTCCTTCTTGCAACTTTCACTTCGAATGGACCAAAGAGATCCATGGCGGTGTTGGCAAACGCTGGATAACTGGCTTCAACCCGGTAGTTTGGTAGCTGTCCCACACGTTGTTCGCACGCTTTCTTTCGACTGAATCTGCAAGGAATACAGTTTCTGACGATAAATCTGGCCACGTCTTCCAGTCCAATTATCCAATATTCTAGCCTGATCTCTGCCATCAATCGCTTGTATCCAAGTGTTGGAGCAGCAGCTTGACCAATGGGTGGATCTTCGGCAGAATTGTCGGATTTCGGATCGCTTGGGGCAAATCACGAACATTTTCTAGCCTACCTCTGGCTTTCCAACGTCCGTCGTCATCTAGAAATGGGCTCAAATTCTGTACTTGCTTGTGATTCACTTCCATTCCTGTCTGCACCATCTTGATTAGACGTCTTTCTGCATCTTGAATTTCTGCAACGGATATCAGTCCCTTGATACCCTTCTTTCGAAGAATGTTCTCAATCGCTCTCACGGTCAAAGCTGTCACTCTTCTCGCTTTACGAAAGTTGGATGATCTGGCCAAAATTCTGTCTAAGACATTTTCTGTCTAAGACATCTGTCTAAGACATCTTTGGTTTCTTCACTGGTTTCCACAATCAGTCCAGGTACTACTCTTTCTTCATCTTGAATCTTTTCAAAGGTGACTGCACTGGTTTCTGCCTCTCTGTTGTCGATATCCTCAGCAGTCACTGCCTTGAGTTTTGGCGATGTTTCTTCAGTATCATGTGGTGTAGGTTGCAAGTTCTTTTGGGTCTTCGACGTGGTTTTGTTCTTCTTCTCCGGGTCAAATTGCAATTTGGGTATCTTCTTCGCCCTTGTACTTTTAAAATCTGGCCATTCGCTTTCTGGCTGTTGCATAAATGGTGGACCACGATGCCTGCATGTTAGGAGTTCCTCTGGCGTTATCCCCCGAGTGAGTGCATCTGCTGGGTTTTCTTCAGAAGTGATGTACCGCCAAACGTCTTGTGGATGACTTAATTTCCTGTATCTCAGCAACTCGGACACTGACGAACGGCTTAAACTCTGCTGAAGAACTTCTTATCCAAGACAAGACTGTGGTGGAGTCGCAGCAGAATTTCTTGTTGAGCTTGATCTTTAAGGCTCGCTCCGTCTCGGTAGCTAGTCGACTCAGTAGTAGACATCCCATCAATTCCAGCCTCGGTATGGTCTTTTTCTTCAATGGTGCAACCAGGGCTTTCGATGCCACAAAGCTAGAAGAAAAGTTTCCATTTTTCCAACTGCCATCGAAGGAAGATTGCGCTGCCGTACCCCTTCTCTCCTCCATCTGAAAATCCATGGAGTTGTGGAGATCCAACCGCGCTTTTAGGTTTCAGGCATCTTTCTAGTCGGGTATGAAGAAGAGTGTTCATCGTCTCGACAATCTTCAGCCACTTGGTCTTCTCTTCCTGGGGTAGCAACTCGTCCCACTGGTAGCCTTCTGCCCACAAATTCTGGAGGTGTATGCGAAATTGGATTGTAGTTGGTGCCATTAGACCCAATGGATCCCACAATTGCGAGACTAAACCAAGGACCTTTCGTTTGGTACACTGATCGAGATCTGCTTTCACGGCATCCTTTTTCAGAGAAATACTATCAGCTTTCTTATCCCATTGATGGCCAAGTAAGTTCACACAATTTTCACTTGGCGATTATTACTGTGCCACGCTTTGATTGCGAACTTGCCTTTTCTCAGAATAGCATCTATACCAGAAGTCACTTCTTTGGCCTTGTCTGCAGGTGTTGTCTCTGACCCTGCGATATCGTCTACGTAGGTATGATCTTTTAGGACTCTTGCTGCTTCTGGTGCTTCATCTTTGGCATTAATGGCGAGGTCTGGAGCTGGCTTATCTCCAAAGCTGAGACGTACCCATTGATACAAATCTGGCTCCCTGTGGGCATCTCCATCTCTCCAAAGAAATCTGTGGTACTTCTGGTCATCTGGATGGACAGCAACTTGGTTGAACATTTTTGCGATGTCTCCCGCAAAGGCAATTTCTTCTTCTCTCCATCCAACTAAGACATCAAAGAGGGAATTCATGAAGCACGGTCCTTTCTCAAGAGCATCATTGAGCGAAAGTCCTTTCGCTTTGGCAGCTGAGTCAAAGACCAATCTAACCTTTGTAGACTTGTCAGGCGTTTCGACTTCCCCAATTGGAAGATACCAAGCTGGCTCACCTGGGTTTACTGCATCAGGTTGGATGCACCTCTCTATCAACCAAGGCTTTTATCTCCTTGTTGAAGACCTCCAATTTCCCTTTCTTTGCCATTTGTTTTTCTTTAGATACCATTCTCTTGTAGGCCATGGACCAGTTGTTTGGCAAATTAGGATGTCCTTTCTTCCAAGGCATTCTGACTTGAATACGACCATCTTCCAATACTGTGGTTGTTTCTTGAACATGTCGAATGAAATCGCATTCTTTCATGTCTTTTCCAGAACATACACAGTACCGTGTAGGTTTTACTCCAACTTGGTCTTGGAAGAGCAGTTTCTTTATGTCGTGATTCGTTGACTCTTCATCGACCGTTTCTATGGCATGGATTCCGGGAGCACTCTCCTCATCAATATGGCCCAAAGCTGACCAACCAAAGATATTCTTCTTGGTAATTGGTTCCCCAGGGTTACCTGTCAGAACTTTAGAATCATGGTGGGCTTCTGGCAGATCAGTTCCTAACAAGATATCAACTGGTCCCCCACTAAGGTGAAGATCTTCTACGATGTGAGCTAAGTGTGAAAATCGGGTTACAGCTTTCTTCGATACAGTTCTGGCTCCTTGGCATGGTTTCTTGACTGAGTAGGCTTTCACGTTGAAAACAATATCATCATCAAAGCATGGAGAGATCTTCAATTCAAATTCTGCTGAGTCCTCAATCCTGACTCCTCCTCCTGTTACATACATTTTCATCCTTTTGGTTTCACCAACCAGCCCAAGCCTTTCTGCGAATTCTTTTCGGATCAAGCTTTGGTTGGAACCACTGTCAATCATGGCGAGAGCTTCAACTGGAATACCACTGCTGCAGTGAACATTGACTTTCTGGATTGGAACGTTTGCAGTGCCTGACGAATTTGTCGAGATGGTATACACGGCCACTTATATTGTAAATAGTACAAAACAGATGGTTAAACTAAAAATACGTATACGCATGAACAACTCTTCTCCCGCTTACTGTTTCAATTTTCAATAGTTGCATGCTTACAGCAGTTATTTTACTTGAATTAGGTAATAGCCTGCATTCATTTGCCAAACTGAATTGATTTTCAGTGGACCGAATATCTCTGGGAGCGCTGTGTTGTCTGAATTTAATTGTTTCATAGGACATCAAACTAAGTAACTAGTTAGCCCAAACCTTTTAATTTTATGGGTTCAGTACCTTCACTGAACAGAATAGTTGGAAAGTCTACTGCTGTTTCTACCATCAATCACTAAGAAAGAAATTCCTTGTCTTGAAATTACATGACATGTAGCTGCACCTGCTTGTTGACAATAATCTAGCTGAGATTGTGTTTTTACATACTTTATTTTTCATAATATCTTATATACAAACGAAAACCTTCTGTCTCAGAGTCTTACTTTATATGTCCCCAACTGTAATATGAACCCCGCCTTTTGGCATCTTATAACATGTCTGTGATTAGTTAATTAAATCATTAGTTACATCACAACATTTCCCTCTTTCTTTACACTTAAAATCAACCTTATTTACAGACAATATAAATCAAAATTATTGCTCTAGATCAAAACCTCAATCAATAAATCAAATCACTATAACCCTAAATTTGTACATCCAAAATCTCAGTGTTCATAGTTAACACGTTTCTATTTCCAAAGAAATTTGGCTGACTTCTTTGTCTACGAGGGTATATCTTTGCAGTTGAGGTTCCTGAATATCATGATGGTCTTGGTCATTATCATCAACCGATTTTTCTTCATCCGATGTGTCCTCTTTTGGCCGTCACGGAGCGTCCGTTGGTACTTGCTATAACTGTATAAGGTCGCGGGTCATACGATTAGCTTAAACGTATCATTCTCGTCCTCCATTTTCCATTTTCATATAATAGCTTGTGCTCAAGAAAATTATTACGAAATTACGGACAACTTCTGCTTCCGGTGCCCACGTTTTTGACCACATAAAGAACTTTCAATGCTTCGACAACGCTAACATCGACATGGACATCGCATGGTATTATCGTGGTATACACAAAGGGGAATTGCCTTTCAATTCAATCGAATGCTAATTAAGACCATTGGAAGGTATTTAAGACTGAATAAACAAGATAAACTTTTATATTCTAGGGTGAAACATATAATTTTTATTTCTACGTACATGTATATGAATATGGACTAGTTCGAGTATACCTACATGCATGTAAGTTACCCTGCTTACTCAAGGAAGAACAAAGCTATACAAATTTTATTCTCAGTGTTTTAATACAAGGCCCAGGCTAACTTTTTTAGCCACAGATTCCAGCATCTCACTTTTGCGGGCAAGTTGTTAATTTATAACTTACACATGAGGAAACAGAATTCATGAACAATGTTAAAGTGCCTATGAAATGAAAAAGTCGATATTCCATAGTGTGTTCCCTTCAAAAGTAGGCTTCGAATAATGACAAAATTTGTTTAAATTTTTTCTTTATTATTCACCGTTGTCTAGTTATAAGCATTTAAAATTTTAGCGTGATGACGTCACAAGGTGGACCCGCTGCACCTGAGAAATATTAAAGTGTTGATATTTCATAAAGTATGACCACAGGGTGCTCATCTCAAATTTATTATTTTTATTAATTGATTTTCAGCATATTCAGCATACTTGAGACACAATAATGACGATTTTTTAATACACAATAATGGCGATTTCTAGCATTCTCACATATTTAGAAAATAAATAATAAATAAAAAATAAATTAATAAAAATAATAAATTTGAGATGGGCACCCTGTGGTATGACTTGAACAAAGACGAAACATGGCAGCAATGTTGACCTTCAAGTGTTCGACTCACCACTTACCAAAGGTTCCAGACCCTTTTATCCTTATTTCATAAAATGTACTTTTCTTGTTTTCTGGATACCTGCTGCTGGCTTTGTTCTGGATATGTATTTAGCATGACGTCCTTAACATGAGAAACGATAGTGTTTCTCTAAACAATGCCTCGTACTAAAACTAGAGCAAGTTTTTATTTACTCTTTTCAGGGGCCTGGAGCCACGTTTATTACCATGGTGACTACGAAAAGTAGTTTATCACATAGCTTATAGCGGTAGTTGAAATGCTGCTAACTTCCGTAGTTCTCGTAAAAATACTTCACAAAATATCAAGACTTTAATATTTCTCTAGTACAGCATGTCCACCTTGTGACGTCTCGCGCTAAAATTCAAATGCTTATAACTAGACAACGGTGAGTGATAAAGAAACAATTTAAACAGATTTCGTCATTATTCAAAATCTACTTTCGAAGGAAGGACATTATGGAAACTCAATTTTTTTATTTCATAGGCACTTTGAATCATCCAGATAATGTGCATGAGCTGTAACCTTTCAGCCGGATAGACAAGCCATCCCTCATTCAACTCATATATATCATATCCCGTTTCCTCTTGTACCACTATTTCTTGTCAGGTGTATAACAGCATCCCGTATATAAATCGTGTGTGATTTGATTTAATATGAAAAGAAGAAATAAGAGAACTTCAATGTGTCGAAAAATACTTAAAGTACCTATGAAATGAAAAAATTGAGTTTCCATAATGTCCTTCCTTTGTCTTTCTTCAGCGGGTCAGACGTCAGGCCAGACAGAAGTGAAACTTGTCTGAATATTCAGTGTGTCTATTGAAACTTCTTTCCAACTCAACGACATTTTCATTTCATACAAATTCTAATTTCCATGAAGGCAAATGACTGAAAGCTAAAATCTATTTGGTGGCTTTATTTTATTTACTAGATTTGATTATCCCCCACAATGCCACAATGGCATTGTTTCATTGTCTGCATTGCTGAGAATAATATTCAATGACAACACTGTTGCATTGCAAGATTTAATTATTTACTGTCAAACTGATTTCTAGAACTTTTAAATGTTTACCTGGACAATTCTAATTCTTATAAATGTTTTCTTTATACTGTATTACTATATTGAACTATATTTTATACGTGCCATGTATATAAAGATTTCCTCCTCCAATTATGTATTACATTTTTTATATGTATTTGATTAACACCTTTCATATATAGAATTGTATTGTTGTTCATTTAATCAAGATATTTCCCGTGATTTTCATGAAAAATATTCTTGTTTTACATATTTTTACTAATCTTTTTCGAAATTTTTGTTATGGTTTCTCATTTATCTTGCTAAGATAATGTTTCCCACAGAAGGGACCAAAATAAATATTTCTTAATTTATTAAGAAAATATTCCTTGTCTAGATAATTTTTATAGAAAAAAAATTAAAATATATTCTTAATTTAAGAAATATATAAGGACAAGAAACAGAAGAGACAAGAAACAGAAGGGACATTGAAATAAGTTTTTTATTATGCTAGTTTTTGAATTTTTGAATTTTTGAATTTTTGCAGTATAGAGTGTTAATTGTCGAGTATTAACTGAATATAGTATTGACTGAATATAGAAGCCATTTTGGGCACCGACTTCGTGTACTGGACACACAATGGACACAGACTACGTCATAGACACATCAAGGTTATTTTCTCAGGACTCAGAAGCTTTACAAGAACAAAAACCCTAACCATAACCCAAATAAAAACTCTAGTCCTAACCCTAAAATAAAGGAATACTAACCCTACTTTTAAACTAAAGATTTCAATGATGTAATATTCTGTGTCCGGTACACGAAGTAAGAGCCCCATTTTGACTACATCATTTTATTAATGTTCGTGTATTATTCTCTAAGTGCCTATCCGGGATTTGGGGGTTTTACATATTCGTAATCCTTGGTTCTACCAAGAAGAAATGTAATATATCTTGTCGTTCGAAAATTTCATCTTCATGCCTTTTTCATTTGCTAAAGTTGATTTACTATTCACAGGAAATGACGTCAAAGCAGGGACACGCCGAGTCATTACAAACTAATTCAACAGTGAAATACAAAGAAAGTTTGGCTCTGAACTTTAAACAAACCTGTTTAGACAAAATTCGCTCAATTCCCAAACTTTCTTGATATTTCACTTCTGAATCAGTGTGCAAAGTTTTTGCGTGTCCCTGCTTTGACGTCATATCCTGTGAATAGTAAATCACATCAGCAAGGGAAAAGGTATGAAGATGAAATTTTCGCACAACAAGATATTTCACAATTCTTCTCAAGAGATTTCAAAGATCACAAATATGTAAAATCCCCAAACCCCGGATAGGCACTTTATGAAAATTGAACTGAAACAGAGGCTTTGGATTCATAATGACTTATGGCAAAAAGAGATAGCGAAAGAAGTAGCTAAACCGGGAGGAGCTAGGGCGTTCTATCCGGCGACCTGAAATGCCAAGCCTGAAAGATGCTCAGCACTTGTAAGGTTGATGCCTTAACCCATCCAAATCCTTCAGGTCATGGATGAAGTGTTTGATGAGGATGATATCATCCTGCCCTCGTTTATTGGGTTATTTATTTTTACAGAAGAGTTAGTGGGTGGAAAGCTGCTATTTTTCTGAACGATTAGTTCCTGGGGCTGGTGAGCTCTACTCTCGGACTGTCACAAAATAGCCATTGCCCCCCTTTGCCGCATTCATGTATACAATGCCTCGGGCACGAATTTTTTGAAGAAGGAATCTTTTGATAAGCTCACTTGGTTGGTTTTTATCTTAATCCTTTCAGTGGGAAATATTTGGTTTTGTTATCTAACTTTGTGACTTTGCAACTGTGCCTATAATCCATGTTCTTAATTTTTAAACTTAATAACGCGAAGAATATTTGATAAAATTCCGACGAAAAATTAAGAACATGGAGTATAGGTATAGGCACAGTTTTCCACAGAATTTTAGGCATTCAACACAAACCGTTGTCAATTGATCCCACGCTCGCTACAAGGTCAATTTCATTTTAAAGCGATTTGATTTGACTATGAATGGGAAGGATCAATTTTCTCTGCCAACATCCCTCACTTGTAAAGATATGTAAATTTTGGTTCTTTTTGTTTCATATTCGTATTCTATACACACAAAATATCTACGACTACGCGGCATATGTCTATCAATTAAATTATCGCTCGAAAATATGGTGTGTTGTGTGTTGAATTTCAGGGAATAACTTACACTAATGATTATAGATCGGTTAAAATTTCTTTGGCTTTTCCATCCTCTCTGATCACCAGAGCGGAAATAAGAAATGCCATTCAACGGAAACGTTGGGGATTCTGTTCACTAGTCATCTGTACAAGGCTATCGACGAGAAAAAGGTGACAGCCGTTCTCATGTTGGACTTGAGCAAAGCATTTGATAGTATCGATCATCAGAGACTGCTAGAGAAGCTACGAAACCTTAATATTCCTGATCCAACATTGGCCTGGTTTCAAAGCTATTTGACTGACAGAACACAATGCGTACGCATTCAAAACTCTCTTTCAAATTATTTAACAATCAAACATGGAGTTCCACAAGGGTCTATCTTGGGACCCATGTTGTCCAATCTCTACATAAACGACTTACCATCAGTCTGTCAGACTTGCAACGTAGAATCTTATGTAGATGATTCAAAACTTTACATCTCATTTTCGAACAAGGATGTAAATGGAGGGCTTGACAACCTTAGACATGATTTGAATCGAGTTGCTTCATGGTGCTGTGAAAATCGTCTCCTTATAAACCCTGGTAAGACAAAGTTCTGTGTGTTTGGCTCTAATAGGATGCTAGCGCAAACATTCATCCCGCCTATAACGTTCCTGGGAAAGGAATTGCTTGTCGTTGACTCAGTGAAGGACCTTGGAATGATAATAGACAAACATTTATCATTTAATGAGCACACAGATGCATTAGCAAGCGAACTTATGGGCAAGTTAGCAATGATCAGCAGAATTCGTCACCTTTTTGATAAATCTACACTATTTATCGTAATAAATTCACTTGTTTTTACCAAGCTATTCTACTGCTCCTCCGTCTGGTCAGGTACTAGCAAATCAAATCTTGCTAAACTTCAACAAGTTCAGAACTTTGCGGCCCGCTTGTTGTCAGGAAAGAGGAAATACGAACACATCACACCCACCCTTAAAGAGTTGAGGCTGCTTCCAGTATCCGAGGCTTTTAAACTAAGAGATGCTGTTCAGATGTTTAAATGTATGAACAATCAAGCACCTAGTTACCTGATCAACATGTTTCAGAAAAGATCGCAGATTCATAACTATAACAAAAGGAACACTAATAACCTTAATCTATAGCTAAATGCCGCACAGCACTGGCCCAGAATTCGTTTTGTTATAGAGGTGCAGTATTGTGGAACTCACTGCCATCTGAGCTCCGCAATTTATCCAGCCTGTACACCTTCAAACATAGTTTGAGAAGCTATCTTCTCAGTAGTTGGCTTAATTAATTAACTATATATTACATTCATGTAAATAACTATATATTGTATATTTTAGATATTTTTATAATGTAAATTAGGTATGAAGATCCTTACGGGGAACCTAATAAATCTTATTGTATTATTGTATTGTATCCTTTTTGCTTTAACTCGTTGTACAGTTTGGTGATCACTCTTACAGATACTTTCTTCAGATATTTACCAGTGTTCATATACATAAATCATGTAACTCATCTAATAGATATATTTTATCATCGAAACAGCTAAGACTCACTTTATTGATTTCGTGTCGACTACCAAACTGATAATGTTTTATGTACGTGTCACTGGTGTACACAAAAATCGACTGTCAAAAGTCAAATTTCTATTTTGTCATCTAAAATTCTTGTGAAAAACTGTACCAATATACCCCCATATCCAAAACTACTTCAATGGGTTATTATCTATTTTCATATAAAAGAACTGAACACTATATATATATGCCAATATATATGCTGAACTATGGAACAATCTGCCTTTAAGAGATACGTCGCAAATCCCAAATATAAATTTATTCAAATCTAAATAAAAACGTTATATGTTTGAACTGGTTTGATTGTTCATGCCATTGTAGAGCAAATAGAACATTTATGTATATTATATCATTACTATATCTTATAATATTCAATGCATAAGTAATTCATGATTTGAACAAGCAGCCGATCAGGGATACATGACTATATAAAAGCTTCAAACAGTAAGCGGATGAGGTGTTGTTGCGTACACGTATTTCTTGTTAAGTATATAAGCATTCTAATTGCAGGTAAAGTGTATAATGATTCGCGCGGGGCAATGACGCGCGATGTAATCACTTCATTGGATATTGCATTGTCTTTTTTGGGTTTTATTGAAACTTTCAAGAAGAATGTTTGCATGTGTACAAGACGTCGAAATTCCCATGTTTGGATAGTACTCTGATCCTCCACAGGTATATTGACCAGCCAGAGCGGTTGTTGTGTACATGTTATTTAATTTTATAAATGACATTCGGAGCCTCCAGAATAGTTTTAGTTAAGTTCTAGTTGATCAGTTCTAGTTAAGAATTGTTTTAAGAGAGAGGCAACTTATTCGTGGCCCTTGCTCAATATTCATGATCCCCTAAATGTTGGGTAGTTTCAACCATATTTTTAACATGTAATCACAAAAAGCACTGGTCTGTTCGAGCCTCTTTGATTGAGGTCAGTTACTGTGTTATGAAAAATGCGACGTTTCGCATTGCTCAGATGTCGCTTTAATACAGATCCAATTTTGAAATAAACTAATGGATCAATGATGGCATTTAACAACACGATTAGGTAGATCCAGGTTGTTTTACGAAGAAACGAGAGCGATTGACGATCTTCCTTGGTCGGATATGCGCTCCAAATTATAATACTTGGAATAGATGAAGCGAAAAAACTAAGCGCTACGAGCAACAGTCGAAATAACAAACGATATTCGTTCGTAAGGACTTTCCGTTGTTGTCCAGCCATGACAGCAATGTGTTGTTTCTTGATGATCTTCCGTTGTTCCCTTGCCTTTTTAAGCATGTAACTGTTTAGTGCGGTAATAAGCAGTATTAGTGCGGCGTAATACACAATTGTGATATAAAGTAATACCTGAACACCTGCCAGGACGGACAAGGCAGTTACAAATAACAGACAAATAGAGGCACACCAAGGGTCATGTAACTCGGGTATTTTAGTGAGTCGTAGATGGATAAAAAGCGATTGAACATCAAAAGTAATAGATTACCAGCGCTAGCATGAAGAGCAAGCTGCATACAACATCCCAAGGCCACCAAGCCAGACGCAGGAATAGCTTCAATGGCAAGTCGTGGAAACGCCAAAAGACTAACGACGGCATCGGCAATAGCCAAACTGAGGACGAACCAGTTAGAAGGAACATCGAGTAGAATATCTTTTGTTACAATAGTAACGATCACAGTAATGTTTTCTATGGAGCCGATGAGACCCAATAAGCATTCGAAAAACTTTACTGCTACAAGCTCACCTGGTGTGAAAGGATGTGAAAAAATTGTGGTTAGATCTGAGGTGGCGTTTGGCGAAGAATTGCGCATCTTTGAAAGATGGATATGAGTCCACGTCTGCAATTGATTTATCTTAACAGTTGCAATGCGCGACTATAAAAGTTTATAATGGATCACAATTAAGTAAAAGAACACCTGGCCCATCGCTGTAACTTTGAATGAAAAATATTTTATTGCAAAAGAAGGCTTCGTAGTGTCAATTCAATCACAAGCTGAAGTTGTTCATTTAAACACGGTGACTCATACCATTTAAAAGTTATTTATTTGGTCGACATTTTCATTACCGACACACTGTTTTTTGGCATAGTTGTCCATTTTCTGTTTTGTCACTAAAACCAGTATCCTTTTCATACGAATCATTACTTAATAATTGTTTTTAGACCAATAATTATAACTTAAAATACTCATTAATAATTCCTCGAATAATTCACGAAGAAAAATTAAACAAAATAAATTAATGTTTAATGAATGGTTCTATATCTGACACAAAATCCTCTTGATTTACATGTTAAACTTTCCATTCGATTTCAGTACTCGGCTAAAATAGCTATAAACATAAACATAAACATTTAAATAAAAATGAACATTTAGATGTATGAGTATCTTCACAATATTAGTGCCCGTGTTGTATCCGATATACAAACTCTCGCCTAATTCGGCTCGATTTTTATCCAATACAACACGGCTACTTATATTAAAATAGTACAAAACAGATGGTTAAATAAATATTATAAAATAACCGGAAGTAAATGAGCGAGAACACGCTATCTGATTGGTTACTGAGCTCAAAAACCGTGAATTATAACTCAATAAAGCATAAGCTGACGTGATTCTCGCGTAGATTTTGTCGTTTTTGACGGATTTTATGTAGTTTAAATCACAAAAGGAAGTCAAAGAATACCTGGATACAAGGCTAGTCAAGGTACTAACACAACAGAATGTTTTAAATGCAACGTTTAGTGTATTTTCATCGCCAAAATCACCAACGTGTTTTCAATAAAGGCTTCCTAGCAACGCACATAACAACGCCTCTTATTTCAGGTAAATCTACATTTTTCATCGATTTATTGTTTATTTAATGGTGTTCTTTTATAAAAGAAATAAAAAACTTTGTCTTGTGTGATTATCGAGTTATAATTGCACTCGAGAAGCTAGTAAAACACTCGGCTATCGCCTCGTGTTTTACACGCATCTCTCGTGCAATTATAACTCGATAATCACACGCGACACGTTTTTTTTATTTCTTAAATAAAATAGGTAAAGCCTTGATCAAACGAGAAAGTCGATGAGAGTTGGCAGGCGAGAGTTTGCATGAGTTTTTCCTAAACTCTCATTGCTCGGTCAAACGAGCACGCGAGTTGCGTGAGAGTTGATGAGAGTTTAAAAACCGCGCGAAGCACAGCTTTAGGGCCTAGGCTCGATATGTAATAATATTTTGGCTCGATATGTAATAATATGATATGTAATAATATTTTGTTTTTTTCTTTTCTTTTTATTATGGGTAATGACTTCAACGTCGTTTGTTTCTGGTTTTTCCTGAGGCTGAGTTTCAGAAAAACGCTCAAAAACATCAGCCATGTTGTTGAGCCTGCCACTGCAAAGTGCAAATCGCTAGCCGTTTATAACTCTCATCGTGCACCGGTCAAACGAACTAAAACTCTCATCAACTCTCAACAAAATTTGAAGCAGCTCAAAGTGGATGAGAGTTGACGAGAGTGCACGAGAATTGATGAGAGTTGGCGGTCAAACGCAAGCGTGAGTTTCAACTCTCACTCAACTCTTATCCTGCACGTTTGACCAGGCCTTGATATATTTACAATTTTGTATAAATTATACAGATAACATGCACGCGCGCATAAAAATGAGGTAAGTTAAAGTCACATGATATAATAACTGACGAGTATAATTGTTGCGGAAAAGATGTTCCATCACATGCACATCCAACAAAAAACACAGTTCGAATTTAAAAAACAGGTATAGCCCACGAATAAAAATATTGTTTTTCACATGTTTTGTTGACTATTATACTGGCTGGAACTGGCATTGTGCAGATCTGCAACATGAGCAGCGAAATAAAAATTATCAGCTGCATATGCAGGGAATTACTGTTGGCATGAAAGTAGAAATTAAGGAGTTTAAGCAAGTGCAACAAATACGAAATCGAGTACAAGTTTGTTTCGTACTCACACTCGTTCTTGTACTTGAAAAGTATTTATTAACTCTTTCCTTACTGACACAGTTAAAATGGGTCATTGAAGACCCGCAAAGTCGTCAATCGAAAAACACGGCACACGGTAACGCAAGATTAAAAATTGAAATTCGACAAGCGTCAGGAACATGAAATCCACGCACACGCCAAGTTTGATTTGATTTCATAAACAACTCTGCGATTGGTGGCATTTTGAGTTTTCAAGATGCTACGTGGGCGTGCAAGATGGCCTTTTCTAGAAAAATGTAAATTTTTCAACATGATTTATGATAATTAATGCTAATTTGTATTAACATAATGTGTTTTGTTCGGGAAATTTAAAAGCACAAGTAAAAGCCGGTTTACCGGGCTTCCAGAAAATGTATAGCTTTCGCAACAGTTATGGTTATTTCAAGAGATATCAATAGAACAACGTGGTCGTTCAATTTTTGATGTTTTTCAGCCGTAGGGAAAGAGTTAATAAGCAATAATAGGTAAATTGAAAATAATCGAAGAAAAAGCGTGAAAGGAAAAGCAGTTTATTATCTGTTGAATTGAAAATAATCAATGTAAATACAGTTTAACAAAGCAAAAAAATGATCAGTGAGCAAAAATGAACCCCCTTCTCTGCTCCCCCCTACCCCCCTCAATGAGAGGAATTATGTAAGGGTTACCCGAAGCAGAGTCTCTGCAGAGATCCCACCCGCACCGGTCCACCCGCACGGGAGCTCATAATTTTAAATATATACGCAAGCCATCTATACACTACAAAGACAATACGTTCTATGCATGTGGGTCAAAAAGGTCAAAATTCACCGTGTTTAGAAATGTAGGAAATAATTCACCAAATTGGCTTAAAATTTGATGTGTGTGTTGTTTAGCCGACTTACAACGATGATGAAAAATTCAGGCGAAAATATAAAATTGATCGATGCGAACAAATATCGGCCATTGTATATTAACTCTTTCCTTACTGACACAGTTAAAATGGGTCATTGAAGACCCGCAAAGTCGTCAATCGAAAAACACGGCACACGGTAACGCAAGATTAAAAATTGAAATTCGACAAGCGCCAGGAACATGAAATCCACGCACACGCCAAGTTTGATTTGATTTCATAAACAACTCTGCGATTGGTGGCATTTTGAGTTTTCAAGATGCTACGTGGGCGTGCAAGATGGCCTTTTCTAGAAAAATGTAAATTTTTCAACATGATTTATGATAATTAATGCTAATTTGTATTAACATAATGTGTTTTGTTCGGGAAATTTAAAAGCACAAGTAAAAGCCGGTTTACCGGGCTTCCAGAAAATGTATAGCTTTCGCAACAGTTATGGTTATTTCAAGAGATATCAATAGAACAACGTGGTCGTTCAATTTTTGATGTTTTTCAGCCGTAGGGAAAGAGTTAATAAGCAATAATAGGTAAATTGAAAATAATCGAAGAAAAAGCGTGAAAGGAAAAGCAGTTTATTATCTGTTGAATTGAAAATAATCAATGTAAATACAGTTTAACAAAGCAAAAAAATGATCAGTGAGCAAAAATGAACCCCCTTCTCTGCTCCCCCCTACCCCCCTCAATGAGAGGAATTATGTAAGGGTTACCCGAAGCAGAGTCTCTGCAGAGATCCCACCCGCACCGGTCCACCCGCACGGGAGCTCATAATTTTAAATATATACGCAAGCCATCTATACACTACAAAGACAATACGTTCTATGCATGTGGGTCAAAAAGGTCAAAATTCACCGTGTTTAGAAATGTAGGAAATAATTCACCAAATTGGCTTAAAATTTGATGTGTGTGTTGTTTAGCCGACTTACAACGATGATGAAAAATTCAGGCGAAAATATAAAATTGATCGATGCGAACAAATATCGGCCATTGTATATTAACTCTTTCCTTACTGACACAGTTAAAATGGGTCATTGAAGACCCGCAAAGTCGTCAATCGAAAAACACGGCACACGGTAACGCAAGATTAAAAATTGAAATTCGACAAGCGCCAGGAACATGAAATCCACGCACACGCCAAGTTTGATTTGATTTCATAAACAACTCTGCGATTGGTGGCATTTTGAGTTTTCAAGATGCTACGTGGGCGTGCAAGATGGCCTTTTCTAGAAAAATGTAAATTTTTCAACATGATTTATGATAATTAATGCTAATTTGTATTAACATAATGTGTTTTGTTCGGGAAATTTAAAAGCACAAGTAAAAGCCGGTTTACCGGGCTTCCAGAAAATGTATAGCTTTCGCAACAGTTATGGTTATTTCAAGAGATATCAATAGAACAACGTGGTCGTTCAATTTTTGATGTTTTTCAGCCGTAGGGAAAGAGTTAATAAGCAATAATAGGTAAATTGAAAATAATCGAAGAAAAAGCGTGAAAGGAAAAGCAGTTTATTATCTGTTGAATTGAAAATAATCAATGTAAATACAGTTTAACAAAGCAAAAAAATGATCAGTGAGCAAAAATGAACCCCCTTCTCTGCTCCCCCCTACCCCCCTCAATGAGAGGAATTATGTAAGGGTTACCCGAAGCAGAGTCTCTGCAGAGATCCCACCCGCACCGGTCCACCCGCACGGGAGCTCATAATTTTAAATATATACGCAAGCCATCTATACACTACAAAGACAATACGTTCTATGCATGTGGGTCAAAAAGGTCAAAATTCACCGTGTTTAGAAATGTAGGAAATAATTCACCAAATTGGCTTAAAATTTGATGTGTGTGTTGTTTAGCCGACTTACAACGATGATGAAAAATTCAGGCGAAAATATAAAATTGATCGATGCGAACAAATATCGGCCATTGTATATTAACTCTTTCCTTACTGACACAGTTAAAATGGGTCATTGAAGACCCGCAAAGTCGTCAATCGAAAAACACGGCACACGGTAACGCAAGATTAAAAATTGAAATTCGACAAGCGCCAGGAACATGAAATCCACGCACACGCCAAGTTTGATTTGATTTCATAAACAACTCTGCGATTGGTGGCATTTTGAGTTTTCAAGATGCTACGTGGGCGTGCAAGATGGCCTTTTCTAGAAAAATGTAAATTTTTCAACATGATTTATGATAATTAATGCTAATTTGTATTAACATAATGTGTTTTGTTCGGGAAATTTAAAAGCACAAGTAAAAGCCGGTTTACCGGGCTTCCAGAAAATGTATAGCTTTCGCAACAGTTATGGTTATTTCAAGAGATATCAATAGAACAACGTGGTCGTTCAATTTTTGATGTTTTTCAGCCGTAGGGAAAGAGTTAATAAGCAATAATAGGTAAATTGAAAATAATCGAAGAAAAAGCGTGAAAGGAAAAGCAGTTTATTATCTGTTGAATTGAAAATAATCAATGTAAATACAGTTTAACAAAGCAAAAAAATGATCAGTGAGCAAAAATGAACCCCCTTCTCTGCTCCCCCCTACCCCCCTCAATGAGAGGAATTATGTAAGGGTTACCCGAAGCAGAGTCTCTGCAGAGATCCCACCCGCACCGGTCCACCCGCACGGGAGCTCATAATTTTAAATATATACGCAAGCCATCTATACACTACAAAGACAATACGTTCTATGCATGTGGGTCAAAAAGGTCAAAATTCACCGTGTTTAGAAATGTAGGAAATAATTCACCAAATTGGCTTAAAATTTGATGTGTGTGTTGTTTAGCCGACTTACAACGATGATGAAAAATTCAGGCGAAAATATAAAATTGATCGATGCGAACAAATATCGGCCATTGTATATTAACTCTTTCCTTACTGACACAGTTAAAATGGGTCATTGAAGACCCGCAAAGTCGTCAATCGAAAAACACGGCACACGGTAACGCAAGATTAAAAATTGAAATTCGACAAGCGCCAGGAACATGAAATCCACGCACACGCCAAGTTTGATTTGATTTCATAAACAACTCTGCGATTGGTGGCATTTTGAGTTTTCAAGATGCTACGTGGGCGTGCAAGATGGCCTTTTCTAGAAAAATGTAAATTTTTCAACATGATTTATGATAATTAATGCTAATTTGTATTAACATAATGTGTTTTGTTCGGGAAATTTAAAAGCACAAGTAAAAGCCGGTTTACCGGGCTTCCAGAAAATGTATAGCTTTCGCAACAGTTATGGTTATTTCAAGAGATATCAATAGAACAACGTGGTCGTTCAATTTTTGATGTTTTTCAGCCGTAGGGAAAGAGTTAATAAGCAATAATAGGTAAATTGAAAATAATCGAAGAAAAAGCGTGAAAGGAAAAGCAGTTTATTATCTGTTGAATTGAAAATAATCAATGTAAATACAGTTTAACAAAGCAAAAAAATGATCAGTGAGCAAAAATGAACCCCCTTCTCTGCTCCCCCCTACCCCCCTCAATGAGAGGAATTATGTAAGGGTTACCCGAAGCAGAGTCTCTGCAGAGATCCCACCCGCACCGGTCCACCCGCACGGGAGCTCATAATTTTAAATATATACGCAAGCCATCTATACACTACAAAGACAATACGTTCTATGCATGTGGGTCAAAAAGGTCAAAATTCACCGTGTTTAGAAATGTAGGAAATAATTCACCAAATTGGCTTAAAATTTGATGTGTGTGTTGTTTAGCCGACTTACAACGATGATGAAAAATTCAGGCGAAAATATAAAATTGATCGATGCGAACAAATATCGGCCATTGTATATTAACTCTTTCCTTACTGACACAGTTAAAATGGGTCATTGAAGACCCGCAAAGTCGTCAATCGAAAAACACGGCACACGGTAACGCAAGATTAAAAATTGAAATTCGACAAGCGCCAGGAACATGAAATCCACGCACACGCCAAGTTTGATTTGATTTCATAAACAACTCTGCGATTGGTGGCATTTTGAGTTTTCAAGATGCTACGTGGGCGTGCAAGATGGCCTTTTCTAGAAAAATGTAAATTTTTCAACATGATTTATGATAATTAATGCTAATTTGTATTAACATAATGTGTTTTGTTCGGGAAATTTAAAAGCACAAGTAAAAGCCGGTTTACCGGGCTTCCAGAAAATGTATAGCTTTCGCAACAGTTATGGTTATTTCAAGAGATATCAATAGAACAACGTGGTCGTTCAATTTTTGATGTTTTTCAGCCGTAGGGAAAGAGTTAATAAGCAATAATAGGTAAATTGAAAATAATCGAAGAAAAAGCGTGAAAGGAAAAGCAGTTTATTATCTGTTGAATTGAAAATAATCAATGTAAATACAGTTTAACAAAGCAAAAAAATGATCAGTGAGCAAAAATGAACCCCCTTCTCTGCTCCCCCCTACCCCCCTCAATGAGAGGAATTATGTAAGGGTTACCCGAAGCAGAGTCTCTGCAGAGATCCCACCCGCACCGGTCCACCCGCACGGGAGCTCATAATTTTAAATATATACGCAAGCCATCTATACACTACAAAGACAATACGTTCTATGCATGTGGGTCAAAAAGGTCAAAATTCACCGTGTTTAGAAATGTAGGAAATAATTCACCAAATTGGCTTAAAATTTGATGTGTGTGTTGTTTAGCCGACTTACAACGATGATGAAAAATTCAGGCGAAAATATAAAATTGATCGATGCGAACAAATATCGGCCATTGTATATTAACTCTTTCCTTACTGACACAGTTAAAATGGGTCATTGAAGACCCGCAAAGTCGTCAATCGAAAAACACGGCACACGGTAACGCAAGATTAAAAATTGAAATTCGACAAGCGCCAGGAACATGAAATCCACGCACACGCCAAGTTTGATTTGATTTCATAAACAACTCTGCGATTGGTGGCATTTTGAGTTTTCAAGATGCTACGTGGGCGTGCAAGATGGCCTTTTCTAGAAAAATGTAAATTTTTCAACATGATTTATGATAATTAATGCTAATTTGTATTAACATAATGTGTTTTGTTCGGGAAATTTAAAAGCACAAGTAAAAGCCGGTTTACCGGGCTTCCAGAAAATGTATAGCTTTCGCAACAGTTATGGTTATTTCAAGAGATATCAATAGAACAACGTGGTCGTTCAATTTTTGATGTTTTTCAGCCGTAGGGAAAGAGTTAATAAGCAATAATAGGTAAATTGAAAATAATCGAAGAAAAAGCGTGAAAGGAAAAGCAGTTTATTATCTGTTGAATTGAAAATAATCAATGTAAATACAGTTTAACAAAGCAAAAAAATGATCAGTGAGCAAAAATGAACCCCCTTCTCTGCTCCCCCCTACCCCCCTCAATGAGAGGAATTATGTAAGGGTTACCCGAAGCAGAGTCTCTGCAGAGATCCCACCCGCACCGGTCCACCCGCACGGGAGCTCATAATTTTAAATATATACGCAAGCCATCTATACACTACAAAGACAATACGTTCTATGCATGTGGGTCAAAAAGGTCAAAATTCACCGTGTTTAGAAATGTAGGAAATAATTCACCAAATTGGCTTAAAATTTGATGTGTGTGTTGTTTAGCCGACTTACAACGATGATGAAAAATTCAGGCGAAAATATAAAATTGATCGATGCGAACAAATATCGGCCATTGTATATTAACTCTTTCCTTACTGACACAGTTAAAATGGGTCATTGAAGACCCGCAAAGTCGTCAATCGAAAAACACGGCACACGGTAACGCAAGATTAAAAATTGAAATTCGACAAGCGCCAGGAACATGAAATCCACGCACACGCCAAGTTTGATTTGATTTCATAAACAACTCTGCGATTGGTGGCATTTTGAGTTTTCAAGATGCTACGTGGGCGTGCAAGATGGCCTTTTCTAGAAAAATGTAAATTTTTCAACATGATTTATGATAATTAATGCTAATTTGTATTAACATAATGTGTTTTGTTCGGGAAATTTAAAAGCACAAGTAAAAGCCGGTTTACCGGGCTTCCAGAAAATGTATAGCTTTCGCAACAGTTATGGTTATTTCAAGAGATATCAATAGAACAACGTGGTCGTTCAATTTTTTCAGCCGTAGGGAAAGAGTTAATAAGCAATAATAGGTAAATTGAAAATAATCGAAGAAAAAGCGTGAAAGGAAAAGCAGTTTATTATCTGTTGAATTGAAAATAATCAATGTAAATACAGTTTAACAAAGCAAAAAAATGATCAGTGAGCAAAAATGAACCCCCTTCTCTGCTCCCCCCTACCCCCCTCAATGAGAGGAATTATGTAAGGGTTACCCGAAGCAGAGTCTCTGCAGAGATCCCACCCGCACCGGTCCACCCGCACGGGAGCTCATAATTTTAAATATATACGCAAGCCATCTATACACTACAAAGACAATACGTTCTATGCATGTGGGTCAAAAAGGTCAAAATTCACCGTGTTTAGAAATGTAGGAAATAATTCACCAAATTGGCTTAAAATTTGATGTGTGTGTTGTTTAGCCGACTTACAACGATGATGAAAAAATTCAGGCGAAAATATAAAATTGATCGATGCGAACAAATATCGGCCATTGTATATTAACTCTTTCCTTACTGACACAGTTAAAATGGGTCATTGAAGACCCGCAAAGTCGTCAATCGAAAAACACGGCACACGGTAACGCAAGATTAAAAATTGAAATTCGACAAGCGCCAGGAACATGAAATCCACGCACACGCCAAGTTTGATTTGATTTCATAAACAACTCTGCGATTGGTGGCATTTTGAGTTTTCAAGATGCTACGTGGGCGTGCAAGATGGCCTTTTCTAGAAAAATGTAAATTTTTCAACATGATTTATGATAATTAATGCTAATTTGTATTAACATAATGTGTTTTGTTCGGGAAATTTAAAAGCACAAGTAAAAGCCGGTTTACCGGGCTTCCAGAAAATGTATAGCTTTCGCAACAGTTATGGTTATTTCAAGAGATATCAATAGAACAACGTGGTCGTTCAATTTTTGATGTTTTTCAGCCGTAGGGAAAGAGTTAATAAGCAATAATAGGTAAATTGAAAATAATCGAAGAAAAAGCGTGAAAGGAAAAGCAGTTTATTATCTGTTGAATTGAAAATAATCAATGTAAATACAGTTTAACAAAGCAAAAAAATGATCAGTGAGCAAAAATGAACCCCCTTCTCTGCTCCCCCCTACCCCCCTCAATGAGAGGAATTATGTAAGGGTTACCCGAAGCAGAGTCTCTGCAGAGATCCCACCCGCACCGGTCCACCCGCACGGGAGCTCATAATTTTAAATATATACGCAAGCCATCTATACACTACAAAGACAATACGTTCTATGCATGTGGGTCAAAAAGGTCAAAATTCACCGTGTTTAGAAATGTAGGAAATAATTCACCAAATTGGCTTAAAATTTGATGTGTGTGTTGTTTAGCCGACTTACAACGATGATGAAAAATTCAGGCGAAAATATAAAATTGATCGATGCGAACAAATATCGGCCATTGTATATTAACTCTTTCCTTACTGACACAGTTAAAATGGGTCATTGAAGACCCGCAAAGTCGTCAATCGAAAAACACGGCACACGGTAACGCAAGATTAAAAATTGAAATTCGACAAGCGCCAGGAACATGAAATCCACGCACACGCCAAGTTTGATTTGATTTCATAAACAACTCTGCGATTGGTGGCATTTTGAGTTTTCAAGATGCTACGTGGGCGTGCAAGATGGCCTTTTCTAGAAAAATGTAAATTTTTCAACATGATTTATGATAATTAATGCTAATTTGTATTAACATAATGTGTTTTGTTCGGGAAATTTAAAAGCACAAGTAAAAGCCGGTTTACCGGGCTTCCAGAAAATGTATAGCTTTCGCAACAGTTATGGTTATTTCAAGAGATATCAATAGAACAACGTGGTCGTTCAATTTTTGATGTTTTTCAGCCGTAGGGAAAGAGTTAATAAGCAATAATAGGTAAATTGAAAATAATCGAAGAAAAAGCGTGAAAGGAAAAGCAGTTTATTATCTGTTGAATTGAAAATAATCAATGTAAATACAGTTTAACAAAGCAAAAAAATGATCAGTGAGCAAAAATGAACCCCCTTCTCTGCTCCCCCCTACCCCCCTCAATGAGAGGAATTATGTAAGGGTTACCCGAAGCAGAGTCTCTGCAGAGATCCCACCCGCACCGGTCCACCCGCACGGGAGCTCATAATTTTAAATATATACGCAAGCCATCTATACACTACAAAGACAATACGTTCTATGCATGTGGGTCAAAAAGGTCAAAATTCACCGTGTTTAGAAATGTAGGAAATAATTCACCAAATTGGCTTAAAATTTGATGTGTGTGTTGTTTAGCCGACTTACAACGATGATGAAAAATTCAGGCGAAAATATAAAATTGATCGATGCGAACAAATATCGGCCATTGTATATTAACTCTTTCCTTACTGACACAGTTAAAATGGGTCATTGAAGACCCGCAAAGTCGTCAATCGAAAAACACGGCACACGGTAACGCAAGATTAAAAATTGAAATTCGACAAGCGCCAGGAACATGAAATCCACGCACACGCCAAGTTTGATTTGATTTCATAAACAACTCTGCGATTGGTGGCATTTTGAGTTTTCAAGATGCTACGTGGGCGTGCAAGATGGCCTTTTCTAGAAAAATGTAAATTTTTCAACATGATTTATGATAATTAATGCTAATTTGTATTAACATAATGTGTTTTGTTCGGGAAATTTAAAAGCACAAGTAAAAGCCGGTTTACCGGGCTTCCAGAAAATGTATAGCTTTCGCAACAGTTATGGTTATTTCAAGAGATATCAATAGAACAACGTGGTCGTTCAATTTTTTCAGCCGTAGGGAAAGAGTTAATAAGCAATAATAGGTAAATTGAAAATAATCGAAGAAAAAGCGTGAAAGGAAAAGCAGTTTATTATCTGTTGAATTGAAAATAATCAATGTAAATACAGTTTAACAAAGCAAAAAAATGATCAGTGAGCAAAAATGAACCCCCTTCTCTGCTCCCCCCTACCCCCCTCAATGAGAGGAATTATGTAAGGGTTACCCGAAGCAGAGTCTCTGCAGAGATCCCACCCGCACCGGTCCACCCGCACGGGAGCTCATAATTTTAAATATATACGCAAGCCATCTATACACTACAAAGACAATACGTTCTATGCATGTGGGTCAAAAAGGTCAAAATTCACCGTGTTTAGAAATGTAGGAAATAATTCACCAAATTGGCTTAAAATTTGATGTGTGTGTTGTTTAGCCGACTTACAACGATGATGAAAAATTCAGGCGAAAATATAAAATTGATCGATGCGAACAAATATCGGCCATTGTATATTAACTCTTTCCTTACTGACACAGTTAAAATGGGTCATTGAAGACCCGCAAAGTCGTCAATCGAAAAACACGGCACACGGTAACGCAAGATTAAAAATTGAAATTCGACAAGCGCCAGGAACATGAAATCCACGCACACGCCAAGTTTGATTTGATTTCATAAACAACTCTGCGATTGGTGGCATTTTGAGTTTTCAAGATGCTACGTGGGCGTGCAAGATGGCCTTTTCTAGAAAAATGTAAATTTTTCAACATGATTTATGATAATTAATGCTAATTTGTATTAACATAATGTGTTTTGTTCGGGAAATTTAAAAGCACAAGTAAAAGCCGGTTTACCGGGCTTCCAGAAAATGTATAGCTTTCGCAACAGTTATGGTTATTTCAAGAGATATCAATAGAACAACGTGGTCGTTCAATTTTTGATGTTTTTCAGCCGTAGGGAAAGAGTTAAGCAGGATCACTTAAGGTTGTGAGACTTCTATCGCCATCATGCAACGATTCATTTTATCTGTAAAATACAATAAAACCACGCTCTAGATAATAGTATGAAGTATGCAGACATGCCAGACACTGAGAAACGTGAAACAAATTCGTGTAAACTCACTCACAACTCGTCCCTTGTCGACGAGATTTCACTCAAAAATAGTCGAACTGCGATAGAGGCAAACGAATCGAACTCGTATTTTTGGCAGAACCAGTGCGCGGTAGACCGAATTCAAAATCTCGTACTCGATTGCTTAAACTTTCTACTAAAAATGGAGAAGCATCGTTTACATTGGATTGAGACATGGTTTTGAACATGGTTATCGGGGTTAATCCAGCTCTCGAAGTCATGCTACGAAGCAAAAAGGTTAGGTTAGGTTAGGTTTCGCAAAATGGCGGTAAATTTTAAGGCTTGTAATTTGAACGTGAGAAATGTTGGTTGCGATGGTCTCATCTCATGTTCTGCAGCCGGGAGCGCTATTTTCGTTGATATATTTAAATGTATATGGTTTATAGAAATGATATGGAAGTTGTGTGAAGAAAAAATAAATAATGCTACCTTCATATTTTTGTCTAAATAGCGAAATATTTTCCGACAAAAATTAAAGATTGCATGAAGGCAACGAAGGTTGAGAAGAAAAAGGAGAAGTTGTTGTTTAAGCATGGTAAGCGGTGCAACTCCATAGGAATTTTGGAAAAACATTGCCGACTATCAAGAAATGTATTATTTTATGGATCTGGCACAAGAACTACGGTCTTTTATTTCACTTAAGAATTTATGTCACCTAATTACAGAGCTCTTTCGACTGAGAAAAAATTAGCTGTGAAGAATGTTCAACTTCATGTTAATGTTATGTTAGTCAAACCGGTTTTAATATCTGGTTAATCGAACACGTGACATGCGTTTTTATTGAAATTGACTAGAACTCGAGAGAAACCAGTGATCAAGTGTTGTTGTTTTGAAGAGATCGAATTGTACTGTTGTTAAAGGGATATGGCAATATAACTTTGTCTCATTTGAAAGAACTCGTAAAATAGTATAAGAAGACCTTTTACAATTTTTCTGTATCTTTTTTGGTTTTTGAAATATTTCAGATAATTATGACAAAAGACAGTCTACAATCCGCCATCTTCTTGTAATATTTGACCTAATTAGGAAATCGGTGACGTCACAAGCTGATGAAACTACTCCATTACATAGGTGACCGAATTTCCGCTGAAGACTTTTTAAAATGTTGTGGGCCAATTGAAAATGGAAATAGTGCAACATAATCGAGTTTCTGGCTCATAATGTCGTAAGGTTGGCAAGATAAACATTTCACTTTACCCTACTTATGACGTCACATGCATATCGATTATAATTCCAAGATGGCGGACAGCACGCTGTCTTTCGTCAAATTATTTCGAAAACCAAAAAAGATAAGGGAAAATTGTAAAAGGTCTTGTTATACCATTTCACGAGTTCTTTCAAATGAGACAAAGTTAATTTATATTGCCATATCCCTTTATGCGGCCTAGTCGTCCGTACGGACGTTAACCATTCGCCTTTTCGGATAGGCACGGCAGCGGAATAACCGTTCGTCTTCTTGAATAAGGACGTTAAATCGTAGGCCCCCCTCCAATTCGGGCTTGGCAGCCTAATGAGGGACATGACACACACGTGTGGCCGGTTTTCCCATCGCACGAAGCTTCCCTTTATAAGACATTATCAGTTTGGTAGTCACGAAATCAATGAAGTGAGTTAAGCTGCTTCGAAAATAAAAGATATCTATTAGACGATGGGTCACGATGGTTTCAAGAGTTATGTATGTAGACATAAAAATATTTGATAAAATTCCCACGAAAAATTAAGAACATGGAGTACAGGCGCAGTTTCCCAAAGAATGTTAGACATTCAACACAAACCGTTGTAGATTGATCCACCAGTATCGCGTCTAAATGGGTTGAAGCCGCAAGTCTAAATTTAGACCAGCGGGTTGAAGCCGGCTGAGAAGAGCTTCTAAGCCTTCTGTCTAGTCCCAGACGAGGGTGGGGAATAGGTCGGCAAGTGTCTTAAAAGTTGTTAGACGGGGGTTAGGGTTAGAAAACTAATTAGAGGGGGGGTTAGGACATTTATTCTTTTGGGGAATGGGAACAATTACTTCCGTAATATAAATTCCCAGCTTAGATCTTTTGAGCCGGCTTCAACCAGCTGGTCTAAATTTAAACTGTGCGATACGCGTGATTGATCCCACGTTGGTGTACATGTAGCAGTAGGCAATGCCTGTGTAACTGCCACACAAGATAAAAGAGGGACACTGGACAATACGATTGGTACTATATTTTATTTATCACAAACGATGCACGACTGCTGTATTCCCGCGCGTTCTTGTCAGTCGCCGCGGGCTTCCGGTGGCGCCACATGACGATTTACATTTCGGTCTGTCACTTCCGGTCTACTACTACACATGCCCCTCCTACGGTGGAACTACGTCCCGAAGTTCTAAATTCTAGGCTAGGGCAGCGTGGGACCAACACAACATACTAATATGAAAATGAGAGGATTAACCCTTAAACTACATTTTTTGCAAAATGTTAAATTGTTCGATATGATATTAACCTGCGATCAGGCCCTATCCAAAAACGGAATGAGGGCCTGATACAAATGCTTGTTAAACCGCATGTATTCATACCAAATTTTGGTATTTTTCTGTGATTGGTCAGAATACAATTAGAATCAAATCGGCGTGTTTTGATTGGTTTTCATTAATTAAATAAACGTCCGGTTTCTTTCCTGAATCCTGATAGCGTGGGAAATATTATTATGCTGTGTTGACATTCATCCCGTGAAACTCTGTAATATTTATCATTATATGAAACGTTGTGTTTTTGTCTGATTTAAATCAATTCTGTATCGAAATGATCACTTGATTCTGGCGAATCGAACCCTGTAGGTTTCGTCTACTTAATTAAATGTGAAGATCACCCGGTGATTTAATTATTTTATCCATTAAACCGATGTAATTTCGTAACAGATATGTTTCGTATACCTTGCCGCTGATTTTTATATAAGTTTTGACACACGATTGCCGTGTTTAGTGTTTACATTAAATTTCGACTGGGTGATTTTTCTTTGTCCCCTCATCAATCTTGCTACAACTGCTCTCACAGTTCTGGCCCAACTCTACGCAACTACATTACTTCTAAAAGTTTCTCATCAGTAACCAGAGTAAACGCCTGGAAGTGCAAATTTTCGTACATCTTCGGAATAAGCTGGTATATAAGCCAAAACCAGTGGGTAAAACCGCCAGAACGTCTTCACCACAACTGATTAGTCTTCTTATGCGCACTCTTGTTGTTCTGGTTTAAGTGATTGAACATGATTTTATTTTAAAATTATTTACCGAGTTCTTCGGCTGTCCATTCCGTCTTCATGATTGATCTCTCACGTCTTCATGATTGATCTCTCATCTGTGTATGATCTTCACATTTTAAGTAGACGAAACCTACAGCGTTCGAATCGCCAGATTCAAGTGATCATTTCGATACAGAGACAAAAACACGTTTATATAATGAGAAATATTACAGAGTTTCACGGGATGAATGTCAACACCGCATAATAATATTTCCCTGTTCTTCGGCTGTTCATTCCGTCTTCATGATTGATCTCTCATCTGTGTATGATCTTGGAGAGAATATTTGCAATGATTTGCGGGTTTACAGGTCTCGGACCTCGGTAAACTTTTCCAACTGCGATTCATTGCCAATAAAACGAAAGTCTGAACTTCCGGCGTATTTTGATTGGCTCGATTTAAAGTGGGTGTGTCAAAGGGAGGAAAGCCACTCAACCAACATTTGTATCAGGCGTTTCTTTTCTCCCCTCTCCCTTTTCCCCTCCCTTTCCCCTCCACTCCCTTCCCCTCCCCTCCGCCCCAGAAACGCATGATCGCAGGTTAATATGATATCGACAACCAATTCTCAAGAACGCCCTTGATCAAATCATAATTAGTGGGTGTAACTAATGATAACAGGACAGACGCTTTCTGTGTCCAGATGGGGTCATGTTCAAGACGGGAGGGCGGCTTTGATAGACGTCCTGATCGTGTAGTCGTTGACATCTCTCGACGTGGAACATCAGCTTCTCTTTGCTGGTCGTCATTATGGCTTTCAAAGGTGTTATCATTATCTGTCCCTTGTTCGGCAACTTCAGGTTGAGCCTCCGCTGGAGGTTGGATCTCTATTTCTCTGTGCTCACAAATCTCTACGTCATCGTTGAGTTCTTCTCTGAGAAAATAGTGCACGGGGTCTTCTTCCTCTAAGCGGTTATCTTCGCTATCGCTCGTAGGTGTGGGATATAACTGCAGGTTGACGTCTCTGCGAGGATGAGCTTGTCTTTGTTTGATTTGATCATGTTGTTTGGCAGGAAGATTATAAGGTAGGAGGAGGTTGCGATGAAGTGTGCGTCTTTTATCACCACCTTCTTGCTGAACCACGTATACAGGAAGGTTTCCCGCTCGGCGAAGAACAATGTAGGGAACGTCCTCCCAGCGGTCCTGAAGCTTGTGTTTTCCTCTGTTGCTGAGGTTTCTAGCTAAGACTCGGTCACCGGGTAGTAAGGTGGCGTCCTGTATTCCAACGTCATATATTTTTTTGTTAGACGCAGCTTTTCTGGCTGATCCTTTGGAGGCAAGATCGTAGGCATGTGTCAGACGTTCTTTCAGATTTTCGGCGTAGGTTGCGTAGCTAGGGACGTACGTTGTCCGTCTTAGTCGGTATTTCAAGAGTGATATCGATTGGCAGTCGTGGGCATCGGCCATACATTAGGAAATAAGGAGAGTATCCCGTTGAGGCGTGTTTCGCGCAGTTGTAGGCGTGCACCAATGGTGCTATATAGTCTGGCCAATCTGGTTTCTTGTCGCAATCGAGGGTGCCGAGCATGTTAAGCAGGGTCCGATTGAAACGTTCGGTCTGGCCGTTACCTTGAGGGTGGTAAGGCGTAGTTCGTGTCTTTTCTATCCCAGCTATCTTGCAGAGATCTTTGATCAGCTTCGACTCAAAATCGTGTCCTTGGTCAGAATGGAGTCTGCGAGGAAAACCAAAATTCGCCAGAACCTTTTCCAACAGGACCTTAGCGACAGTTGGTGCTTTCTGATTCCGAGTTGGGAATGTCCATGCATACTTAGTGAAGCTATCAGTTATGACGAGGACGTTCTCGAATCCACCTTTACCTCTCTCGAGTGTTAGATAATCGATAGCCAGGAGTTCCATAGGCTCCGTGGCTACGATGTGTACCAATGGCGAACGCGGTGGATCTGGAGACTTTCGCTTGATGCACCTCTCGCAATTCTTGATGTATGCTTCCACTGTTGAAGATAAACCAGGCCAATAGAAACGCTGCGATACCAATTCAACCGTCTTGTCTTTTCCGAGGTGGCCTACATCGTCATGTGGACCTTTTAAGGCTGTTTGGTGCAATGATTTTGGCAACACTAACTGGAGGGTTTCTTCTTCGTCTATCACTCGCCGCCGGAACAGTACTCCTTGTTCAATGCGAAGTCGTTCTTTTTCCTGGTGTAGTCTTCGTACTGGGCGATCTTCATCCTTTACTTTATTGCTGCCCGACTCCAACAGCTCAAACACTCGTCCGATAACAGGATCAGCTCGTTGCAGTTTCGCCCAGTCACTCGACGTCGTTGTTGAAAGACTTGTTTGTGCTCGACAGTGTGGAGGCTGGGACAAATATTCGGGCACGGCATTCGCATACATCGAGACTGCTTCAATGACGGGAATGGACATCTTGCTTTCGAAGGGTTTATCAACCGAGTGGTAGTCGCAGATTGCTCGAAACTCCTCATCGGAACAGAAAGCTGTCGAGTCTATTTCCAACTTGTAGAGCTTTTCTAGGAGAGGTTTGATACAGTCAAGATCCGAGGCGATGTTCTCTTTCTGGCTTGGTATCTCTTGTGGCATCCTCGACAGGCCATCAGCATCACAGCTTACTTTCCCAGGTCGATATACGTTATAGTGAAGTCGTAAGCAGATAAATCAGAGAGCCAGCGATGATCGGTTGCACTCAGTTTAGCGGATGACAAAAGGTAAGTGAGGGGATTACTGTCCGTCACGATGTGGAACTTATTTCCGTAGAGATATTGCTTGAACTTCTCAGTCACTGACCACTTCAAGGCGAGGAATTCCTGTCGGTAACCTGAGTAACGTCCCTCCGCGACACTGAGGGAGCGGCTTCCATACGCTATGACTCTTGGTTTGCCGTCTTGTACTTGGTACAGTGCACCACCGATGGCACCGAGTCCGTAGCCAGATGCATCCGTGTGAAGGATGAATGGGATGGTGAAGTCAGGAAAAGCCAAGATAGGGTACGATGACAATCTTTTGATTAATGTTTCAAAAGCCACTTGACATTCTTTCGACCACTGGAACGGCTCTCTACGACTTTTCTGGGTACTCTTTACCTCCGGACTTTTGATCAGCTGGTGGAGAAGCGCAGCATCTTCGCGAAACCTTCGATAAACGACCGGTAGTACCCTGCAAACCCCACGAAGGTTTGAAGATCTTTCACGGTTTGTGGTGGATGCTCTAACCACTTCTGCAAGGAAGATATCTTGCTAGGGTCAGGTGCCACTCCATGCTCGGATACTACATGGCCAAGGTAAGCTAACTCAGTTTGGAAGAGGTTGCACTTGGAAACCTTCAGTTTGAGTCTATAGTTGCCCAGTCTTTCTAGCACGATCTCTAAACGCTCTAGCATTTCGTCAAAGCTCTTTGCAAACACAATCACGTCATCCAAATACGCCAGGCAGATAATAATATGCTTTATTAACCATCTTTTTAAAAACATACAATGGATTTACAGTTTTGTTAAAAATATTCAATAAATTTATAATATATAAGTATAAAACTGCGTACTAATAATAATAACGCAAATAAATAATAATTATTTCTTTGCTATGAGACGACTGGCTCGAGGTAAGAAAGAACTAGAGTGCCTACTCGTTCGAGACAGTGGCACAGACAGTTTATCTGAAGAGGCAGATCTAAGATTCATTTTAAGTATTTTGCGCTAGATCTTTAGGTTCAGGCCATGCAGACACTGTTCCATCAAGCGCTGGAAAGTTGCCGGGGCGTTGGTGAGACCAAACGGCATCCGGTTGTATTCATACAACCCAAATGGTGTTGTTACTGCTGTTTTGTGTCTATCTCGTTTTGAAACTTTCACTTGAAGATAGCCACTCTGTAGATCGAGGGAACAGAAACATCGGGCACCTTGCAAAGCTTCTAGGGTCTCTGTTATCCTAGGAATAGGGTAGGAGTCTCTGATTGTCTTTGCGTTAATTTTCCTGTAGTCGACACAGATTCTCAAACTGCCATCTTTTTTTCTAACCAGGACGACAGGTGCAGCGTATGGACTTTTGGATTCTTTAAGGACTCCTGCTTCCAAAAGGTCCATCAAGGCAGTTCGAAACTCTTCCAGCTGGCCGGGGGTATCCAGCGGTATGGTTCTCTGGTTGGGACATCGTCTTTCAGGTGTATTTCGTGGCGCACGGCTTCGGTTTGGCCTAGGTCTTTATCGTCTTTAGCGAACAGTATACATATGACATATTGGGAAGAGTTTTCGTGCCTGTTCCCTTTGTGCTTCTGTTAAGTGTATCTTATCCAGATCGAACATACTATTCAGTGTTCCACACACATTTGTTGCTTTACTTTCGGTTGGAGCCAAATTATTGACTTCGTTTGCCAATTGAACCCAAGTTATTACAGCCTTTGGGCAGATGGTGACAGGTTTGTTGTTGTTATTGGTAACCTCCACAGGAATTCTGAATTTGGCAACGCCTGGGGGCAGGGTGACGAGTCCTGGGGTAACAACCAGTCCTGGGTGACTTTGCATTCTAGTTTCTAACAGCACATGAGTAGTATAGGACATGGGAGTACGGGCTCACTAGATGTCAGCCACACGCGAGAGTTACGAAACAGTACCAAATTTTTACCAAATCGCGATTTGACAAAAAATGTAGTGCTGTTTCGTAACTCTCGCGTGTGGTTGACATCGAGAGCCGGACACCCCCATGTCCTATATTACTCTACCGTTGTTTCAATTCAAACGGGAAAAAACCCACTAAACCATGAGTCTAGTGGCAATGTCAAATAAATTTCACACGCGAAAAAAAAACCACTAAACCATGAGTCTAGTGGTAATGTCAAATAAATTTCACACACGAAAAAAACACTAAACCATGACGCTATGGGAGTGAGGTCACAGTGATTTTCTTAGAAGTACTCATGGTGTTTTTATTAAGTGTTTAAGACGTGCCAGTGGGTGTGTTGTTATCGCTTACTACAATGTTTTTGTAGCCATGCGCATAGGAGTCAATACCATTATCTAAAAGGTATCGTTTATCATCAAAACAGGATAACGACACTTTATTAATTTCATAGCTACTGAGCTGATGTTTGACACTTCTAATGGTCTTCATTGTGTGCCGCAATTGTTTCTGCTCAAGTAACACACTTTTGTAATCTTCATGCCTGATTACCTTTTTAATTATGTTCTTTCTGATACCTTTAGCAGTTTTCCCACCACCTCCACTCTCTTTCAAATAACTGTACATCTTACTACGCAACCCATGCACAAACTCAACAATTGGCGTTCTAGCGCACTCGTCTTTCATCTTTCCAATAACTTTCTTGTTCTCTTTAAAAGCGAATGGGTTGTCCACAGGATAGTCGCTATTGTCAAACTTTTCACATTCCTTCATAAAGTCAGAGTAAACGTCGTCGGTTTTGATTGTATACAGCAGACTGTCAGTGTCAGTGAAGTGCAATCTGCAGTTATCGTTAGAGTACTTTTTCATGATATAATTATAGTGAAAATCATACATCAGCGTTTTGCTTAAGTCTAGTATACACATACCCACATATGCAGGCCTGTTCAATGTCAACGTTTCTTTAACTTTATGGACAGCAACTAAGTTCTCGCTAAATATCTTGCAAGACACAAACGTTGGCTTCGAAACAAGCTTTTTCAATTTCTTTGGCGAGGTCACTAACCTCACATCCACACGCTTCCTCAAGTTTTCCATTGTTTTTCCAAACACACTGTTGTTCATTAATTTGAAAAGGTCCTTCTCGAAAGCGTTCTTAGCCGCAGTTCTTTTGACTGTATTGAAGTCAATGTAGCGGCCCAGCCACTTAGACTGATCAAATAACCTTTTTGACTTTCAATCCAAGTTCCATATACAACTGCAGATTTTTGTAGTGACACACATACTTTTCTTTGTCCATCAAATTAGTCACCAGCTTCTTCACGCCACCGACACTCACATTGAACTTATTTTTGATTTTCGTACAGTATGCAGACAGCATTTCAACAGTTATTTCCATCTTCTCAGGAGCCAACGGGTAATCGTTATGTAGATCATGCAAATGGTTTGGGTATTCCAAGTCAACTTCAAGTAGTCACACAAGTTCACTCTTTTTATCTCTTTCTTAGTTAACCATTTAAAACCACCCGTGGGAAGACTTTGGCTCATCGCCCATCCATACAAATTGTTGGCATCAAGGTACATCAAATACTTCGACTCTTGCGCTTTATCATACCCCTTCATGTACTTATTATTTGCTTGACCTGCATGTCTGTTACATATGTAGCTCACGCCACCACGCATGCCCAATTCTACGAACTGGAACATGTCAATGTCAGACAACAATTCAAGTTCCACACCAGTCATCTTTAACATCGCGTCCCAAGCCAATCCAGGTGATGTGAAATAGTGACACGGGTCTAATTTGTACTCGCGGTGACATGTCTTTCTAAAGTTCTCAAAAATTGTCAGCAAGCAAAAGCACATCACTTTTCAAATACAGATCGTGATACCCACCCATATTTTCAACATCAAAGTAGTCCCACACATCGCAAGCACGTTCATGCATTTCTTCCGTAATATCTTCATCATTCAGAATGCTATAAAAGTCCTTTCTGGACGGTAACTCAAAAAAATTCCAAAGAATGTTAGACATTCAACACAAACTGTTGTAGATTGATCCACCAGTATCGCGTCTAAATGGGTTGAAGCCGCAAGTCTAAATTTAGACCAGCGGGTTGAAGCCGGCTCAGAAGATCTTCTAAGCCTTCTGTCTAGTCCCACATGCTTAAAGTGCCTATATCACTTGTGGGATCTTTACATATTTATAGTAATTGGAACATTCTAAGAAGATTTGTAATATATCTTCTCAGGCGAAAATTTCATCTTCATGGACTTTTTTGTAGTTAAAGTTACCGGATATGACATCAAAGGAGGAATTTTTGAAGCAAGAAACAAAAGAAAACTGATTTGCAATTCCTCCTTTGATGTCATATCCGGTAACTTTAACTGCAAAAAAGTCCATGAAGATGAAATTTTCGCCTGAGAAGATATAGTACAAATCTTCTTAGAATGTTCCAATTACTATAAATATGTAAAGATCCCACAAGTGATATAGGCACTTTAATATCTCTCGTGAGTCTATTTATTAAGGACCCCAAGTATGAGAGACGAAGGTGGGGAATAGGTCGGCAAGTGTCTTCAAAGTTGTTAGACGGGGGGTTAGAAAACTAATTAGGCGGGGGGTTAGGAGTAGGACATTTATTCTTTTGGGGAATGGGAACAATTACTTACTTTTTGAGCCGGTGGTCTAAATTTAAACTGTGCGATAGCGTGATTGACCCACGTTGGTGTACATGTAGCAGTAGGCAATGCCTGTGTAACTGCCACACAAGATAAAAGAGGGACACTGGACAATACGATTGGTACTATATTTTATTTGCCACAAACGATGCACGACTCATGCTGTATTCCCGCGCGTTCTTGTCAGTCGCCGCGGGCTCCGGTATTTACATTTCGGTCTGTCACTTCCGGTCTACTACACATGCCCTCCTACAATCACGTGCAAAAATTATTGAGACAAGCAGTTTATTGGGCCCCTCCCTCTTATAACAAGTGGTTCTTGCCCCCCCCCCTCCCCCTCGTGCAATGTTGTTAAAACGATTTTGAGGCAAGGGGTTATCAAATAATATGTTTTCAACATTGTTAGTGGGGGAGGGGGCATACACGTGAAAAAAAATCACCAAAATGTGAACAGTCTCATTATTTTTGCACGCGATTGTCTATGCAAATTTCCAAGCAAATTGTATGTCTGATGATTGCCGCGAGAAAATATGAACCTAGCCTTTGTTTAGGATGTCTATCTTTCTGATGTTGACTAACAACAATAAATTCACGTAATTAGATTATGACCTCAATGACGTCACCATGACGTCATCATATTATAATAACTAGCGAGTTCGCATTTGAAGGAAATTCTATATTATTTCTAGTTATCGATTTCAAAGCGAACACAAGTAAACCTTATAATAACAAAGCTCGTTCACATGTTCCAAGAGATCACTGTTTACTTTAATATAATTAACTGAATGAACAAACGTCTTGCAATGATCGTCAAGGAACGGGGAGAAAGATTGAAGTATTGAATAATTTCATCAACAGCTTTTCATGCATGACACGTTTGTTTTAAGCACAACGAACGAAATATCAATTTTACAATTATTACCAACACTACATATTATCACTGCATATTATATTAATCCAAAACATAGTACTGCAAATATATAGGGTCGTTTCAGGCGGATAATGCAGATAACAAACGTGTTACCACATGTTACCATCATGTTACCATTCATGTTACCATTTCTCCGCTAATCATTTCCATATGTAATGAACATGTTACCACATGTTACCATCCATTTTATAAAAATAATGTATACTATCTTTTTACAGAAAATAGTGGTAACATGTCGTAACATGTTCAATATATATATATATAAATCAATAATGTAAAATGGTAACATGAACGGTAACATGATGGTAACATGTGGTAACATGTACGAAACATATGATAAATCTATGTAAACGCTCGTATTAGAAATGTCAACAGTTTTGTAACTATTTTATAAAGTATTTCAAGATTGTCGTGTTGTTTTTTTCGACGTCTTTGCCATGTTACAATAGCGTTTAAATAATTTCTCCCAATAGAACTGGCGATGATTTAATGCTTCGTGGGGAAGTAAAAGCTTCAACTACAGCGTCCGCAAACGATTCTCTGGTGGGAAATTTTAGGAGATCGGCTTGGCTATATGTTATTAAATAGCAACGCCGTGGTTTTCTGCTATGAATTTCGTCTATCGGCTCCGTCATTTTGAACAACGATAATATTACGATATGAAAAATTCAAATTTCCCGCTGATAGTTAATAATTAACCTTGAAGTAAACAAAAGACGGTATTTTCGCGAATTAAAACTGTTCGACTCGTACAATGGCGATGAATAATTATATGTGGTATTGATAGGTTTTTGACATAATTTATTGAATGTAGCTCCCTTATTATACCCTTCAGGGCGTAGACAATCACGTGCAAAAATTATTGAGACAAGCAGTTTATTGGGCCCCTCCCTCCTATAACAAGTGGTTCTTGCCCCCCCCTCCCCCTCGTGCAATGTTGTTAAAACGATTTTGAGGCAAGGGGTTATCAAATAATATGTTTTCAACATTGTTAGTGGGGGAGGGGGCATACACGTGAAAAAAAATCACCAAAATGTGAACAGTCTCATTATTTTTGCACGCGATTGTCTATGCAAATTTCCAAGCAAATTGTATGTCTGATGATTGCCGCGAGAAAATATGAACCTAGCCTTTGTTTAGGATGTCTATCTTTCTGATGTTGACTAACAACAATAAATTCACGTAATTAGATTATGACCTCAATGACGTCACCATGACGTCATCATATTATAATAACTAGCGAGTTCGCATTTGAAGGAAATTCTATATTATTTCTAGTTATCGATTTCAAAGCGAACACAAGTAAACCTTATAATAACAAAGCTCGTTCACATGTTCCAAGAGATCACTGTTTACTTTAATATAATTAACTGAATGAACAAACGTCTTGCAATGATCGTCAAGGAACGGGGAGAAAGATTGAAGTATTGAATAATTTCATCAACAGCTTTTCATGCATGACACGTTTGTTTTAAGCACAACGAACGAAATATCAATTTTACAATTATTACCAACACTACATATTATCACTGCATATTATATTAATCCAAAACATAGTACTGCAAATATATAGGGTCGTTTCAGGCGGATAATGCAGATAACAAACGTGTTACCACATGTTACCATCATGTTACCATTCATGTTACCATTTCTCCGCTAATCATTTCCATATGTAATGAACATGTTACCACATGTTACCATCCATTTTATAAAAATAATGTATACTATCTTTTTACAGAAAATAGTGGTAACATGTCGTAACATGTTCAATATATATATATAAATCAATAATGTAAAATGGTAACATGAACGGTAACATGATGGTAACATGTGGTAACATGTACGAAACATATGATAAATCTATGTAAACGCTCGTATTAGAAATGTCAACAGTTTTGTAACTATTTTATAAAGTATTTCAAGATTGTCGTGTTGTTTTTTCGACGTCTTTGCCATGTTACAATAGCGTTTAAATAATTTCTCCCAATAGAACTGGCGATGATTTAATGCTTCGTGGGGAAGTAAAAGCTTCAACTACAGCGTCCGCAAACGATTCTCTGGTGGGAAATTTTAGGAGATCGGCTTGGCTATATGTTATTAAATAGCAACGCCGTGGTTTTCTGCTATGAATTTCGTCTATCGGCTCCGTCATTTTGAACAACGATAATATTACGATATGAAAAATTCAAATTTCCCGCTGATAGTTAATAATTAACCTTGAAGTAAACAAAAGACGGTATTTTCGCGAATTAAAACTGTTCGACTCGTACAATGGCGATGAATAATTATATGTGGTATTGATAGGTTTTTGACATAATTTATTGAATGTAGCTCCCTTATTATACCCTTCAGGGCGTAGACAATCACGTGCAAAAATTATTGAGACAAGCAGTTTATTGGGCCCCTCCCTCCTATAACAAGTGGTTCTTGCCCCCCCCTCCCCCTCGTGCAATGTTGTTAAAACGATTTTGAGGCAAGGGGTTATCAAATAATATGTTTTCAACATTGTTAGTGGGGGAGGGGGCATACACGTGAAAAAAAATCACCAAAATGTGAACAGTCTCATTATTTTTGCACTCGATTGTAGGGTGAAACTACGTCCCGAAGTTCTAAATTTTAATCTAGGGCAGCGTGGGACCAACACAACATACTAATATGAAAATGAGAGGATTAAGCCTTAAACTACATTTTTTGCAAAATGTTAAATTGTTCGATATGATATCGACAACCAATTCTCAAGAACGCCCTTAATTGATCAAATCATAATTAGTGGGTGTAACTAATGATAACAGGACAGACGCTTTCTGTGTCCAGATGGGGTCATGTCCAAGACGGGAGGGCGGCTTTGATAGACGTCCTGATCGTGTGGTCGTTGACATCTCTCGACGTGGAACATCAGCTTCTCTTTGCTGGTCGTCATTATGGCTTTCAAAGGTGTTATCATTATCTGTCCCTTGTTCGGCAACTTCAGGTTGAGCCTCCGCTGGAGGTTCGATCTCTATTTCTCTGTGCTCACAAATCTCTACGTCATCGTTGAGTTCTTCTCTGAGAAAATAGTGTACGGGGTCTTCTTCCTCTAAGCAGTTATCTTCGCTATCGCTCGTAGGTGTGGGATATGACTGCAGGTTGACGTCTCTGCGAGGATGATCTTGTCTTTGTTTGATTTGATCATGTTGTTTGGCAGGAAGATTATAAGGTAGGAGGAGCTGGTTGCGATGAAGTGTGCGTCTTTTATCACCACCTTCTTGCTGGACCACGTATACAGGAAGGTTTCCCGCTCGGCGAAGCACAATGTAGGGAACGTCCTCCCAGCGGTCCTGAAGCTTGTGTTTTCCTCTGTTGCTGAGGTTTCTAGCTAAGACTCGGTCACCGGGTAGTAAGGTGGCGTCCTGTATTCCAACGTCATATATTTTTTTGTTAGACGCAGCTTTTCTGGCTGATCCTTTGGAGGCAAGATCGTAGGCATGTGTCAGACGTTCTTTCAGATTTTCGGCGTAGGCTGCGTAGGGACGTACGTTGTCCGTCTTAGTCGGTATTCCAAGAGTGATATCGATTGGCAGTCGTGGGCATCGGCCATACATTAGGAAATAAGGAGAGGGCGTGCACCAATGGTGCTATATAGTCTGGCCAATCTGATTTCTTGTCGCAATCGAGGGTGCCGAGCATGTTAAGCAGGGTCCGATTGAAACGTTCGGTCTGGCCGTTACCTTGAGGGTGGTAAGGCGTAGTTCCCCAGCGGGCAAAAAGACGTCGATTCAACGTTGAAACGACGTCGCTCTTCGACGTCGATTCGACGTTGAAAAAAAGTTGAAAACGCAAATTGGATCGACGTTGTTTTCACGACGTCGAAACAACGTCGTTGAACGACGTGAAATCGACGTCGATTCAACGTCGATTCAACGTCAATTCGACGTCGATTTTTCAACGTCAATTTCACGACGTTGAAACGACTTAACTTAACTTAACTTAACTAACCTAAGGTTCCGCGACTAACCCGCTGCTCTAACCCGCCCATCTTAAATATATAGTAATATTTATCGTATATAATGAATTAGCAAAGGCACTTACGAACTGTGATGGCTATTATTTTCGTTTTCAAATTTTTAACCGGCTAAGTTTTAATATATATATGTTATTTACCGGCTGGGAGGTCCGTACTGGAAAAATATTTTCCCGAAGTCTCAGAAGCGGCCCGAGACCGAAGGTCGAGGGCCGCTTCTGAGACTGAGGGGAAATATTTTTCCAGTACGGACCGACCAAAACGGTAAATAACGTGTTTATTTTTTTCGAACAAAGTCAAAATAATTGCAATTTTTTGGCGCGAAAAGTTGCGAGAGGTCCGTACTGGTGTGATACGGACCTCGTACTCAGCCAATCAAAAGGCTCTATTTTAGTTACGGACCTGAGTTACGGACCTCAAAAAAAATAATATATAATATTAACAATCTGATTTCGAAGATTTACAAATTCAGTTGTTGAGCATGCAGACTGCAGTATTACAAGTTAAGAACAGAACAAAACTTTTCTCAACTAGACATAAAATATATGTTTAATAACTTGGACAGTACTCGACGATTCACAAAGAAAGTAAAAAAGGCAATAATACGATTTACAAAGAAGGTAAAAAAGCCAATAAGTACGGCATTCAGACTTAAAAGCGGCGGCTATAGTCGACAGCAGCATGAACGTAAACCTCCAGGTTTCTTCAAAAACAAATGGGTTCTTGAAGCATAGTCCTTGTGAATCCTTGTCCCTGATCGCCGACAAAGTCTTCGAACCGAAGGACACTTCAAATCCAACTACAGTTACAGTATAGTCTGCAGGTACCCTGAATATCTTTCGTCATTACTGGCTTTTTTCTCGCATGTCCGAGTTGCTATAAAGTAGGTTGCTTTTATACATACAAAATAAAGTAAGAAACTATAGCATTTTGACTCGTCTGGGATATATGATGTGGAAACGAAATACACAATATATGATGTGGAAACGAAAATATTTTATCACCAATTATATAAGTAACTTGCTAGGCCAATGCTTGGTCGTTAAGTGAGGAGAGATTCGACAATACAATATCGACGTCAATTCAACGTCGAAACATCGTCTGTTTCCGACGTCGATAACACGTCGAAAAGCAGACGTCGAAACAACGTCGATGTTTGGTCGTGAACCGATGTGATATAACGACTCGATTTCGACGTCAATTCAACGTTGAAACAACGTCTGTTTCCGACGTCGATAAAACGTCGAAAAGCAGACGTCGAAACAACGTCGATGTTTGGTCGTGAAGTGACGTGATTTAACGACTCGATATCAACGTCAATTCAACGTCGAAACAACGTCTGTTTCCGACGTCGATAACACGTCGACAAAGCGACGTTGTATCGACGTCGATATGACAGTGGTTGATCGACGTCGCGACCCGATTTCGACCGAAAATCGACGTCGAAACAACGTCGTGTGCCCATTGGGTCGTGTCTTTTCTATCCCAGCTATCTTGCAGAGATCTTTGATCAGCTTCGACTCAAAATCGCGTCCTCACTCTTTCCCTCTATTTTGCTTTCCTTAGACCTTGTCGGCAATCTTCGGTCTTTCATAAGCTCCCTGTCATCTCTGGCCAACGAGCACACTTCCGTCACCCAGGCTGGCTCCACGTTGCCTTGCGACTGCTTTGGTTGTTGCACAACGGCCAACCGATTTCGTAATTTGATTTGCCCGCGCAACTCGCTTGGGGGACAGGAACGAGGAGAGCTCCTTCTCGCCATATCTAGCCGCTGTCGAAACAGGTACGCTTCAGGGCATGTTGTAAAACATGGACTGATAAAACATGGACTGGACTGATAAAACATGGACTGATAAAACATGAACGCCTCCATGGACTGATAAAACATGGACTGATAAAACATGGACTGGTAAAACATGGTGGGGTTAGCGATTATTTGTTAATGTAGACATCTCATATATGATGTCTAATAATATTTCGACGAATTCCCCGAGCGGAGGGTCTATAAATGATAAATATTATACCGAAACAATCTTGAATGCTGTCTTGAAACGTCTTGCTGTTCCTCCATTGTTTACAGGCTCGTCTTCGTTTACGCGCGAGTACTGGGTACGAGCGGGGTATTCGAACTCGAATTCCCCGCTGATTACGTCTATATATATATATATATATATATATATATATATATAGTTAAAAATGGTTTATTTACAATTAAAAGTTAAATAAACCATTTTTAACTATATCATTGCTCCACAATTTTACTGTGTTGAGCTCTCTTGCTGACTAGAAAACTTCTACTCACACACATATATATATATATATATATATATATATATATATACATATAAAAAATCATGTTTTTTAGTTTTTTAAAAAATTGTATCCACAGAATTTTTTTTAAATGATCTAAAATGATCTTTTTTTTGAAGATCTAAAATTAGGGTAAGGCTGAAACACAGGAGATGAAGCTGAGGGAGTCTTTGTCATTTTAGCGATTGCCGTAGCAACTTTACTTTCCTCTTTCGAGCCCAACAGTCTGATAACAATATCTCCCAATTGCGGATTAAACATAAATGGTCGAATTTGTCGAAATATCGCTTCGTATTCGGCGGTCTTTTCATCCCGCGCGTCATCTGCCAACTTTTGTAGAGCGGCAAAAATTACAGAAGGGTCTCTAAAGCGCGTTGGGGGTGGAGGCGAGGTGTCGAACCTGTGCCAGTGAGGTTTCGACACAAACGGCTGTTGATTGTACTTGCAAAGTCTTCAGTTCTTGTTTTAATTTATCAAGTTAAATACCAAGCTATAGTGAAAACAAACAGAGGGTTTGCATCAATAAGACTCAAGTAGCACGATTGTAAAGCAAAGTTACGTACATAGAAAAGGTCAATAAGGTAATCCGTAATTGCCTTGTTAAAATTACCATGGTCTATCATGCAAAACAAACAATAGATGTGTAAATACATCAATAGTAAAGTGAAGTCGCAGGACAAACGTAAAAATGTATAGTCCACTACCAGCTAGAGTCACGTTTAAAAAATTGGATCCACAGAATTTTTTTAAAATTTGCCTATTCATTAATTAAACTAAAAGAAATGTTTAAATGCAAAAAAAATCGGGGTCACCGACTCGTTTGCGAAATAAATTAGATTAAATGTTCATTTTCGGCCATTTTGAAACGTCACTGTTGTCATAGCAACAGATGAAACACTTTAGCCATTAATAGTATCTGATGCCCTGAAAGTTATTCTATGCATAGCTTTAGTTTCAATCTTTTCCGAAATATCCATGGGCACTTTTCGAGATTGAAATTTGCATTTTGCCACCTTTCAAGAAACAGTAGGGAGCCACCTTAATGATCTATTCTTCTACACTTACAATACGAGCTTCTTCACTTGGGAAAGAAGAACTTGCCCTTCGGTGACATATTTCTTTGGGCTTCTTAGTCCTCTGGCTTCTTCCACAGACTATGATCAAAACACAGGACAGGGGGTCGCAGGCTCTGGGAACGAGATTGGATCAAGAGATGCTAATCCTAGCCTCAGTATTATTTTTCCCTTCCTGTTGCTGTGGCTACTTATGGCTGCAATAGTTGAAAGGCATTAGCGGTTCATACAGTTTCGCTGGAAATGGCCCCGTTGACCACATTTGAAACAAACGACGCGGCCCCACATTGTCATGCCACTACGGCCGCGAGAAGATCTAAAATTAGGGTAAGGCTGAAACACAGGAGATGAAATGACAAATCATTTCAGTTAGCGATTGCCAACAGTCTGATAACAATATCTCCCAATTGCGGATTAAACATAAATACGGCTTCGTATTCGGCGGTCTTTTCGTGGTTCGTTACCCGCGCGTCATCTGCCAACTTTTGTAGAGCGGCAAGAATTACAGAAGGATCTCTAAAGCAACTCTAAACAGTAAATACGTACCTAAAATGAACAGGTTTTGCGATTGGCTATATGGAACAAAAGTGGTTAGGTTAGGACATTGGTTTCTTTGTGGTTGATTCTATTGTTTTATTGTTTTAATCAACCAATCACAAAACTTGATAGTATAGGTAGGTGATGACCCACTCTAAAGCGCGTTGGGGGTGGAGGCGAGGTGTCGAACCTGTGCCAGTGAGGTTTCGACACAAACGGCTGTTGATTGTACTTGCAAAGTCTTCAGTTCTTGTTTTAATTGATAAAGTTGAATACCAAGCTTTGAAAACAAACAGAGGGTTTGCATCAACTCAAGTAGCACGATTGTAAAGCAGTTGCGTACATAGAAAAGGTCAATAAGGATTAAGAAATCCGTAATTACCAATGCATGGTCTATCATGCAAAACGAACAATAGATTGTAAATACTTAAGATGCTAGATGATGTATGCAAATGCGCTAATCAATAAAGGTACTGACGGCGGTTTTGCAAGGAAAACAAAATACGGAGACTACTTCATGTATGCCGATTTGTGTGTCCCGACACAAAATTTTGGTTAGGATTATAGTTGTGTTGGGGACAGGCTTACATGAAGTAACCAGCTTTAGGCATACCCCAAAATACATCAATAGTAAAGTGAAGTCGCAGGACAAACGACAACCAGATAAAATCACGTCTGGCCACTGCCAGGTAACATTACTTCTGGCCACTAGCAGATAAAATCGATTCTGGCCACTACCAGATAAAATCACTGCTAGCCACTACCAGATAAAATCACTGCTAGCCACTACTATCGATACGATCAGTTCTGGCCACTACTAGCCTGCGTGCAGACCCCGCAGGCTAGGCCACTACCAGATAAGATCAATAATGGGACTATATACGGTATACGGCGGGCGACAAAGCATTGATACCATATATTGTGCACTATAATTCAGATTCCTATCAAAGAGGTGTGTCCAATTGTTTAAACCCGAAGGCGAGCAAAAATAGAACCGGCAGCTAAGGTGGATTAGTTTTGCTCGACAAAATACCCTAATGTTGTATAGGTCTTATCTTGACTTGAACAAGTAGTAAGCATTGGAATGACCGAATAGCCGAAGGTAACTTAACGTATTTTTCGACAGTGACTATCACTAAAGACGGAGGCGTTGTAAAGTATTAACAGCCGACCGTGGGCGAGTTAAGTTCCTGAAACTAGAACGAACAAACCAAGCTGGCTTGACATATAGTAGGGGTTTAACTAAAGAGAAGAACCAAATGACATGAACACATATTTGTACCTCTACATTAGATGGTTGTTCGCCCGGCAGTTGCGGTGTGGGAGCGGCGTCTTCATGGTTGCCGCCATTGATGGTATTTGGAATGTCTAGCGTCTAGCTGAATATATTCACTCCCTTACTTAAAGTGCCTATGACATGAAAATTAAGTTTATCTTATTTGAAATAACTCTTAAAATAATTAAGAATATCAATTTAAAGCTTTTCCATATTTGACTTAGTTCGTGAGATATTTAGACTTATATGATATTCAAATGAGATGATCTATGACGTCACAAGTTGTGCAATACATTTTAACATATTGGAAGATCGTGTATATCTTTAAGATTATTGAACGAAATCACTTGAAACTTTGCATGTCGATACAGACCACTAAACGGAATAAGATCGTTCAAGTTTTAATGTTACAACAGTAATAGTATAGTTCCCAGACCACTACGTCTCTTTGAAAAAAATCTTCGTTTTCTAACATAGTAGGCTTTGCACCAACGTCAAACTTCAGTTTCAAATTAGTTAAGTTAGTGCAAATCTACTCAACCAGTACCAATTCGAAAATGTTTCCCACCGAAAAGAAAACAAATAATTTTGTTTTGAAAATCAAGAGGTCTGGAATCTAATCATTTACCATGGCGGCCATAAAACTAAAACTATGTTCTCCAGTTTAGTGGTCTTTATGCACATTCAAAGTTCCAAGTGATTTCCTTCAATAATCTTAAAGATATATGCGCTTTTCCAATATGTTAAAATGTTGTGCACAACTTGTGACGTCATAAATCATCTCATTTGAATATCATATAAGTCTAAATAACTCCACAACTAAGTGAAATATGGAAAAGCTGTAAATTGATTTTCTTAATTATTTTAGTAGTTATGTTAAATAAGATGAACCAAATTTTCATGTCATAGGCACTTTAAGTACTCTTCGTTATTCATGGTTGCACTTAAAATAGTGTGAAGAGTATTCCGTAGTTGGCATCAGTGTGATGACTAGATACAAAAGGTCGCTATATGGATAGTTTTAAACTTACTACTAAGATTTTTTCATGGTAGTTCTTTACTTCTTTTCAAATAAATCCTTGTATCATAATTATCCTTATTATTGCGAATTCATATAAAGTGCGATCAATGATCTGGTGACAGATTGATAGCGCGGTATTGAGGTTAGCGTAGCCTGCGTGCAGTCTCGACAGCTAAGGTTAGCGCGGTATCAACCAAGCGACTCTGAATACGTCACGTAGTAATTACTATATTTATCGACCAATGAGAATCCGGAGCAGGTCTCTCCCTAATGGCATGTGTTGAAAGCCATTACACGCTAGTGAATAACAAACAATTGTGATATTGTATTTGGTGGGATCATAGTCATACGTGTTCAACTCTCAGGTTCCCCTGCAGTTCTCGAAGACAAAATGGCTTTTCAGCTCAAGATACAGAATGTCCTCATTAGCGATAATCTCGACAACTGTTGTCGAGAAATATTCAGTGTAAATGGCATTAATGTGAAAGTTGATACAAAGTTGACTAAAGAAGAGTTATTGAAGGAAATCCCTGTAAGTTTAATTTAACCTAGTTGCTTGACTGCACTTGTATCGCATTCACGATGGCTGTGGTTTTTAAATTATGCTCTTCAAGTTACGAATTTAGCCTGTAGTTATACCGTTTTAGCCTATATCGATATTAGGCAGCGTGAATTGGGCCGTGAATAATTCTCCTGTTGTTCCCACAAAATTCTAAACAGTTTTGTTTGTGATTTTAGAACTATGATGCTTTGATAGTTCGCTCAGCAACCAAAGTTACCAGCGAGGTTCTTCAAGCTGGAAAACGTTTGCAATTGGTTGGTCGTGCTGGCACTGGAGTTGATAATATTGATATTCCATCTGCAACTAGAAATGGAGTGATTGTGATGAAGTAAGTGTGGATCCCCCACAGTCAGTATATTTAGGCTAAAGCCTGGTTTCCATTTGGTCGCCAGGATCGCAACGGTGTCATAATGGTTGATGTAATAGAGTGTCCATCTATAATCGCCAATGAGTAAAGACTGCTTTGCATACAGCAGACAAAAGAGATCGACACACTTTTACATCGACCACTATGACACCGTAGTGATCCTGGCGACCAAATGGAAACCAGGCTTTAAGGTCATATAGTTCTTATCAGCAGCGTAGCCAAGGGGGGGGGGGGGGGGGGGGTCTAGGGGAGCCTGTGCATTTACACATTTGGCCCTCCCAGTCCCCTGAATGTCTGATGCTAAATTCAAGTAAGAACTTATGCTTCTTTGAAATTTGAAGTGTGTTTCTGTTGCTAATCGTGATGCTGATAGGCTTACCAGTGGAATCAGCACTCACATGACGTTTAAACTGTGCAGAATTATGCTTCCGAGAGCCTTTGGTCTTTTTGTCCAGTGTCAGTCAAAACGACCGAAGGCTCTACTGCATTGAATGCAAATATTGTGATCCAGGTTGGTCCAAGTTGCCATGAATATACAAATTAATCTTGTTATCAATTTTATTTAAACTTTTTTCAACCGGCTAGTGTCCTCATAGGGCTTCAAAAATTCAAACTTTTCTGGGGGATGACATACCCCCTACATTTCTCGTGGCTTACACCATGTAATCAATGCTTGATAATTCTAATCTATGTAGTAACTGCATTCCCAAATTATCTGTTGCTCCCCCAAAATTTTGATCCTTAGTCTATGTCACTGTTATGGTTTGAAACATAATTGTTGTCTCTTACAGTGTACATACTGTATATGGATAAATGTAATAGGGCCAAGTAAAAAAAAGAAATTATGTGGTTCCAGTTACATCTTGAAAAAAATTAGGGTAGGTAGGTTAAGATTTTATTTTTTTTAAGAAAAGTTTTTGGTCGCCGTCATCTTGTTCCATTATATTGTTGTGCAAGAATGATGGCCTGGGAACTAATTTAGAAAAATGGCGATTGTTACAAAGCCAGCGTCGGTTGCAGGTCACGTAGTGATCTTATTTTACGATTATACCAGGGTAAAACTTATTTTATCATTAAAGTCTACGTAAAAACCTTTTTATGGCTAATAGTCCTTTGGCACAAAAATATGTTACAAAATTTACAGGGTCGGGCGAGCTGAGCTAGGGTCAGTCAGGTAACCAGAACCACACAATTTTTTTTATTTGGCCTAGGGAAAGTACTTCATTGTCATTGTTAATGTAATTAAGGGCAGTTTTCTCTGCTTACGTTTGGTTTGCCTTTTTCATGTCTGCATAATTGTCTCCTGTCTATGACACGTCTTAACCCCAGTATACCCACATGTCCTCATTGATTGTCTTCCTTGGGTTCTTTGGTCTTCACCTAGTCATCATCATTTTTCCTTTCCACATGCCTGTACCACCTCAATCTTGCTCTCCTTATTACCTCACCTAACCTTTTAAATACCCATTTGCTCCCTTGACTTCTTAATATTTACCTATTTATTTTTTACTCTTTACTATAACTTACTATTTGGTCATTACTGCTTACATGATACTGGTATCATATGAGTTTAGCTCCAGTATGAAAAGTAGATAGCAATTATATGATTCTGGTACAGAAAAATTTCAATTATTTTTAATGTTCCCATAGTAAGCTTATTGTACATGTATAACAATCATTATTATACATTCAAATTTCAAACTTCATTCTTGTTTCTAATTGGTCAACATACTCCAGTGAATTTTCAATATCCGACAGGCGCGACGTCATTTCCACCGAATATTGTGAATTATTGGATGCAGGTGTCCAAAAAAAATAATTATTGGACGCTGATGACGTCACTAGGAAAAGCGCGTGAAAATTACAAAATAAAAAATGGCTTGTATTTACTACTTATTGACCGAGCGTGAGGTCTGTACTAGTGAAATATTGGACCGACGTTTTTATAGTACGGACCGAGCGAGCGCAGCGAGTCGAGGTTCGTGCAGAAAACGGAGGTCCGATATTTCACTAGTACAGACCGAACAAGCGAGGTCAATAAGTAGTTTATTATATGACCACAAATGTTGTGAACGTTCTGTGAAAACTCTACAGTGTTATACTCGTATTCGCCACCATCTTTCTTGTGAACTAAACCAAAATGGCAGATGTTTTACAATTTTTAAAGTATTTTCCGTTTAGCTAGATTCCTAAAATTTCTATATCGAATAGCATTTTTCATTTGCTTTTGTTTGACATATTGTTCAAGGTTGTGCGTTAAGTATAGTTGAAAAAACCCACCTGAAATTCTACATTACCTGCCAGAAGTAAAATTATCTTATCACGAACAATGTTACGAACGTTTTGGACATTTTAAAGTTTCACATAACGCGGAAACCTGAGCTATACATCAAATGAAAGCTTATAAAATTTCTAACAACATACCTACACGATATCAACAATGAGTAGTTCTGAAATTATTATCCATCTTGTTGTGTATAATGACATGACTTTCATTTTGTTTATAAAATTCTCACTGTCACTCAACTGTCAGCGGTCCGGAACGGCAGATTCCGGACCGCTCAGGAACCAATCAAATTGCCGGATTTCACGTTCCGGACCGCTCACGAAAATAGTCATATAATAAAGTAGATTACTACCAGACTGTCACTTTGTATATTTTTAGTAAGATTATTTTGAACAATGTATAATAAAATAATTATTGGATTCGGCTTACGCATGACATCAAGAATTATCCAGACCTCGGTCAATGTTATCTGCCTCAGCCTTCGGCAGATAACATTGACCTCGGTCTGGATAATTCTTGATATCATGCTCAGCCTCATCCAATAATTGTATATTATTGGTAATTAAAATAGACATACCTGTCATACCCATTTATCTCATAATGAAATCTCATGCCACCTTTACATGATACTGGCACACAAATCTCTACCAAGTTAACTCAGTAATCAGCTCATGAACAACATCTTGAAAAGGATTGTAATAGAATCTGTATTCTATTAACCTGTAACCCAAGTTTATGTAAGTATATATAAAGCTCATTCCAGTACCCAATTACTACAGTTGCTTGAGAGCCAAAAATTAACGCCAATAATGTACTCTGAAATTTACTTAAATCTTATCTGGTTTACATGAGATTACTAAGCCATTACAGTGTAATCCCTCTCAAAGCAAAACCATGTGATTTTAGTTGCTTGTATATGTGTCTTTTCTCATTCTTTAGTACCCCAACTGGAAACACGCTCAGTGCAGCTGAACACACATGTGCTATGATTGCCTCAATGGCAAGGTAACAATAATGTAGTATTATAAACTAATAATAATAATAATTTGATATTTAAACAGGTTAACTTTGTCAGCTATTAAAAGCTGTTATCAATGAAGGACCATGTAAAGATTAAGTAATATGCCTAGGATAAAATCTAAAAATACTGAGAATTAGATACAAAGTTAAAAAGTTACATACAGGTATTATATAAAATAGAGATGAGCCGATTACGAAAATAGCCGATTACTGAAGCCGATTATTTGGAGGCCGATTAATCGAAATAATCGGCCGATTAATCGGTATCACTGATATATGTTTCCGCAATGTTTTATGGGATTGCTAGGGACGAACAACATTTTCGAAATATAACAGAACTGGCTCGTGGTGATCATTGTGCAAGTTTTGGTTGTTTAAACGATCCGGAAATACCCCGAAATAGCAATAGCGCTGCGCACAAATGACGTCAAGATTCATGTTTCTCCATATTTGATATTAATTCTTGCTCCCAAACAACAGAAAAATGTTCATGTGGAATCCTTGAGAATCAATTTCGGTTTATTTGGCCGGCTTTTGGTTTTATAAATAGCAATTATGCGCTACGCTATCACAGAAGAATTGCAAGATACAACAATTGTTATGTTATTAGTTTATTAAACACAGCAAACATAATTTTAATACCCACATTACAAAATCATTAAACTGATCAATACTCAAAGTTCCATTTTGGCAAATTGCGATACAAAAACAAAATATTATCGCGGCTGCCTTTTGAAGTGATGTCGCTTGACCCAACGATCTTATTGAAGCACCATGCAGCGCTGCGACTCTTTTTCAAGGTGGAGATGTTCTTCGTCGTGACTACAGTACCTCAATCGAAGATCCTGTGAGAAGACGCCTCTTGCAAACGATTTTTAACGTAACACTTGTTACGGATATGTGGCAACATGTCACACGAAAAATCATCCAGTCTGACAAAAATTGACATGTATGTGGATTAAAAATTGTAGACGAGCTAGACTGTCGGATTTCATTGTGAAATAAAGACTATTGTGTTCAATCATAGTGCCTCTGAATTTACGGACTCGCGGCATGTCGTTCGCGAACTTTAATGCACCGATTATTTTGCCGATTATTATGCAATAATCGGCCGATTACCGATTATTTTAAATTGGCCGATTAATCTGCTTTGCCGATTAGTTTCCGATTAATCGGCTCAAAAGACTGTTGTTGTTTCATCTCAACTGGAAGCTGATTATAAATAACTATAAGGGAACCTTGAAAAGCAAATGAACATGTACACCTTAACATGTAGGATGGCAACAGCAGTAAAAACGAAATATGAATGATTAAAAGAAACCACAGTTAACTGACAGTACTGACCAGGGGCGTATGCAGGGGGATCGCACCCCACTTTTGGATCCAATTAGCGACACAATTATACAAAAGCAACCCTGACCCCCCTGAAATAATTTCATGAGAGGTAAAACGACCCCCGTTTGAAAAATTATGCGTACGCCCCTGGGACTACTCGTACTCCACTTGGTGCTAGATGCGTGTTTTCGGACTTCCAAAAGGGTTATACCTGTAGATCTGTGTTAATTAGTCAATATTTATAAGGAACATCTCTCCGTGAGTTAACATCACCATGCCCTCGATCAGTGGCATTGTATACAGAACAAAGACTTTCTTTTGCATGAAGAGTAGATTTGTTGTCAATGATGTTGTTGATGAGGTTGCCATCTTTAGTACAACATGTAGGTACCAAAAAAACAAAATCTCTGCTGGGTGCCAAATAAAAAACCTCATGTAGAATCAAATAAAGTTCCCAAGTTTGTTTTTCTATGTGGTACGATACTGTACTGTACATTAACATTCATGCAAGAGTCTAGGATAGCGCCCCTGATAGCCCTGCAATTTCTGACCATACGCTGTATGGATCCGCACCTAATTGGGCACAGTGTCCTGAACCAATTTAATCTTTGGAGGGTGTAGCACTGTCGGAGAGGGTTTTACGCTTATAGCTGAGGAACAGTTTACAAGACCCAGAGATCCACCATGACGGGAGCGGTCTCATAGGTAGAGCAGCCCCAGGCTAGCCTAATCTCCCTAACTAACTTGTTACAATGTTGCCAATAATTACCCTCTCCAACGCCACCCTCCAGCTAAGCTGGAGAAGAGATTCGAGGCACGAACCCTGCCCAAAGGCGTTTTCCAACCACATGAACACCTGCAGGATTAGACCAGGAAACGCGTCGTGGACTATGGTTGGAGGAGTACGAATATCGAAGAATCGCTGAACCAACGACCAAGTGTGTTAATGAGGTGATGCGGGAAGCCATCCAAGACGAGAAAAGTTACTTAACACCCCTCTGGGATAGAATGGACCGCGGTGATCAGCCCCGGAGGTGCAGATCACGCGAAAAGGATCTGGTGATGAGCACCGGGAGATGACGATAACGCGAAAGGACGGCGACCAAGCAGATAGGCTGGTTAGACAGACCTGCAAGTACTATACAGCTTCGATGGAATGGGGCAGTCTTCGATGTCTTCAAGAAGAGCCGTGAGCGACCAGAGGCCTGGGGGCCATATTTGTGCGGGAGAAGTTACCAGATGCGACGAAGTTGTCCTAACAAGCGAACTCACTGAACCGAAAGTAACCAGAAAGCTGTACAGCAAACCGTCCGGAACCTCTCGTGGTCGAGCAGCGGTGTTCCTACACCCGAAAGCGAAATAAAGCGTCAGCCATGCTGGTTACCCTACCGGGCATGTGAAGCGCGGCGAAAATAACATGGTGGAGACCAGCCATGCGGGTAAGACTTTACAGAAGGTGCATGAGCTCGGACGTCCGGAACGTACAGGGAATGAGGTGTCACACGTGAAGTGCAGCAGCAATTAGATCCCGGGATAACCTGAGACACATCAGGGGCATGGTAATGGCAATCTGAGACATATCAAGTGCCGCGGCACATGAAGTACTAACAATTAAAATAACACAAATTATGTTGTAGCATTTAGCAGTATGCCATGACGACAGGCGTATGCGGCAATTGGAACCTGAAACACGCGAAGTGCAGCAGCAATTAGATCCCGGGATACATCCCAGCAATTGTAACCTGAGACACATCAGGGGCATAGGTAATGGTAATCTGAGACATATCAAGTGCCGCGGCACATGAAGTACTAACAATTAAAATAACACAAATTATGTTGTAGCATTTAGCAGTATGCCATGGACGAACGGGTAGACCCTACCTAGTAACATCTAGTATAGTTCTTTAAACTTACAATCACTTTCATCCGAACACACCTTCGTGGTCAAACCCGTCGAATTATGATGAGGAAGTTCCACGCCATGCATGCAAGTATGCGATTTCCCCACTATTATCAGGTGCTGTCATTGCAGGGTTCACCACCAGGCGATGCGAATTTGGTGTGTTCTATAAAGCTGAATTGTTAGTGTTTTTTGTGCGCTGATCCCATCGCAAGGGAAGTGCTGCCTCAAAACCATCGGAAGCCTAATTTTTTGATAATATTTCTAAAATGAACCCTGGCATTGTCATTGATTATATAAATTGTAACAGACATACTGTAGTATGTACACATTGTTTTCAATTTTTTTAATTATATTGAAATACAGCAGCCTTAAATTACAAATAACTATCACTTATCTGAATATAATTGGCAAGGATTTTGACTGCATACAGTATACATACATTATGACTATGATAGATAGCATTCATGGGGCTGTGCCCAGCGTAAACAGTAATACATTACACAATGAAAGAATAGAAAAAGCGAAAATCCTGGGAGGGAAGACGCCCAAGATTGTCTATAATAACTCGCACACAAGGCATAACCGTGGAACAACCATGCAGGGGATGAGGGGGTGTGTGAGCAGAAAGAAAACCCTAGAACCCGGGGCCCACTAACCGATGAGACAACAACCAACAATACGAGCTAAGGAAAAAAACAAGCGATCTACATCAGGAAAATATTTAACAGTTCGAAGTTATAGTAAGGAGTGCGGAGAACATCCTACGCAAAACAACCAACAAGCTGCCAGTGCCAGGTGAGATGAATGGCGCGGGCACTTATAGATAAGCGGCAAATTGGCAGCGAGCACCAAGCAGTGTACGAACAAACCAAGTTCTTCTTGAAATAACTATCCTGCAGAGAGCAACGGACAAGCAATACAAGCAATAAATTTAACCAGATATAGGTACAAGCTGGCTTAGTACAGACTTAGTACTTAGGCAATAAAGCAGCGTAAATGGCGCATCGCAGCACAACCGATAAGAGCACACGGTTTACAACAGAATAACCCTGATTGATAAGGTACAAACTACAAGACTTGCTGATGCGGGTCTAAATTAAAGAGGTTAAGCTTGAAAACCATTTGGGCGAATAACATCGCAAGCATTTCGGCCAAGTGGACCACGACCAACCAACGAACGGGACTTTTCTCGACTCAATTAGGCAGGGTTTCGCAATTTATCTGTACCGAATAAGTCGTGGAAGGCTTTGCAGAAGCATCTAACGCTTGTAGGCTTGGACAGAAACCGTTTGAACACAGGAAACAGTGTATAACTTCGAGCAGCGAAGTCAACGATGTATCGTGTACGACGAACAGCAGACGAGTAAGCCCTGAAGTGGAGAACCGTCAGATGCCACGAGCTTTGCATTGACGTAAGGCATTCAGTGCACGTAGATATATAGGGCCCTAAGGGACCCCAAGACCGGCAGCACACTTACTTTGCATGATATTAATTATTTTTATTTCATAAATGATAAATCCATCTTTCACTCCTGTGTTTCTTGGGACTGTCTTAAATATCGCAAGTAGTGTAGTCAAATATTAACTTTCATTTTAATAATTTTTACAACTAAATTATAGACACATCCCTCAGGCATCAGCATCGATGAAAGAAGGCAAATGGGATAGGAAGAAGGTATTGGTGAATAAATTTCACTGTTTTAATTTTAAATTAACAGTAATTTTATATTCATTTAAAATGAACAATTAATTTTTATAATGCTTAGTTCATGGGAAATGAATTGTTTGGCAAAACCTTGGGCATTGTTGGTCTTGGAAGAATTGGCTTAGAAGTAGCAAGCAGAATGCAAGCGTTTGGTATGAAGGTGAGTCAATCAATATTATAATGATACAGGTCAGGAATGTCACTACAGCAATCGCAAATAATTAAATAAATCATTTGTATTCCACATGGTAGTCTGTAGGAAATTCAAGTAACATTTATTTTACCAATCATATCTGCAATGCATGCTCAAAAGTCTTAACAAAATGGCTGGCGTCAGGATTAGTAAAACACAGAGAAAAGTACAGAAGTTTAAGTTGATCATCTACTGTAGGTTAATTAATTGTTGTAGTCTTGAGAAGAACTGTGATAAACGGTGATCATCTTTAGAGTCAATATTCACCAATATATGCCACGGGCATGTATCTCACGCTTTCTGGGGCCCCTTATTGTCAGCCTTTAAATATTACATAAAAAACTATAAAAAGTTGGTGTACTGCCAAAATAGTGTGTCTATAAGGACATTTCCAGCAAAGGCCCTCCGTCAGATCAGAGTGAAACATAATGTGAATTATAAAATAACAAATTAAATACATACGCGCTGATTGGCTGAAAGACGTGTTTCTATAACTCGATGGAAAACATGGATTTTTCCCGCCATTTTTATAAAATGTACTGTAAGACGAACCTTTGCTGACAAACAGCTAAAATGTCGATAAATATGTTATGTGACAACGAGAAGATTGGATGCTTTTCTTCACAGTTAAGAGCGTTTATGTTCATTTGAGCATCGGATGACGTTGTCTAGCGTGAGTAAGGAGAATGTATATTTTCATCATTTTAATAAAAGAGTCTTATTACTTATTTCCTCAGTGTTATTTTATAAAAGAAATAGAAAACATCTTTCCGTGTTTACATACAGTTATAGAAACACTCGTAAAAGTTTGGGAGAACTCGAAATAGCGTGGAAACACTCGCCCTGCGGGCTCGTGTTCCCACTAACTTCTCGTTCTCCCAAACTTCCACTTGTGTTTCTATAACTGTATGTAAACACAGAAAATGTTTTCTATTTCTTAAATAAAAACCAGGTGCATCTACCCGATCAACTATCAAACTTTTATAATTATGCTTTTTATTAAAACAAATTTTGCTATAAAAGTTTGATGTTACGTATAAAAATCATTGATATTATGTAACATGCTAGGTTGGGTATAATGACGTAATGGTTTGGTGTAAGAGTAAGCCATTTGATTGGCTAACCCTAATTAACCTTAATCGAAGTTACTGTAGGGTTATGAAACTCTAGGAGGGGGTTAGGATTAGGTTTAGGATCAGCAGTTAGGGTTAGAGTTAATCAGTCAAGATCTCACCTATATACAGATCTCAAAAAACTGTTTCCCTTTTTGTATCTACAGTAGTGTATTTTCCCGTTTTTTAGACTTTGGGCTATGATCCGCTTGTATCTCCAGAAAAAGCAGCTGAATCTAATATTGAATGGCTAGAACTTGAGAAACTATGGCCTCTTGTTGATTACATTACTGTGCATACTCCACTTATCCCACAGACCAAAGGTAATTGTTGCGTTACAACAGATTAACTGCCATGAAATCAGCTGGTCGATTCTTAAGCCTGGTTTCCATTTGGTCGCCACGATCGCCACGGTGTCATCGTGGTCAATGTAATAGAGTGTCGATCTATCTTGTCTTTTGTCTGCTGTATACAAAGTAGTCTTTATTGATTGCAGAGATAGATGAACACTATATTACATCGACCACTATGACACCGTTGTGATTATGGCGACCAAATGGGAACCAGGCTTTAGAGAGTCGTCACTTGTTTCTCAATATTCTCAAAAAAATTCAAATAAAGTTTTGTGTGAGTAAATACTGTATATGGCAAGTCACATATTGAACATAATTTGCCTAAGATTTTTGTCTATGGCAACACCTTGATAAAAATACTGTCGGCACGTACAGTACAAACCAAAATCTCAGTGTGTTCTTGTAATGTTGACTATTTATGTTACTGTAGTTTCAGGTACGTCCGTAACGTCTTTCATATTTTATTCTGGCCAGACTATTGTATTCACCTATCTTAAGCCTCTTCAGGCTTATAGCCAGGATTCTGAAATAGGGCGTCCAATTTTGGAACATATAGGAAAAAGGACGACACACTTCTAGGAGGGTCTAAACGGCATTAGTTCAAGATCGAGTCGGTTTTCTTTGATGTACCGCGGGCTTTATCTAGCATAAAGACCATGAATACTAATTAGATAAGAAATGAAGGAAAAAACTAGGGAAATCTTTGTCCAAGGTGGATAAAATGGACAAAACTTTGTTGGAAAACCCCCTCAATCATGAACTAAATCAGTTAGATCCCTCGAATGTCGGGCTTTATGCTATATAAAGCCCTCGGACGCTGCGCGTCCTCCGGGATCTAACTCTTACTTTTCTGCATTTTGAGGGATATAACGGTCTTAAATCAAAATTTTAAAAAGTGTATCATCATTTTAAATACATATTTTGGTCGAAATATGATTATATTATCTCATGTATAATGAAGCAGTAAAAGGAGTCATATTTCCGTAAGACGCAGTGTAGATTATATTCATATATTTTCTCAGTTCAACTTACATCTTTAGGAGAATAAACTCATAATCTGTGCAGTGGATTATTAATTAGAAGTACTTCATGTCAGCATTCAGCATATGTGTAGCGTACTAAAGATCGTCAGATCCATTCAAGATTTTTCGAACATCCCTGGCTTCGCGAGTTCGTGCCGGCGCTGCTGCCATGTTTCTTCATTCAACTAGGACATTTGCACTCAACTAGGTAAACCGTGAAATTGGTCAAAATGTCACACGTATGATAATATTGAAAATTAAAACTATTTCTTTTCAAATATATTTATATATTTTAGGCAAATCATTGGAATAATTTCCTTTCTCCCCAAACTTTTGGGCGCCCAAAGGCGTCCACTTTTTGTTGTAGGGCGTCCCAGGACGCCCTTCTGGCTATAAGCCTGAGCCTCTTATCCAGTCATCGCAAGAACTTGTTAACAACTCGCTGTGAGTGGGTCGGCATTAGATCCCATCCGTCTCAGCTACAAATTAAAGAGAGGCCTAAAACAAGCTTCGCTCTCAGGCTTCTTGATTTTGGAGCTTAGGTGGATGGCATCTTGACCTGCATGTGATGACTGGATAAGAGGCTTAAGTTACTGTACTTCACTTCCCTAACGTTTTTTACGTTTATATGCGTCCTTAGAAGTATTTTGACAGATATAGTACCGATACTCAATACTCTTTCTCGGAAATATCTTTGGAATTGGACCTCGGCCCGGCGTCGACCGCGTAACCTTCTAATTGATCAACCAAGTCACATTTAGAGAGAAATGGTTCATAACGTTGATTCAAAAACCACACTCGGTCATACAGTACGTAAAAACAATACCATAAAAATGCCATAAAGGCTTGGGCCCCAAAAGGTGTATTTTTCTGACGATGATGATGGTGATAATGATAATCATAATACATTAAGTATGCTTGTAGCATCATGGGCAATGGGGTAGGACCAGCTAGGCTGTAGCCTCCACGAGTCTTGGCCAGAGTAACCGCAGTGTAGCCATCTACACATGTATGGGTTAAATACATCCAATCTAAGGAGTCAACCGTGCTGATGGATGGATTAGCTGATGGATTAAGACAGTCAAGAACGTTTCTTGTTCGGAAGTGGCGACCTTGGACAGTACAAGCCTTGTCCTCCATGGCAGGCAATGGATGATGGACTCATTTCCTGCTCATAGAAAGCGTCAATGAATGATTAGTGAAACAATAAATCTAGAAAACAGCGTGAATGGGACCCAAAGCAACAGTGAAGGTTCTTTTCTGGGAGACAGCAGCCAGCACCGGGTCGTAACTCGTAATCTAAATATTGCTAGGCGATGATGGGGATGCAAGGTAAATAACGTACAGTAGTTATGAAGTGTTACTTCAGAAGTTTGGCACCTGTGAGGAGAGGCTATAGGAAACGGATGCTTACTTTTGGGAGCAGTTGGGTGAATTTGAGGTAACTGAACAGCGGTTACAGTAGTTGATCAGGCAAGATAAATTCGTGTTAATGGATGGTTGTTATAGTTAGGCGAAATTAAGAGGAACATTGAAGAGCCTATTGCTGCACGAGAAGGGCACGGTGCTGAGACAGATCTGAAAGGTGAAAGGGAAATTCCCATGCATTGGGTGAATCGGAAGAGAACTACCAACATTGTAGAGGCTCATGATCAACACTTTACGGAAGTGGAAAATTTTATGGTGAGAAGATTGGAAGAAATTATGAGAGAATCAGAAAGAAAAAGAATACCAGCTTTGAGTGGCGTGTCAAGTTACAAGCTGATGAAAAAGGTGAGAAAGTGTTCAGGCTATAATTGGAAAGATAAGAACGAGTGACATCACAGAGAGTAGTAATTTAGTGTATGCAGCACCAGGAGTAAAAATTGGTGAAAAGTTGGATAGAAAATAACCCATGTGGAAAAGGAGACTTGAGGGAAGATCCGAGACCTGAGAAAAGACCGCAGCCGAGTGCAGAGACTTGCGGCAGGAAGACCCTTAATAAAGGACATTGGCAACAAAAAAGTACTTTTAGATCAAAGTATCTGACCTAAATAACCAGAATATCGTAGTTTGAGGTTGTAAAAATGCTAGTAAAGCGTATTAAAGGTGAATTAGGGTTCTCTGTCACATGACCTGTGACGTCAGGTAAAGCGATCCACCCCTTGGCGGAAATGCAAAGAAATTAAGCTTCTTCTCGACGTTATTTTGGTAATCGCTATTACAACATAAATTGGTCAATACCAATGGCCCCACGATAGGTACCACAAAAGTACGAAATACAAGACTTCCCAGCACATGACGTCACGATCATATTCAAAATGGCGGCGTTTTTACATGGTTTATTCAACTTTTAAAATGTGTTGCGAGTATTTTCATAGCTACAAACTACAATATTCCGAGTATAGCTAAGTCGTATATTATTATTATTATTATTATTAGGTCGGCCTCAGCCGGGCTATTGTGTACATCATACATCGTGCTAACTCGTTTGTGTCCTCCACTCCAGTATCTATTTTCAGTATGTTCACGTATGTTCTCTGTCTCCCACGTTTTCGATGTCCTTGATTTCGTTCCCATAGTATTAGACCACTGGCTGATAACTGTGGGTGTCGATAACAGTGCCCAGCTAGTCGCATCCTCCTATATGCAACCTTGTCCCCAATCCTTGGAAGCTCTCCATACAGTTAAACATTTGTCATATGCTGTTTCCAGCTGATTCCCAGAACTGTTCGAAGCATGCGCGTATAACAGCCATTAAGAGACTTTTCTAATTCCCGGGATAGAGTCCAAGCTTCACGCCCATAAAGAAGCACCGATTCCACAGTAGCGGTGAGTCATATAGTTAAAGTCATAAAGTCGTATAAAGTCGTATACTGTAGTTCAATATAAAAAGTACTTATTTTTTGTTGCCAATGTCCTTTAAAAACAATGTTACGAATACCTTAAAAAGAAAATACTGGTTGAACCAGAAAAGCTTTGCAATGAGATAAAGCAAATAGTCACTGCTAAGGCAAATATCAAGAGATATGACAGCATGATACAACGGTACAAACAGAATAGACTTTTCCACGATAACCAAGGAAAATTATATGAAGAGATGGAAAGAGGAGACGTGGAACAAAGTGTACACCAGATCCTGAAGAGTCTAAAACATTTTAGAGTGGTATTGGAGCAATTCAGCAGAGCATAGAAAAGACGCGGAGTGATTGGAAGATGAAGTTGAAGCAGGAAAACAAAGAGATATGGTTATAAATGTTGAGAAACTGAGAAAAATCCTGAGGAAGATACCTAATTGGAAAGCTCCTTGTGCCGATATAGTACAAGGTTTTTGGCTGAAGAACTTACATGAAAGGTACTGTAGATCAGTTGACCAGAATCAGGACTAAGTGTAGAATTGTGCTGTTTGTGAAACATGAAACGAAAGGGAATACAGTAAGTAATTATAGACCAATAACTTGCCTCCCACTTATGTGGAAATTATTGACAGGAATAATATCTAAAGATACTTATGGGTTTCTGAAGGCAATCCACTACCAGAGGAACAGAAGGGATGTATGAACAGGTCGACCAGAAGAACTAATTGGTTCAGAAGAACTAATGTTATGGTATGGATCGACTACAGAAAGGCATTTGATATGGTTCCCCATTCGTTGTTCCCCAAGATTACAGATAATATTAAGAAGTAAGTCGAATCTACATTTACCCCATGTGAAAACAAACTGGGGTAAAAGCTTTCTGTCTTATCCCCTCTGTTATTTGTCATCGCATTGATTCTATTGAGCTTGGCACTATCCGAAGGTGACTCTTCGGGTATGAATTTAACGCTATCAAATCCGAGAGAGGACTGGATTATCTGGTTTACACTGTGAGAGTGGTATGGATTATGGTGTATAAATGTGCAAAACTGATGACGAGAAGGGGGAAGATGAAAGAGACTGAAGAAATCAAGTTGCCTGATGGTAATCAAATTAAGACGTTAAAGGAGGGAAAGAACTACAAGTATCTAGGAATGTTTGAAACTGACAAGATCATACGTATAAAGAAATGAAGATACACCTCTGTAAGTCGAGTTCTTTCGAAGAGAGAGAAAGCTGTTGAAATGGAAAGTGTTGAAATGGAAAGCACCAATGAAAAAGAAAACTTAAACAACATTACTATTCCTCGTAAATATAATCTGCTTATATAGACTGGATTGAATGACTTTATTCTTATAACTTTACTACTTGTAAATTCCCCTAATATATTTATAGATTTTCTTAGCCTATTCTAGTACAGGACAAACGTTAATAGCAGCATTCATTTGTTGAAGTTTCTATCCTGTAGATAAATATTCATTAAACAAACAAACAAATTTAAGAGAACGAAGTTGGAAGAGAAATCCAAAGAGCTGCTAGGAAAAGCACTGCATGGGCAGTTCCTTGGGCAAACGGAAGATGTAACAAGTGATAAAAGTTTGGCGTGGTTACCAAAGTGATATTTGAAAACGAAACAGAAGGCTTGAATATGGCTAGAGCCAGTCACTAAGAACAAATGTTGTGAAAGCTAAAATAGACAAGTCGCAGGACTATTCACTCTGTCATATGTTCCGGTAGAAGGATGAGACAGTTAATCATTAGTTAAGTGAATGTACTAAACTGGCCCAGAAAGAATATAAGCGGAGACATGATGGTTTAGCAAAGGCTCTGCATTGGGATTTATGTATAGGCAATATTGTTTTAAATATAGCGCCAAGTGGTATGAGCATATCCCTGAGGGAGTTATGGAAAATTAAGGTTATACACATTACTATGGAATTTCCGTATACAGACAGACAACTAGAGTATATAATCGCCCCAATATCGTAGCTGTGGACAGGAAGAATAAAGCTTGCCAAATCATATGTTAAAGGAGGATGAAAAACCCGAAAAATACGCTGACCTGGCCATTGAGATCAAAGTATTGTGGAAGATAAAAAAGGTTAAAGTACCTGTTGTTCCAGTTGTAATGGTGCGCTGGGAACTATTCCCCGGAATGATTTCGAACTGAAGTAATTACAGAAGACAGTACTACTCGCAAGAATCCTTCAAAGAGTCCTAGGAATCCGAGGTGGCTTGTTGTCACCTGATAACGGGACTATAATTGCCAGGAACTTACATTATCTTTGTGAAACATGAATTTATAATAATAATAATAATAATAATACTGATTATGATGATGATGGTCGTACCCAGGGTCTTACCTCCGCTACCCTTGGAAATGTGAATTTGATTAAGACGTTCTAGTTTTCATTTCCTTTTAAAATGCTTCGTAGCAATCCTAGTATATCACCAACCTTCGTCCTCCAATGAGGTTAAACAAGTTCTTCTGTATGTTCTACATATCATTCGAATATTTAATTACATAAAATCTCTCAATTTTAAACCCCTCGGGATAAACGGGCATACATATTTTGGCAATACATGCATCGAGCACTCCTTAATTTGAGGGAAAAGAAGCCATTAATGACATAAATTCTTAGCCACTTATTTTCTGATTTTTTTAGGTTTATTAAATGACAAAAGTTTTGGAATGTGCAAGAAAGGTGTTCGAGTGGTTAATTGTGCTCGTGGAGGAATAATAGATGAAGAAGCTCTCTTGCGAGCTCTAGAGAGTGGTCAATGTGCAGGCGCTGCTTTAGATGTCTTTGTTAATGAACCACCTACAGGTAAATTATTTCATTCGACGAAGGTGAACGCTATCCTAATGGCGTCCGTTGTAATCGAGATTTTTTGTTGTACAGTATGTTTGTATCGACAACTGTAAAGACAACTGTAAGACAACTGTAAAGACGAAAGCCAACTTTCGGTTTCAGACGTGGGCTGGTAACTAGACGTGGTCTTCGTGGTTTGATTTTTTGTCAAAGATTTGATTGTTATAGATGCACAATAAAATGCATTGTCATTATTCGTAAAATAGTTATATTCGTACTGTATATAATGGCAATTAAATCTTTCAAAATGGTCAGTCAAAATGGGTGGTACAAGACTGATGAAGTATTGAATCGAAAAACACGGCACACGCTAACGCAAGATTAAAGAATAAATAAAAATCGACAAGCTCCAGGCACATGATATCCATTCACATGCCAAGTTTGATTTGATTTCATAAAAAACTCTGCGATTGGTGGCATTTTGAATTTTCATGATGACTTGTCCTGGAAATTTGAAAGCATTGGTAAAAGCCGCTTTATTGGGCTTTTAGAAAAGGTATAGCTTTCGCGACAGTAATGGTTATTTCCAGAGATATCAATAAAACAAAGTGATACTGTAGTTCGATTTTGGATGATTTTCAGCCGGACAGGAAAGAGTTAAATAAGAAAGCTCTCCATATACGAATTCTGAGCTTCAGCTCTTATATTTATTATATGTTCCATATTTGTTGAACTCCATTCATTTCATTAATATGTTTTAAGGATTTATGGTGAAGGAAAATTTCGAGTGTCCAGTTGCGAAAAATGCAACTTCAAGGCCTTCCGGCTGGAATTGAACCCGCGACCCTGCGATGCTAGTGTAGTGCTCTGACCACTGAGCTACGGAGACCGTTGCCGAGAGCCTAGTCACGAGTTCTGTATGCTTTGAACGTACTTATAATCGATGATCCAAATACTCACCTTATTGGAACAGCGAATGCATGTGATTCAGTATAAGTATTGTGTTAACCTAACCGAAGAAAACGGCGTCCTATTTTACAGTGAGTTACATAGAGCAAAAATATTAAAATGAAGATTCTGCTTATTGAGTAGATTGCCTACCGTTTGCCGACCTCTTAATATCTACAACAACCATGCATTTTCAAATTATTCAGTTACCGGTTTGATTAGATCTGTTAAATCGACTATCCGCCAAAATTGTTTTGAAAACAGCCAACAAATAAAATAGGCTACGCGTCATTCAGTTGTTGGATTTTGTTTGGTATTTTCAAAAGCGTTTGGTCAAATGTTCGAAGGAAGAACCTATAATAACTTTTATACTAACATTTTAATAATCACCAAACTTGTAAGCTGTAACGACAACAGCTAGACAATGGGCATTTTAAAATTTCCATCATTAATAGAGGCACTGGTATTGACGAAAGTTATCTCTAGAAATGGTCATTTGGCAGATCGTTGATTTGACTGATCTAATCAAACCGGTAACTGAATTATTTGAAAATCGTTCTTTCATTTGAGTTTAGTTTGAGTTTATTAGATTTATCACTCTTTGGTGAACGGAAAGGTCGGCAAATGGTAAATTAAGAGGTCGGCAAATGGTAAACTAAGAGGTCGGCAAATGGTACGGTAGGCGAGCTACTCAATAAGCAGAATCTTCATTTTTTAATATTTTCGCTCTATGTAACTCACTGTAAAATGGGACGCCATTTTCTAAGGATCATATGTAAATTAATCCTCAAGCGGCGGCCATTTTGTCGTAAATTTAATAACAGCAGACTGCCGCGGAACACTTTTTGCAAATCACAGCAGATTAGGTCGACAACGGACCAGAGCAATATAAAAACGCAAATTTCTTTTGTTGTACTCAATGTATTTAGTTTTAGTTGTGAATTTCAATTTCGTTTCTATGACCGGGAAGGAGCTTCGATACAGATTAAAACCAAAATATCAAAGTAACCAGCTAAGCCTTAAAACCAAATACGATGTTTTCTTACTATTGTTATTCTGGTGGATGTAATTGTTTGCACGCGACTACGAATGGGAACTATTATATTTGTCTGCCCCCAGGGTGCATGCCTATCGATCGAATTATCACTCGACAAGGTGGTGTCGAATTTTAGTTATAAAATAACCGGAAGTAAATGAGCGAGAACACGCTATCTGATTGGTTACTGAGCTCAAAAACCGTGCATTATAACTCAATAAAGCATAAGCTGACGTGATTCTTCGCGTAGATTTTGTCATTTTTGACGGATTTTCAGTAGTTTAAATCACAAAAGATAGTCAAAGAATACCTGGATACAAGGCTAATCAAGGTACTAACACAACAGAATGTTTTAACTGCACCGTTGAGTGCATTTTAATCGCTAAAATCGCCAACGTGTTTTCATCGTAGGCTTCCTAGCAACGCACATAGCAACGTCATTTATAACAGGTAAATCTACATTTTTCATGTCTTTATTGTTAATAATAATGGTGTTCTTTTATAAAAGAAATAAAAAACTTTGTCTTGTGTGATTATCGAGTTATAATGGCACTCGAGAAGCTAGTAAAACACTCGGCTATCGCCTCGTGTTTTACACGCATCTCTCGTGCCATTATAACTCGATAATCACACGCGACACGTTTTTTATTTCTTAAGTAACAATTAAGTAACTTAAGTAACAATAAAGTCTCGTAAAATGATCCCTATGAACAATCCCAAAAAAGTCCCCGAGAACAATCTAATTCTTTGGTGTTTTGGGGTGGGGCGTAATAGTGGTTAAATGGGTTAGGACTTCTGAATGGGACTTTAAAATGGTTAAATGGGTTTGGGAATTTCAAATGGGGTTCTAATTGGATTTTCAATGAGCTTCTCTCGTAGGGTGATTTGCACTATCGATATTTTTTTATGTCAGCTCATTCCTTGTTTGTATTTCTTTGAGACATGTTTTCTTGGCTCCGTCTCTGAAATCTATTGTTAGTTTTTGCTGTTTCTTTGGTCTTGATGCCTTCTGTTCGATTCTTTCCATCAATTTGACGTCGTTCTTGATTTTGAAAGAGTATTTAATTACTTCTCTCTTTCTGTCGACATCATTGCCTCTTTTGATTAGTACCATACCGGATGATAGAGATAATGATGGGTCTAATAAGAACGTAATATTTGACGTTAACGTCACTAGAACGCACAACAACGGTATTATTGTGTTCCATACATGTATATACGACTAGGCCGAGGTAGATCGAGCACCTGCAAAGGGATCTCCAGAAGAGACACCCAAAACATCCTAATAAAAAGACACACATAGAAAAGGCGAATTACACACTCTATCCACTAACATCTAATATAATCCCAATTTGAATACTCATGCCATTTTATTGAAAAACAGGCTGGTCCCATGATATTACACTTTCAAACTAAAACAGTAAAAAACGACCAAAAATGGGACCAACATACCACCTTGTCGTGCGATAATTCGATCGATAGGTGCATATACCCTGGGGGGCAGACAAATATGGTAGTTCCCATTCGTTTATGATTCTATGCTAAATGTTGCAAAAGTCCTTTAAACTCTTGTCAGTGAATCACATACTTCAAGATCATATGAATCGTAATTGGTTGCGATGGACCTTTGTGAAGATGTATACAAGGGAAAATGTCCTACACTGTGCCAGTTACAGAGATCCCCAAGTTGAAACGAAGTCCTGCTACCCTTGTGCATATAAAAAATGAGGAAAAATAGATTGTGCGATGCAAGTTTACAAATGTTTCATCACGTAACATACTGTAATTTTTGTATTTTTAAGATATCTCTAGTTTAGTAGTACAACATCCCAAGGTAATCAGCTGCCCTCATCTTGGTGCCAGTACAGTTGAAGCACAAAAAAGAGTTGCGAAAGAAATAGCAGAGCAAATCGTGAACGCGACAAAAGGAGAATCCTTATATGGAGCAGTAAGTATAATTGTGAAAATGGAGTAAGTAGAATACTTATATGGAGCAGTAAGTAGAATACTTATATGGAGCAGTAAGTAGAATACTTATATGGAGAAGTAAGTAGAATATTTATATGGAGCAGTAAGTAGAATACTTATATGGAGCAGTAAATAGAATACTTATATGCAGTAGTAAATAGAATACTTATATGGAGCAGTAAGTAGAATACTTATATGGAGAAGTAAGTAGAATACTTATATAGAGAAGTAAGTAGAATACTTATATAGAGTAGTAAGTAGAATACTTATATAGAGCAGTAAGTAGAATACTTATATGCAGTAGTAAGTAGAATACTTATATAGAGCAGTAAGTAGAATACTTATATAGAGCAGTAAGTAGTAAGTAGAATACTTATATAGAGCAGTAAGTAGAATACTTATATAGAGCAGTAAGTAGAATACTTATATAGAGCAGTAAGTAGAATACTTATATAGAGCAGTAAGTAGAATACTTATATAGAGCAGTAAGTAGAATACTTATATAGAGCAGTAAGTATAGAATACTTATATGGAGCAGTAAGTAGAATACTTATATAGAGCAGTAAGTAGAATACTTATATGGAGCAGTAAGTAGAATACTTATATAGAGCAGTAAGTAGAATACTTATATAGAGCAGTAAGTAGAATACTTATATGGAGCAGTAAGTAGAATACTTATATGGAGCAGTAAGTAGAATACTTATATAGAGCAGTAAGTAGAATACTTATATAGAGCAGTAAGTAGAATACTTATATAGAGCAGTAAGTAGAATACTTATATAGAGCAGTAAGTAGAATACTTATATAGAGCAGTAAGTAGAATACTTATATAGAGCAGTAAGTAGAATACTTATATAGAGCAGTAAGTAGAATACTTATATGGAGCAGTAAGTAGAATACTTATATAGAGCAGTAAGTAGAATACTTATATGGAGCAGTAAGTAGAATACTTATATGGAGAAGTAAGTAGAATACTTATATAGAGAAGTAAGTAGAATACTTATATGGAGCAGTAAGTAGAATACTTATATGGAGCAGTAAATAGAATACTTATATGCAGTAGTAAATAGAATACTTATATGGAGCAGTAAGTAGAATACTTATATGGAGAAGTAAGTAGAATACTTATATAGAGAAGTAAGTAGAATACTTATATGGAGTAGTAAGTAGAATACTTATATGGAGTAGTAAGTAGAATACTTATATGGAGTAGTAAGTAGAATACTTATATGGAGTAGTAAGTAGAATACTTATATGGAGTAGTAAGTAGAATACTTATATGGAGTAGTAAGTAGAATACTTATATGGAGTAGTAAGTAGAATACTTATATGGAGTAGTAAGTAGAATACTTATATGGAGAAGTAAGTAGAATACTTATATGGAGTAGTAAGTAGAATACTTATATGGAGTAGTAAGTAGAATACTTATATAGAGTAGTAAGTAGAATTCTTATATAGAGCAGTAAGTAGAATACTTATATAGAGCAGTAAGTAGAATACTTATATAGAGCAGTAAGTAGAATACTTATATAGAGTAGTAAGTAGAATACTTATATGGAGTAGTAAGTAGAATACTTATATGGAGAAGTAAGTAGAATACTTATATAGAGCAGTAAGTAGAATACTTATATGGAGAAGTAAGTAGAATACTTATATGGAGTAGTAAGTAGAATACTTATATAGAGAAGTAAGTAGAATACTTATATAGAGTAGTAAGTAGAATACTTATATAGAGCAGTAAATACAATACTTATATGGAGCAGTAAATACAATACTTATATGGAGCAGTAAGTAGAATACTTATATAGAGAAGTAAGTAGAATACTTATATGGAGTAGTAAGTAGAATACTTATATGGAGAAGTAAGTAGAATACTTATATAGAGCAGTAAGTAGAATACTTATATAGAGCAGTAAATACAATACTTATATGGAGCAGTAAGGAGAATACTTATATGGAGAAGTAAGTAGAATACTTATATGGAGTAGTAAGTAGAATACTTATATAGAGCAGTAAGTAGAATACTTATATGGAGAAGTAAGTAGAATACTTATATGGAGTAGTAAGTAGAATACTTATATAGAGCAGTAAGTAGAATACTTATATAGAGTAGTAAGTAGAATACTTATATAGAGCAGTAAATACAATACTTATATGGAGCAGTAAATACAATACTTATATGGAGCAGTAAGTAGAATACTTATATAGAGCAGTAAGTAGAATACTTATATAGAGCAGTAAGTAGAATACTTATATAGAGAAGTAAGTAGAATACTTATATGGAGCAGTACAGTAAGTAGAATACTTATATGGAGCAGTAAGTAGAATACTTATATAGAGCAGTAAGTAGAATACTTATATGGAGCAGTAAGTAGAATACTTATATAGAGTAGTAAGTAGAATACTTATATGGAGAAGTAAGTAGAATACTTATATAGAGAAGTAAGTAGAATACTTATATGGAGAAGTAAGTAGAATACTTATATAGAGCAGTAAGTAGAATACTTATATAGAGCAGTAAGTAGAATACTTATATAGAGCAGTAAGTAGAATACTTATATGGAGCAGTAAGTAGAATACTTATATGGAGAAGTAAGTAGAATATTTATATGGAGCAGTAAGTAGAATACTTATATGGAGCAGTAAATAGAATACTTATATGCAGTAGTAAATAGAATACTTATATGGAGCAGTAAGTAGAATACTTATATGGAGAAGTAAGTAGAATACTTATATAGAGAAGTAAGTAGAATACTTATATAGAGTAGTAAGTAGAATACTTATATAGAGCAGTAAGTAGAATACTTATATGCAGTAGTAAGTAGAATACTTATATAGAGCAGTAAATACAATACTTATATAGAGCAGTAAATACAATACTTATATGGAGCAGTAAATACAATACTTATATGGAGCAGTAAGTAGAATACTTATATAGAGAAGTAAGTAGAATACTTATATGGAGTAGTAAGTAGAATACTTATATGGAGAAGTAAGTAGAATACTTATATAGAGCAGTAAGTAGAATACTTATATAGAGCAGTAAATACAATACTTATATGGAGCAGTAAGGAGAATACTTATATGGAGAAGTAAGTAGAATACTTATATGGAGTAGTAAGTAGAATACTTATATAGAGCAGTAAGTAGAATACTTATATGGAGAAGTAAGTAGAATACTTATATGGAGTAGTAAGTAGAATACTTATATAGAGCAGTAAGTAGAATACTTATATAGAGTAGTAAGTAGAATACTTATATAGAGCAGTAAATACAATACTTATATGGAGCAGTAAATACAATACTTATATGGAGCAGTAAGTAGAATACTTATATAGAGCAGTAAGTAGAATACTTATATAGAGCAGTAAGTAGAATACTTATATAGAGAAGTAAGTAGAATACTTATATGGAGCAGTACAGTAAGTAGAATACTTATATGGAGAAGTAAGTAGAATACTTATATAGAGAAGTAAGTAGAATACTTATATGGAGAAGTAAGTAGAATACTTATATAGAGCAGTAAGTGGAATACTTATATAGAGCAGTAAGTAGAATACTTATATAGAGCAGTAAGTAGAATACTTATATGGAGCAGTAAGTAGAATACTTATATGGAGAAGTAAGTAGAATACTTATATGCAGTAGTAAGTAGAATACTTATATAGAGCAGTAAATACAATACTTATATGGAGCAGTAAATACAATACTTATATGGAGCAGTAAGTAGAATACTTATATAGAGAAGTAAGTAGAATACTTATATGGAGTAGTAAGTAGAATACTTATATGGAGAAGTAAGTAGAATACTTATATAGAGCAGTAAGTAGAATACTTATATAGAGCAGTAAATACAATACTTATATGGAGCAGTAAGGAGAATACTTATATGGAGAAGTAAGTAGAATACTTATATGGAGTAGTAAGTAGAATACTTATATAGAGCAGTAAGTAGAATACTTATATGGAGAAGTAAGTAGAATACTTATATGGAGTAGTAAGTAGAATACTTATATAGAGCAGTAAGTAGAATACTTATATAGAGTAGTAAGTAGAATACTTATATAGAGCAGTAAATACAATACTTATATGGAGCAGTAAATACAATACTTATATGGAGCAGTAAGTAGAATACTTATATAGAGCAGTAAGTAGAATACTTATATAGAGCAGTAAGTAGAATACTTATATAGAGAAGTAAGTAGAATACTTATATGGAGCAGTACAGTAAGTAGAATACTTATATGGAGAAGTAAGTAGAATACTTATATAGAGAAGTAAGTAGAATACTTATATGGAGAAGTAAGTAGAATACTTATATAGAGCAGTAAGTAGAATACTTATATAGAGCAGTAAGTAGAATACTTATATAGAGCAGTAAGTAGAATACTTATATGGAGCAGTTAGTAGAATACTTATATGGAGAAGTAAGTAGAATATTTATATGGAGCAGTAAGTAGAATACTTATATGGAGCAGTAAATAGAATACTTATATGCAGTAGTAAATAGAATACTTATATGGAGCAGTAAGTAGAATACTTATATGGAGAAGTAAGTAGAATACTTATATAGAGAAGTAAGTAGAATACTTATATAGAGTAGTAAGTAGAATACTTATATAGAGCAGTAAGTAGAATACTTATATGCAGTAGTAAGTAGAATACTTATATAGAGCAGTAAGTAGAATACTTATATAGAGCAGTAAGTAGAATACTTATATAGAGCAGTAAGTAGAATACTTATATAGAGCAGTAAGTAGAATACTTATATAGAGCAGTAAGTAGAATACTTATATAGAGCAGTAAGTAGAATACTTATATAGAGCAGTAAGTAGAATACTTATATAGAGCAGTAAGTAGAATACTTATATAGAGCAGTAAGTAGAATACTTATATGGAGCAGTAAGTAGAATACTTATATAGAGCAGTAAGTAGAATACTTATATGGAGCAGTAAGTAGAATACTTATATAGAGCAGTAAGTAGAATACTTATATAGAGCAGTAAGTAGAATACTTATATGGAGCAGTAAGTAGAATACTTATATGGAGCAGTAAGTAGAATACTTATATAGAGCAGTAAGTAGAATACTTATATAGAGCAGTAAGTAGAATACTTATATAGAGCAGTAAGTAGAATACTTATATAGAGCAGTAAGTAGAATACTTATATAGAGCAGTAAGTAGAATACTTATATAGAGCAGTAAGTAGAATACTTATATAGAGCAGTAAGTAGAATACTTATATGGAGCAGTAAGTAGAATACTTATATAGAGCAGTAAGTAGAATACTTATATGGAGCAGTAAGTAGAATACTTATATGGAGAAGTAAGTAGAATACTTATATGGAGCAGTAAGTAGAATACTTATATGGAGCAGTAAGTAGAATTCTTATCTTATATGGAGCAGTAAGTAGAATACTTATATGCAGTAGTAAATAGAATACTTATATGGAGCAGTAAGTAGAATACTTATATGGAGAAGTAAGTAGAATACTTATATAGAGAAGTAAGTAGAATACTTATATGGAGTAGTAAGTAGAATACTTATATGGAGTAGTAAGTAGAATACTTATATGGAGTAGTAAGTAGAATACTTATATGGAGTAGTAAGTAGAATACTTATATGGAGTAGTAAGTAGAATACTTATATGGAGTAGTAAGTAGAATACTTATATGGAGTAGTAAGTAGAATACTTATATGGAGTAGTAAGTAGAATACTTATATGGAGAAGTAAGTAGAATACTTATATGGAGTAGTAAGTAGAATACTTATATGGAGTAGTAAGTAGAATACTTATATAGAGTAGTAAGTAGAATTCTTATATAGAGCAGTAAGTAGAATACTTATATAGAGCAGTAAGTAGAATACTTATATAGAGCAGTAAGTAGAATACTTATATAGAGTAGTAAGTAGAATACTTATATGGAGTAGTAAGTAGAATACTTATATGGAGAAGTAAGTAGAATACTTATATAGAGCAGTAAGTAGAATACTTATATGGAGAAGTAAGTAGAATACTTATATGGAGTAGTAAGTAGAATACTTATATAGAGCAGTAAGTAGAATACTTATATAGAGTAGTAAGTAGAATACTTATATAGAGCAGTAAATACAATACTTATATGGAGCAGTAAATACAATACTTATATGGAGCAGTAAGTAGAATACTTATATAGAGAAGTAAGTAGAATACTTATATGGAGTAGTAAGTAGAATACTTATATGGAGAAGTAAGTAGAATACTTATATAGAGCAGTAAGTAGAATACTTATATAGAGCAGTAAATACAATACTTATATGGAGCAGTAAGGAGAATACTTATATGGAGAAGTAAGTAGAATACTTATATGGAGTAGTAAGTAGAATACTTATATAGAGCAGTAAGTAGAATACTTATATGGAGAAGTAAGTAGAATACTTATATGGAGTAGTAAGTAGAATACTTATATAGAGCAGTAAGTAGAATACTTATATAGAGTAGTAAGTAGAATACTTATATAGAGCAGTAAATACAATACTTATATGGAGCAGTAAATACAATACTTATATGGAGCAGTAAGTAGAATACTTATATAGAGCAGTAAGTAGAATACTTATATAGAGCAGTAAGTAGAATACTTATATAGAGAAGTAAGTAGAATACTTATATGGAGCAGTACAGTAAGTAGAATACTTATATGGAGCAGTAAGTAGAATACTTATATGGAGAAGTAAGTAGAATACTTATATAGAGAAGTAAGTAGAATACTTATATGGAGAAGTAAGTAGAATACTTATATAGAGCAGTAAGTAGAATACTTATATAGAGCAGTAAGTAGAATACTTATATAGAGCAGCAAGTAGAATACTTATATAGAGAAGTAAGTAGAATACTTATATGGAGAAGTAAGTAGAATACTTATATAGAGCAGTAAGTAGAATACTTATATGGAGCAGTAAGTAGAATACTTATATGGAGAAGTAAGTAGAATACTTATATAGAGCAGTAAGTAGAATACTTATATAGAGAAGTAAGTAGAATACTTATATGGAGAAGTAAGTAGAATACTTATATGGAGCAGTAAGTAGAATACTTATATGGAGTAGTAAGTAGAATACTTATATAGAGCAGTAAGTAGAATACTTATATGGAGTAGTAAGTAGAATACTTATATAGAGCAGTAAGTAGAATACTTATATAGAGCAGTAAGTAGAATACTTATATAGAGAAGTAAGTAGAATACTTATATAGAGAAGTAAGTAGAATACTTATATGGAGTAGTAAGTAGAATACTTATATAGAGAAGTAAGTAGAATACTTATATAGAGAAGTAAGTAGAATACTTATATGGAGAAGTAAGTAGAATACTTATATGGAGCAGTAAGTAGAATACTTATATGGAGTAGTAAGTAGAATACTTATATAGAGCAGTAAGTAGAATACTTATATGGAGTAGTAAGTAGAATACTTATATAGAGAAGTAAGTAGAATACTTATATGGAGAAGTAAGTAGAATACTTATATAGAGAAGTAAGTAGAATACTTATATAGAGAAGTAAGTAGAATACTTATATGGAGTAGTAAGTAGAATACTTATATGGAGCAGTAAGTAGAATACTTATATAGAGAAGTAAGTAGAATACTTATATAGAGCTGCAGTAAGTAGAATACTTATATAGAGTAGTAAGTAGAATACTTATATGGAGCAGTAAGTAGAATACTTATATGGAGCAGTACAGTAAGTAGAATACTTATATAGAGCAGTAAGTAGAATACTTATATAGAGCAGTAAGTAGAATACTTATATAGAGTAGTAAGTAGAATACTTATATAGAGCAGTAAGTAGAATACTTATATAGAGCAGTAAGTAGAATACTTATATAGAGCAGTAAGTAGAATACTTATATAGAGCAGTAAGTAGAATACTTATATAGAGAAGTAAGTAGAATACTTATATAGAGCAGTAAGTAGAATACTTATATAGAGCAGTAAGTAGAATACTTATATAGAGCAGTAAGTAGAATACTTATATGGAGCAGTAAGTAGAATACTTATATAGAGCAGTAAATACAATACTTATATGGAGCAGTAAATACAATACTTATATGGAGCAGTAAGTAGAATACTTATATGGAGCAGTACAGTAAGTAGAATACTTATATGGAGCAGTAAGTAGAATACTTATATAGAGCAGTAAGTAGAATACTTATATGGAGAAGTAAGTAGAATACTTATATAGAGCAGTAAGTAGAATACTTATATAGAGCAGTAAGGAGAATACTTATATAGAGAAGTAAGTAGAATACTTATATAGAGCAGTAAATACAATACTTATATGGAGCAGTAAATACAATACTTATATGGAGCAGTAAGTAGAATACTTATATAGAGCAGTAAGTAGAATACTTATATAGAGCAGTAAGTAGAATACTTATATAGAGCAGTAAGTAGAATACTTATATAGAGCAGTAAGTAGAATACTTATATAGAGCAGTAAGTAGAATACTTATATGCAGTAGTAAGTAGAATACTTATATGGAGAAGTAAGTAGAATACTTATATGGAGCAGTAAGTTGAATACTTATATGGAGAAGTAAGTAGAATACTTATATAGAGCAGTAAGTAGAATACTTATATGCAGTAGTAAGTAGAATACTTATATAGAGTAGTAAGTAGAATACTTATATGGAGAAGTAAGTAGAATACTTATATAGAGCAGTAAGTAGAATACTTATATAGAGCAGTAAGTAGAATACTTATATGGAGAAGTAAGTAGAATACTTATATGGAGAAGTAAGTAGAATACTTATATAGAGCAGTAAGTAGAATACTTATATAGAGCAGTAAGTAGAATACTTATATAGAGCAGTAAGTAGAATACTTATATAGAGCAGTAAGTAGAATACTTATATAGAGCAGTAAGTAGAATACTTATATAGAGCAGTAAGTAGAATACTTATATGCAGTAGTAAGTAGAATACTTATATGGAGAAGTAAGTAGAATACTTATATGGAGCAGTAAGTAGAATACTTATATGGAGTAGTAAGTAGAATACTTATATAGAGTAGTAAGTAGAATACTTATATGGAGAAGTAAGTAGAATACTTATATGGAGCAGTAAGTAGAATACTTATATAGAGAAGTAAGTAGAATACTTATATGGAGCAGTAAGTAGAATACTTATATAGAGAAGTAAGTAGAATACTTATATAGAGCAGTAAGTAGAATACTTATATAGAGCAGTAAGTAGAATACTTATATGGAGAAGTAAGTAGAATACTTATATAGAGAAGTAAGTAGAATACTTATATAGAGCAGTAAGTAGAATACTTATATAGAGCAGTAAGTAGAATACTTATATGGAGCAGTAAGTAGAATACTTATATAGAGAAGTAAGTAGAATACTTATATAGAGCAGTAAGTAGAATACTTATATAGAGCAGTAAGTAGAATACTTATATGGAGAAGTAAGTAGAATACTTATATGGAGCAGTAAGTAGAATACTTATATGGAGTAGTAAGTAGAATACTTATATAGAGCAGTAAGTAGAATACTTATATGGAGAAGTAAGTAGAATACTTATATGGAGCAGTAAGTAGAATACTTATATAGAGAAGTAAGTAGAATACTTATATGGAGTAGTAAGTAGAATACTTATATAGAGCAGTAAGTAGAATACTTATATGGAGCAGTAAGTAGAATACTTATATAGAGAAGTAAGTAGAATACTTATATGGAGCAGTAAGTAGAATACTTATATAGAGCAGTAAGTAGAATACTTATATGGAGCAGTACAGTAAGTAGAATACTTATATAGAGCAGTAAGTAGAATACTTATATAGAGCAGTAAGTAGAATACTTATATGGAGAAGTAAGTAGAATACTTATATGGAGCAGTAAGTAGAATACTTATATAGAGAAGTAAGTAGAATACTTATATGGAGTAGTAAGTAGAATACTTATATAGAGCAGTAAGTAGAATACTTATATGGAGCAGTAAGTAGAATACTTATATAGAGAAGTAAGTAGAATACTTATATGGAGTAGTAAGTAGAATACTTATATAGAGCAGTAAGTAGAATACTTATATGGAGAAGTAAGTAGAATACTTATATAGAGCAGTAAGTAGAATACTTATATGGAGTAGTAAGTAGAATACTTATATGGAGCAGTAAGGAGAATACTTATATGGAGCAGTAAGGAGAATACTTATATAGAGAAGTAAGTAGAATACTTATATGGAGTAGTAAGTGGAATACTTATATAGAGCAGTAAGTAGAATACTTATATGGAGAAGTAAGTAGAATACTTATATAGAGCAGTAAGTAGAATACTTATATGGAGTAGTAAGTAGAATACTTATATGGAGCAGTAAGTAGAATACTTATATGGAGCAGTAAGGAGAATACTTATATAGAGCAGTAAGTAGAATACTTATATGGAGCAGTAAGGAGAATACTTATATAGAGTAGTAAGTAGAATACTTATATGGAGCAGTAAGTAGAATACTTATATAGAGCAGTAAGTAGAATACTTATATGGAGTAGTAAGTAGAATACTTATATGGAGTAGTAAGTAGAATACTTATATAGAGCAGTAAGTAGAATACTTATATGGAGCAGTAAGTAGAATACTTATATAGAGCAGTAAGTAGAATACTTATATAGAGCAGTAAGTAGAATACTTATATAGAGTAGTAAGTAGAATACTTATATGGAGCAGTAAGTAGAATACTTATATAGAGAAGTAAGTAGAATACTTATATAGAGCAGTAAGGAGAATACTTATATAGAGCAGTAAGTAGAATACTTATATGGAGTAGTAAGTAGAATACTTATATAGAGCAGTAAGTAGAATACTTATATGGAGAAGTAAATACAATACTTATATAGAGCAGTAAGTAGAATACTTATATAGAGAAGTAAGTAGAATACTTATATAGAGCAGTAAGTAGAATACTTATATGGAGTAGTAAGTAGAATACTTATATGGAGTAGTAAGTTGAATACTTATATGGAGAAGTAAATACAATACTTATATATAGAGCAGTAAGTAGAATACTTATATGGAGAAGTAAATACAATACTTATATAGAGCAGTAAGGAGAATACTTATATGGAGCAGTAAGTAGAATACTTATATGGAGAAGTAAGTAGAATACTTATATGGAGCAGTAAGTAGAATACTTATATAGAGCAGTAAGTAGAATACTTATATAGAGAAGTAAGTAGAATACTTATATAGAGCAGTAAGTAGAATACTTATATAGAGCAGTAAGTAGAATACTTATATAGAGCAGTAAGTAGAATACTTATATGGAGCAGTAAGTAGAATACTTATATGGAGCAGTAAGTAGAATACTTATATAGAGCAGTAAGTAGAATACTTATATAGAGCAGTAAGTAGAATACTTATATGGGGAAGTAAATACAATACTTATATAGAGAAGTAAGTAGAATACTTATATGGAGCAGTAAATACAATACTTATATAGAGCAGTAAGTAGAATACTTATATAGAGCAGTAAGGAGAATACTTATATGGAGCAGTAAGTAGAATACTTATATTGAGCAGCAAGTAGAATACTTATATAGAGCAGTAAGTATAGAATACTTATATAGAGAAGTAAGTAGAATACTTATATAGAGCAGTAAGTAGAATACTTATATAGAGAAGTAAGTAGAATACTTATATAGAGCAGTAAGTAGAATACTTATATGGAGCAGTAAGGAGAATCCTTATATGCAGTAGTAAGTAGAATACTTATATGGAGCAGTACAGTAAGTAGAATACTTATATGGAGCAGTAAGTAGAATACTTATATGGAGCAGTAAGTAGAATACTTATATAGAGCAGTAAGTAGAATACTTATATAGAGCAGTAAGTAGAATACTTATATGGAGCAGTACAGTAAGTAGAATACTTATATAGAGCAGTAAGTAGAATACTTATATGGAGCAGTAAGTAGAATACTTATATGGAGCAGTACACTAAGTAGAATACTTATATAGAGCAGTAAGTAGAATACTTATATGGAGCAGTAAGTAGAATACTTATATGGAGCAGTAAGTAGAATACTTATATGGAGCAGTACAGTAAGTAGAATCCTTATATGGAGCAGTAAGTAGAATACTTATATGGAGCAGTACAGTAAGTAGAATACTTATATGGAGCAGTAAGTAGAATACTTATATGGAGCAGTACAGTAAGTAGAATCCTTATATGGAGCAGTAAGTAGAATTCTTATATAGAGCAGTAAGTAGAATCCTTATATGGAGCAGTACGTAGAATATCCTTATATGGAGCACACAACCAGAGCTTGCGTAGAAAGCAACTTATTGATTGTGTGCGACCATATTTAATTTCTTATAGAAGCACTGACCAATCCCTTGAGATCCCTCAGAGGCTATTTGATGGCATAAACAAAATAAGTTATTGACATTATTTTATTAATGTTCTTCCAACATGCCTGCAGTGACACGAAAATTCGCTTTTCTTTTAGATAAATGCTGCATCGCTAGGAGATGCATTGAAACCAGAGACAGGTCCTTGGCTTGATGTTAGTGAAAAGATCGCTAAAGTTGCCTCGACTCTTTTTCATAAGAAAATACTTAAAACAATTATTATCACATACGGCGCAAGTCTTGAACGTGCTTCAAGATATATTACCCCAAGTGTACTTATGGGATTGATATCGAGTGTGGATCAGACTGCAGATGACGTCAACTTAATAAATGCAGCATATTTTGCAAAGGAGATGGGTATAAAGGTATACGACTATTATAATTTTATGCAGGTCACCTCTGTAGTATTGCATTCGAAGGAGAGTTTGAAATCCCTTTTCGTGCATTTATAACTTTATTTTTGGTAGGATTGATGTCATGGCGCTATTGCGCTAATTCATTTTTATTAGATAATTTTAATTAATATTTTTAATTAGGTTTTTTTATAATTAATATTTTGTATACATCTCTCCCATACATGGGAGCGATCATTATTTATGGCAGGGGTTGGTAGCGAAGAGAAACAACTTGAAACCAAAAAAAAAGTTTTACCCAACCTTTCAAACACTGTATTTTTCTTCTACCCAACCATCGCTAGATGCAACCATATACATGTTATACTGCATACATGTATATCATCATGATATCATATATGTATTTACGCCCTTTTCCTACTCTTTCGTCCTTACTCTTATCATAACCTTTAGATATTTATCTGATATTTATGGTGTTAAATATTGGTTCATATGTGTTACTGTTTATAAACATGAAAATGTCTATCTAAAATACTGTATTATTTAACAAGAGGTTTTACCTGACAATATCTTTGAACAAGCAATCTCTATGTTTTATATTAAATAACTATAGACATTAAACACTGATTTATTTTATTTATTTTGTTTTAAAATTTGTTATCCAATATTTATAATGCAACAAAAAAATCTTACCCAACCTTTTACCGCCAAAAATTTGATAGGGGTATCTAGTACGTATTCGTTATAATAGTAACCGATAGGGGTATCTAGTACGTATTCCTTATAATAGTAACCGATAGGGGTATCTAGTACGTATTCCTTATAAGGAAGCGCAAATAGAAGGCATTGACGAGCAAATAGAGTGAATTAACGAGCAAATAGCTGACACGTTGAACCCTCGTACCAGCCTCCTTGTTAATTGGATTGTAACCGACCCCAAAACAACAAAGGTCCTAACCCTTTGGCAAACGTTTTCATGAGAAATAAACCACCCCCAAAGCTATAGAATATATCAAAGGAAAGTTAAATTATCTATTTACAACATTCGTACAGCTTTATCCCGGTAGCTAACTTAGTTCTCTTTAAAAGTGCGGATAATCGAACATGCCAAAATATAATTTTCCTAATACGGATACCATCTTGTAAACAAAAACACGGCTGTCTTCGACGAACGTTTTCTTAAGAAATAATCAACTCCCAAAGCTACAATATATATTAAAACAAAGATAAATTATCTGTTTACAATATGCGTGCAGCTTATCCTGCTAGCGAATGTAGTTTTCTTAAAAAGAGTGGATAATCGAACATATCGTAACGTGTTAACAATCCCACATCCAGTGGGCTGGTACGAGTGCCATGTATTTGTTCGTTAATGCCTTCTATTTGCTCGTCGGTCACTTCCTTATATGGAATACGTACTAGAAGTACATATGAAAAATTTAGCTTACCCAACCCATTTCTCTTTGGTACCAACCCCAGCCATAAATTATTAACTCTCCCTTAGTGTGTTGAAGATATTATGCATGTTGTTGTTGTTGTTGTTGTTGTTGTTGTTGTTGTTGTTGTTGTTGTTGTTGTTGTTGTTGTTGTTGTTGTTGTTGTTGTTGTTGTTGTTGTTGTTGTTGTTGTTGTTGTTGTTGTTGTTATGATTATGATTATGAACATACACAAAAGTTAGCCTTTATATCTAAACATTCTTTTCTTTCTTTTAAAACCTAAGCAATTCTAATCATTGTTAATATAACGGACAGCTTCAATCCACCGTAGCGAAAGTGTACAATGTACCCAACTTGGATGTAATTTCTTATTCTTTTTGTATCCGTCTTTAGGTGGAAAACAAGCACATAGACAAGACTTCGGGCTTGCACTGTAATGCAGCTGTGTCTGTGACGTTGGAATGTTCTGATGAGACAACCATCACGGTGACAGGAACTGTCCTGGGATCTAGTCTTCCCGCGCTCCTTCAAGTTGATCAGTTGCCTTTTACCTCACCCGTTGTCCTGACAGAGAAACTTTACTTCTTCAAAAGTGAAACCAATCCTTCAACAGTGTTTGGAAATATTGTTCAACCATTAGCTGCAGCAAATATTAATGTGGTAGAGTTGCATTCAACTTGGAATGGTAGTTATGGTATTTGTGTAGTGAAGTTAGATGGTGATATTAAGGAGGGCACTAAGCTGTTAGATATGAATGAAATGTTAAAAATATCTTTCTAGATCTAGATTCAGCGGCATTGATGTAAAGCTGCTGTATCATAGATTAATAAATTGGCAATTGTCTTTTTAAACGTCGTTAATGTTCTTTTTAAACGTTGTTAAAGTCCCTGCAGGCTTTCATATCTTCCACGTTCTGTTCATTTATCTCTTTGTTTTGTTTTACTTCTCTAGTTCACCCTTTCAAATTTCCAGCAAACCAACCCTGGATTCTTGTCCATCCATAGTTTTGTTTATTACGAATATTCATACAGCGTAGACACTTCAACAATATAACAATTGCTGTTATCAATGTCATTGTGTATCCTGTATATATATATAGCTTAAAACATGAGGCGATAGCCGAGTGTTTTAGACCCGATAAAACACGTGCTGCGAGTGTTTTGAACGGCTTCAAAATCGACTGCATCTAAAGCCTAGTTTTCACTAGCGACATACCTGTAAGCATAACGACATACGCAAGTGTAGTTAGCACTTCATGGTAGATTAACCCCTTTGTACTTAGGAAGAACAAAGTATTAAATTGACCATGAAGTGCGAACTGCGCTTGCGTATGTCGTTATCCTTATGTCGCTAGTGAAAACTAGGCTTAAATAATCATGTTTACAAACTATTTCAGTGATTCGAGGCATTTTCGCCAAGAAAATCGAAGGACAAGTTTATGTAAATCACGATACAAGTATAGAAGCGACAAATCGAAATAGCGGAATTATCCTAATGGGCGATTTAAACAGGTTGAATATTTCCCGCATTAATCGTCAGTTTAAGCTGAAACAACTAGTAAAATTTGCTACTAGCGGAGAAAGAACACTGGACGTTATCTTAACCAACATTAGCCAGTTTTATGACAGTCCACAAAGATTTGCACCTTTGGTCTTTCAGACCATTTTACAATAAAAACCCTGCCGAAGACTAGAATTGTTACTACGAACAGCTTTAAAGTTATCAAGACACGAGACTTGAGACAAAGCAACAAAACAGCGTTAGGCAGAGTCCTACTGTGGACTGGTCATGTTTAAACAATATTAACCGACCTGCGAAGAAAAGGTAACAGTCTTTAATGATGTTTATGATGTTTTGGCGAATACCCTAGACGCTATAATGCCAATAAAAGAAAAGAAGATCCATGTAAACGATGCTCCTTGGATGACGAACAAACTTAAATCCGTAATAAAAAACGGCAAAAGGCACTGAACGATGGAAATAAAACTGCCTTTAAAGGGGCAGTGTCATGAAATGCACATGTCTCAAGTTTTATTTAAAATATGGCATCATATAGGACTGGGAAGGCTTAATAAAAAATAATTGCCGAAAAAGTGCTTTATAGAACACATACAGTAGGTCAGAAATGGCTCGTATGAGCACTGGCATAATGAATGGAAATACAAACTTGAAAGGTTCAGCCTGAATTTTTCAAGTTGTGAACTCATGACACTGCCCCTTTAAGTACATTGGGAACGGAAGAAATGTAGACAAGCCTACTTCCATGGTAAGATTAAAAATCTTAAACATACCAAGCCCAAAGATTGGTGGAGCCCGGTCAAGAAGATTAGTGGAATGGATCCTCTTTCAAAATCCGATATATTTTCAAATTTGCAAGTAGACGAGCTTCACTGAATGACTAAAACGAAGATAGCTAACAAAATTAATGACAGATTTTTAGAACCGTTACAAACTTTTCAGTCGTTGAATGCCTCTAATTATGTGTGTACCTCAGATGACACGAATAACGCCAGGTCTATGCTGTCGGTGTCAGAGGAAGAGGTTTACAAATGTTTAAAATCGCTCAATCCATCCAAGGCATCAGGCGCTGATGACATTCCATCTTGGATCCTTAAAGAATTCGCAGAATTACTTTCGCTACCAGTCAGCAAGATTTTGAATTATTCATACGAAGAACAACATTTACCTCCAATCTGGAAAATGGCCAATACTGTTCCAATTCCAAAGTCTACACCAGTACAAAGTATTAATAAACATCTTCGTCCAATCTCCCTAACGCCTATTCTATCAATAATAGCTGAAGAATTTGTGATTAGAGAACACTCGAAACATGCGGTGCTTGAAGTTCTGGATCCAAATCAATTCGGTGTCATCCCTGGTTCATCAACAAGTCAAGCACTGATTAAAATGATACATAAATGGACTGAAGCAACAGATGGAAATGGTCATCTGTTCGGGTCATCTTGTTCGACTACCAAAAAGCCTTTGATTATGTCGACCATACTATTCTCCTACTAAAACTAAAACTTTTACGTCTTCCTACCACTACCTTAAATTGGATTATAGACTTTCTCAGCAATAGACAAAAACGTGTGAAACTAGGCAACGAATGTTTTTCTGAGTGGGGAAATGTACCAGCTGGAGTACCACAAGGTGGAAAACTCGGGCCGTGGCTATTCATTATAATGATCAATGACCTAAGTTGACCAAGCTAAATTTGTTGATGATTGAAAACAGTGTCTAAATTTAGTCAAAGTGTGATTCAAGTTTCTGTAACGAACATTCAAAGGTGGTCTGATACTAACTTATTCCGTCTCCATGATGATAAATGCAAGGAACTAGGAATCGATTTTAAGAAGACGAACATCACATTCTATCCAATTGTCGTAAATGAAAAACCACTAGAAGTTGTGCAAGAGGCAAAACTACTTGGTCTTACTTTTACATCTGATTTAAAATGGAATAATCATGTGAATAACATTGTCTCTAAATGTTCCAAACGACTATATCTTCTGGTTCAGTTAAAGCGAGCTAAAGTTCCAAACAGACACATAATCCAATTTTATAAGACATGTATTAGACCAGTACTGGAATATGCATCCATTGTTTTCCACCATTCCATGCCAAAGTATCTTAGTGAAGATATGGAACGTATATCGAGGAACCAAATATGAAGACTCGTTGAAAGTGGGTCGTTAACACTCCATGAGAGAAGGCATAAAGCTTGCGAGAAGTTTTTTAATCAAATTTTAGAAGATACTAACAATAAACTATCTAATCTTATATCGAGAGTAAATTTGACATCTAGTCATATCTTGAGAAATATTAGGAAAATCCAAATTCCTAAATTTAAGACAGAACAATACAATACAATACAATACAATAAACTTTATTTAAAGAGGGTAACACTAATTACAAAAATGTATTCTTCCTAATGGCCCTCTAAATCCTAAAATACAATTAAAGATGTTAAATAAAGAATTAGATAACTAGTAATTAGATGATAATAACAAAATACATGTAAGATTAATAATAAAGACTTGATAAATTAATACAGTCTTTGTACACCAAAATTGTCAATTGAATATTCGGTTAAAAAATGTTTGAAAAGTTTGGATTTCATAAGACGAAAGGAGTCGCCAAGTACTATTCCTAAAGAATTCCATATTTTAATGGCTGAATAGAAAAATGTCCTCTTTAACGAGTCATTCTTTGGCTTTGGCAGACGATAATCGGTTTTGGATTTGGTTTGGTAATTATGTTGGTAACGGAAAGTTTCCAATTTGTCAGTTAGATACGCAGGAGCTCGGGCTTCAATAACTTTTCGTAGGAGGCAGATTTTTTGAATTAGGAAAACCTTGTCAATTGGTAGCCACTGTAGTTTTTGGAAGTTTTCAAAAGACCTTGCTTCATATGGACTGTCCAAAATTAGACGGGCACAGCGTTTCTGTAGTTTGAAGAGGTCATCCAAATTTCCTTGACTGCAGTTGCTCCATACAGTACTGCAATACTCAAACAAAGGTTTAATACTTGCATTGAATAACAATAAGCGATAATGAGTTGGAAGGTATTTTCTTACCCTTGATAGAACGAATATTCTTTTTATCAACTTTCGACGCAATTCCTCTATATGAGTAGACCAGGTAAGATGGCTATCAATATAGACCCCTAAGACGCGTTCTGATTTCACTTCCATTAATTGTTGGCCATCAAAAGAAAGATTAAGAGTTCGATTTGAGGATTTAGCCAATTTTTGCCGCGTACAAATAATACCATACTTGGTCTTCGATTGGTGGATTTTCATTCTATTTTCATTTACCCATTTTGAAACTAGGTTTAAGTCAGGCTGGAGTTTATCCTCAACTTCTTGTAAGGTTGATCCAGATGCATAGAGAGTGGAATCATCGGCATACAAGCCGATTTTGTTGTTGAGCATCATGGGCAAATCGTTGATAAATAGTAAAAAAAGAGCTGGACCAAGAATGCTGCCTTGCGGCACTCCAGAATGGACAGGAAGTGATTCAGATAATTTACCATCTATACACACTTTTTGATATCTTCCATTTAGATAACTTTGAAACCAATTTAGCGAGTTTTTGTCTAAACCATAGACTGCAAGCTTTTTAAGTAATAAGTCATGGTCAACAACGTCAAAAGCCTTGCGCAAGTCAATCATAACTACTCCAGTGAAAAGACTTTTGTCCATAGCTTCAAGCCATTCATCTGTAAGTTTAAGAAGAATGGTTTCGCACGAATGGTTAGAGCGAAAACCTGATTGATACTTGTATAGCAGACCATACTCAGTAAGAAATGCAACAAAGTGCTTGCAAACATGCTTCTCAAGAATCTTGGAAATAACAGACAATACTGAAATGGGTCTGTAATTATCGATGTTAGTTTTATTTCCCTGCTTAAATATTGGAGTAACACGGGCAAGTTTGAGTTGAGCTGGAATGCATATCACCCAATTTTTTTTATTTGATTAATCAAAAGTATAGATTACTACGAATAAAAAATCGACATAATATTTTTAAATATACTCTCCCATCACATTTTCCCCCGTGAACAATGCGCAATAAACAAATTATGACCGAGCGCGGCGGTTAGGCGGGGACTGGTACCTGTGACGTAGGGCGAGGAAGTCGCAAAACAAACAGAATATATAGTAAGCCTATTTTCACTTCTTTGTTGGATTTACTACGTTGAAAATGTCTTCAAAGTCTTCAGATTCTGATCCAGCCTCTCTTTCTGATGATGATTCGGAATTTAACTATATTCCGGGTAAATATAATATTGAAACGGAGATCATGGAAGCTTCTGACAGTGACGACTGTGATATAAATGACCAACAAACGGGGCCGTATTCAAACGAACCCATGGCAGACGAGCAATGGGCAGCAGAGTACAGACAACGACAAGCGGAGAAAGAACAAATGCTTGCAAGTTTAAAAGATCGTCTTGCGGGAAAGGAAACCCTTAGTAGTTGGTGAGTCACAAAACTTAATTATTTATATTTTATCTGACAATTGCTCTACAGTACATCTCAACAAATTCAACAATACTCTCATTATAAAACTGTTGTTGTTGATTGAAATTTTAGGTGCTCTTGTGGTAATTGTTCCATAACCTTCCTACAAAATGCAAACGAGTGCTCGTGTTGTCAAGACATGGAGAAATGTGTGGAGTCCCTGTCAGATAAATGGGTTCTAGAAGATATGGAAACTGCTCCAAAATGCATAACATTACACCCAGCATTCGCTACAGTATGCCTTGATAGATGGTGTCTACGGTTGGCAGCTGGAAAGTACAGAACTATTGATAGAAGTAGTTATCGGCAAACTGGTTCAGAGGAAGCGTAAGTCAATTCTACTCAGAATAATTTTTGTTTACTTATAAAAGCCAACTGACATCTACTGTACACAATGTATAGTCAGGGAGCAGGTCTCCCAAAATACAAGTTTCGTTCAACCCACACCACAGAAAAGGTTTGATACTTGAATATGGTAGAGAAAGACCTGCTGATCAATGTCAGATAGTTCGTAGAGTCGAAATGTGGTATACGTCCAAAAATATAGGGCTATTTGTAACGTGTATTTTGCATACCAACTTGAAAACGAGGCTTGAATATGGAATCCCTCCTTGGTATTTTTAACTCGTTATTATCACGCAAATGGGACTAAAACTTGGCGGAGACTTCGTAACTTATCCAATAAACATAAATTAAGTGACAGAAACGTAAAAAAGTCGTGTCACGTGATCAATTTTACATTCAATATGACCATATTTTATGTTAAATACTGCACAAAGTTGTTTTTTATTGTAACACGAATCTCTGCTGATGAGCTCAATTTCTAAAAAAAGATATACTACCTGGAATAAATTCCGATTCTCTTTTAACTAGACTTTTTGCATAAATTTCAGTTTTGGCGCGAATTCGGTGAGACTTTTACAGATCTATATTGAAACTTGCAAGATGAATTAATTTAATTAGCTCAAAAACACTGTGTGGATGGGTTTATTTTTCTTTATATGGTGATGATGATTGAGAGACATGTTTAAGTTCATTTTCGGCATTTAAATATATATTTTTCTAATTACCGCTGACACAAGATTTCAGGCTCACAAAATCCAATATGGCGGCACACAAAGCAATGTTGTTATGGTAACTGTAAGTATTTTTAGTTTATTATTCATTTTTTAACAAATTATTTTATAAAAAATATAGACAAAATAAAAATTATAGAAAGGAATATTCTTTTTAGACATTTTTTATCTACATAGCATCCAAATAAGATATTTAGAATGTATTTAATATTGACATTTAGTTGTTATGTTAATTGCTTTAAGGTGAATGCTAAATATATGTTAGCATGGCAAGTAAGGAGAATATTGCATCAAGTTTAATTGTACCACTTCCACCTCCGGCAAAGCGACGAAGATTCACTATATACACAAAATGCCTTTTTTGCCAGGTTGATAGCAATGAAATATTAAGAAAAGCGAAATTGTCCTCTTATGATACGTTAAGAAAAGCACTAGATCTTCGAAAAGACGAGATTTCCGATAGGTTGGACGAGGAATTGCCCAATTTTGAAAAACACGATGTGTTTTGGCATTCAACGTGTTACTCCTCCTACACAAGTGTGCAAAATATAAGTTATGCCACGGGCATTCACAACCAAGTAAATAGTAGGTCTGCTGATAAAGAATCATGCAGAGTTTCAAGGGCATCGATTGGAACTTCTATAGATTGGTCTAAGTGTTTTGTTTGTGGAAATAAAACATATAAAAAATGTCGGGAGATGCACAATATCTGTACGTTTGATGCATGCGAGTCCGTTCGGCAAGCGGCAGAAAGAAAAGGAGATGAAAGAATGTTAAACGCTCTTATCTCAGTAAACAACGACCTAATTGCTGCTGAAGCCAAATATCATAAAACTTGTTTTTCGTCGTATGTCAGCAAATCCAATTTAAAGCACAGAGGGTATGTAGAGAAAGAAGGAGAAATAGTTTATGATGCAGCATTCCAAGAGTTGGCTGTCGAGGTAGGTGAAGGGATTAACCAGCAGAAGGCATACGAAATGTCATCACTTCTGTCGAGATATCGCGAACGCCTCGACGATAAAGGAATCAATGCCGAAAGCTATAGCAAACAGCGTCTGAAACTTCGCCTTCAAAAGCACTTTGGAGACAAAATCGTTTTCCACCAGCATCCTGACAAGAGTAAACCGGAAATTATCTACTCTAGCACCATTTCCGTGCAAGACGTTCTCAATGCTGCGGCACAGAACACTGATGTGAGATCAGAAAAGAATATTTCGGATGATGCTGAACAGTTTGTAAATGTAACTCGCCGGATAAAAGAGGACATTCGAAAATGCAAGGGAATCACATTAAGACCCCTTAACGTGGACGATGTATCTCTCGAGTCTGCGAGAAGAATTGTTCCACGCAGTCTGTACTGGCTAATTCTCTTGCTCATTTCATCTGATGGCCCTGGGAAGGACTTTGACTTTGAAAAACCAGCTACTGGTGTGAAAACAGAGGACGACAGACGAGTTCTTAGTATTGCCCAAGATATCATTCACTGCGCATCAAATGCACGTGTAAAGCTCCCTAAGCAGGTTGGTCTGGCAATGACAATTCGTCATCTTACTGGATGCAAGCAATTAGTTGTTCTTTTAAACCGAATGGGCCATAGTTCTTCATACGACGAGATCCGAGCAGTGGATACAAGTCTAGCAAAAGAAGTGTTAGCGAAAGTCGAAACCAGTGGAACTGTCATCCCATCAAATATATCCTCAGGATCTTTCATTCAACTTGCTGCTGATAATAATGACTTGAATGAGGAAACAATAGATGGTAAACATACTACTCATGCTACAACAATGGTTGTGTTCCAGAGAAAGGTTTTTGGTCCCGAACGACCACCTTCTATCGAAGGAGATCATTCGAAGAGACAACGCAGCTTAAAGCGAAGTGGAAGCGTCTATGAGTTACAAGAATGTTCGGCGCATGGACGCAGACCTACGGTTAATCAATTTACTGGCGCAGTTAACAAGGAATGGCTGAAAGGTGATGGCAGCGCTCTTTCTGAAGCCATCAACATGGATGACGCGTGGGCTCTAATTCGTATGAACCCAGCACACATATTGGAGACAGGAATCGCAATGCAAGAAATGCAACCAGTTCCAAGTTGGGGAGGCTTCAACTCGATGCTATATCCAGAACGTCCTCCCGCATGTAAGATTGGATACTGTCCAATGATTGAAGGCTCCTCAGGCGAATTCAGCACGATTTATACCGTCATGAAGCACGCCCAAAAGATTTGTTCCAACCTAGGACAGGTCGACACCGTCATTACATTTGACCTTGCTATCTATATGAAAGCAAAGCAAATTCAGATGAAATTCCCGGGTGAGTTCTCTGACACAGTCATTCGCCTTGGTGGATTTCACATTGCGCTCAATTACCTTTCATTGCTTGGCAAGAAGTTTCAGAATTCTGGTTTGGACGACCTCATCGAGTCTGGAGTATACGCAGCTGGTACTACGTCAGCAATAATGAAAGGAAAGTCTTACAATAGAGGAATCCGCGCGCATAAACTGGCAATGGAAGCACTTTTTCGTTTGATGTGGGACGCTTTTGTTGCTTGGTACGAAAGACACCATGGTGATTACGAAGGTCGTGTTGTTAATGAAGATGCTGTGATTGAAAAAGCCGAAGTTTGCAGACGCGCGATAACAGCGAAAGACGAAATACGACCGTCTATGGAGGATCTGCAAGAAGAAACGTTGGAGCTTCGTTCATTGTTTCAAGAGTTCAAAAGTGAATCAAAAGCGAATTCAAAGATGTTCGCATTCTGGGAGGAGTATGGCCACATGGTTAAACTTCTTTTGCAATTCGTCAAAGCTGAGCGATCTGGTAATTGGGAGATGCATCTGTTATGTGTGTCAGCAATGATTCCGTATTTCTACGCCATGGACAGGCCGAATTATGCACGTTGGCTCCCAGTGTACCTAATGGACATGAGGCAGCTCGCGACCAAACATCCAGACGTCCATCATGAGTTTGTGAATGGAAATCATGCAGTCAGTCGTTCAAGTAATCCCTTTGCCCAGGTTTGGACAGACATGGCACTCGAACAGTCCATAAACGCAGATTCTAAGTCAAAAGGAGGGATAATTGGCATTTCGCAGAATCCAGGCGCGCTAGATCGATGGTTTTTAACCAGTCATGAGCGTGCATCGGTTACAACAGCTGTCAAGGATATGTATATGCAAGAGCGTGATATTGTACATCCACACAAAGAGGCTGGCACGAAACGGGTAGCACGGGATGAAGCTGATGTCCAGAAACTGATATCATGTTTTACAACCGAGTTGATGAGTAATCCTTTTACGCAAGAGAGTGATTCGTTAGTCAATTTTGCCACCGGGATCGTCTTGCCTACTGATGTCGCTGATAATTTGATAAGATGCACCGAGAAAGGACGCGATCAGATGAACAACTTTGTAGAGAAACGATTAAACACAAACGAGGTCAGTTTCTGGGATCCCATCGAAAATCTCAAGGTGAAAACGTTTCATAGCACAACAAAGAACGTTCAAGTGAAAGCGGTGAATGACAAGCTGGTGACAGTTGGAGCAGACAGAGAACTGTTTGGACGACTTTTAATCGCGGCTAACGTAAGGCAGATCAATCTAAAGGATGTCCTATGCTACGAACTTTCATCCGTTCCATTTTCCCTCGCTCATCAAGATGGTACCTTAAGGAAGACGACGAAGAGTGTCCTAGCTGGTCTCATTGAATCCAAAGTAACCGTTTGCCCACGACTCCATTCCTTCCTGAAAGACACCATTCATCTCATCGATGCCATGGCTTTAGTTCACGTAATGAAATCAGCTGGAACTAAAACTTTCGGCGAGCTTGCATCTAAATACTTCAACGCTATTACTTCATCTCTTGTTAGCTGTAAAGAAGTTCACATCGTCTTTGACCAGTATTGGGATTTATCGATTAAAGCAGGAGAACGTGCTCTTCGAGGTTCCCTGAACTCGTGTTTGGAAGTCAAGATTCACAGACCGTCCACTCCTGTGCCGAAACAGTGGGGAAAATTCATTTCCAATCCTCAAAACAAAGTAAATCTTTGCCATTTTCTCTCTGCGTCGTTCTGTGACCTCGGAAGACAGCATCTTTCTCCCGACAAAACCCTAATCATAGGTGGAGGCTTTAAGAATGGAAGACGGGCAGTGATGGTCAGGCGGAGTCATCAGGAAGACATATTTGATTTGGAATCAGACCATGAGGAAGCTGACACTAGGTGAGATATATAGTTGATTCAAATTGCTTTATATATTCGAATCCGAGTCATCGAGAATATGGTTTCGATACCCTTTTACACATGTATCAGGCTTTAGTAACTTGGTCCGGTTGAAACCGAAAAAAAAATGTTTACACATGCGCGTGATCAGTTCAGAGTCAGGTGACTAAATTCCAATGCTTAATTTGTAATTAGTTCACACTGTTTTATTTATAGGTTACTATTACATGCGAAGTATGCCGCAAATTCCTATCCAGAGTGTCGCATCGTCTTACAATCACCAGCCACTGATGTCCTTGCACTGAGCGTTACCCATTTCTCAGATATTAACTGCGCTGAATTTTGGTTCAAGACTGGAGTGAAAGACCATCTTCGCTATATCCCCGTTCATGCAGCATCCCAAGAGCTTGGAGGAAAGATGTGCCTCGCTCTTCTAGCTTTCCACGCTATTACCGGCTGCGATTCGACCAGCGCCCTATGTGGAATCGGTAAAAAGAAGGGGTGGAAAGTATTGTCGCAAAGTGAAAAGCATCAAGACAGCCTGGGTCTTCTCGGGAGCCAAGGCAACCTAGATAATAACATTGTCCCCCAATTGGAAGCTTTCATCTGCGATCTCTATCCAAGCACCAAGAAGGTGCCTCGCACATCAGATGAACTAAGGTACTTTCTGTTTTGTCAAAAAAAGCAGAAAAACGAGCTGCTCCCGCCAACATCTGACAGCTTACTTCAACACCTGAAACGTGTTAACTATCAAACGTTTGTTTGGAGACAAGCTCTAACTGCCATACAACATCTTCCCGAACCAGAAACTAACGGATGGGTGCGAGACGGAACAACACTCAAGCCGGTTTACATGACGAAAGACCCAGCACCGCGTAGCATCTTAGAACTGACTACCTGCTCGTGTAAAGGCGGGTGTAAGGGGAACTGTTCGTGCAAGAGCACAGGCTTATCGTGCTCCGAATCATGTTTTTGCATGGCCGATGTTGATGTGTGCAAAAATCCACATGGAGTTGTTTTACACGGTGGCAGCGATTCCGAGGACTCCGATTCCGAGTTGGACAACAGTTGACGTTTATTGGTTGGTTCCATATAGGTGGGAGGACTTACTATATATTTTATAGTTGAAGATTGTTGTAGGCGGCAGTATTTAACATAAAATATGGTCATATTGAATGTAAAATTGATCACGTGACACGACTTTTTTACGTTTCTGTCACTTAATTTATGTTTATTGGATAAGTTACGAAGTCTCCGCCAAGTTTTAGTCCCATTTGCGTGATAATAACGAGTTAAAAATACCAAGGAGGGATTCCATATTCAAGCCTCGTTTTCAAGTTAGTATGCAAAATACACGTTGAAAATAGCCCTATATTTTTGGACGTATACCACATTTCGACTCTACGAACTATCTGACATTGATCAGCAGGTCTTTCTCTACCATATTCAAGTATCAAACCTTTTCTGTGGTGTGGGTTGAACGAAACTTGTATTTTGGGAGACCTGCTCCCTGACTAGTAGCACTCATTGTCAATTGTGGTAGCCTTGAACTACTATACTATATACGTTGTATTATAAAACTTAAATTATGTTATTTAAACATATTGATAAGATGTTTATGAGAAGCCTGGCATATCGACAATTTATACACCTTGTGTATGACCGTGTGGGGAAACACAGAATTCCACTTCCAGCATGTGCCTATCATGCAATAAGAAGCAGGTTTCAACTTAAAGACAACAGTGAACATTTTGTTGGCTTTCAAGATGATGAGTCAGACATGGATGACTAAGTATGTAATAAACTAAACTAAAACTGATTGCTAACAATATAAACAAGCAATAACTTGTAGAAGAACAGTAAAGATTATTGTGTGAGCAGAGCCTTTTTCCCTGACATAGCTTGTGTACGGCAGCCCTAACAAGGAGTGGGAAAAGAAGCTTTGCTGTGTTCATGTTTGGTTATATTTGGGTAAATACCAACCTAAAATGATCATGTTTTGTGATTGGCTTCACAAAACAATGGTGATCAGTGTTTATGACTCGTTCTTTAGAAAGATGATTTCTTTACTTCATTGTCTTTTATTGTTATGATAAACCAATCACAAAGCCCGTTCATATAGGTTGGTGGCAACCCTCATATTTTGGACATTGGTTTACTTTCAAAATAAAGCCTTGCACATTAAATCCCACAGTTGATGTTTGAGCGATGTTATTTTAGTGCGATATGAGCCAATCACCAAACAGAAAACATCTTCAAGTTTGAATTGTGAACATATACGAAATAACATCACTCAACTGGGACTGTACATGATGTGTGCCTTTAATCACTGACATTCAGAGCCTTTTTGTCTCCATGACAATGTGAGAGAAAGGAGGTTATAAAATAACATGTACACAACAAGCGCTCTGATTGGTCAATACCCGTGTTTGGATAAGAGTATCCAACACGGGAATTTTGAGGTCGATCTTGTACACACAAAAAGCAAATCATGCCGACCCATCATCGTTTTTAAACATTTATTAACATTCTATACATATGCACAATATTACTATAAATAAAATATAGCAATCTTCCCTTTTAATTTTCACAAGATTTTGCAAAAATAGGCCGAAATTATAAGTATTTAAAGTGGACAAAGCAACGCTATAAAAACTGAACGAGAATTTCCATTTAATTTGTGAGGACGACGTTTACCTTATTGAAAGATTCAATAAAACCCCAAAACACAACACTTTTATAGATATAGTCCACCAAGAGAACATGGAAAAGGTGTAAAATTATGTTTATTTTACCTCTCGTCGGACAGGATATTCACGAAGAAACCATTCATTTTGTTCTTGTAGCCAACAAAAAATCACCGAACAACACTTCGACAGTGAGAGAAAACCACAAATAAAATATAGCAATCTTCCCTGCTAATTTTCACAATTGATTTTGCAAAAATAGGCCGAAATTATAAGTATTTAAAGTGGACAAAGCAACGCTAAAGCGAACGAGAATTCCCGTATAATTTGTGATGGCGACGTTTACCTTATTGAAAGTTTCAATAAAACCCCAAAACACAACACTTTTTATAGATATAGTTCACCAAGAGAACATGGAAAAGGTGTAAAATGTTTATTTTACCTCGTCGGCAGGATATTCACGAAGAAACCATTCATTTTGTTCTTGTAGCCAACAAAAAATCACCGAACAACACTTCGACAGTGAGAGAAAACCACAAAAAAGATTCTGTGTTGTAGGATATAAAGGCTAGGCAAACCGACAACATCACTTTACGTCTGCAGCAATCCAACATAAAGTTAAACGGTATATTTTCCCGATTAAATACATCTGGAAATATCTTTTTCAGCATGTTTTCCTGTTGTTTTTACCACATCAAACATATTTTTGGCTGTTGCTGTCGTCAGCATCATAAATCATAATAGAAAACCATCCATGATTGGCCGATTAGCTCAGAAGGACATGAAAGACCTCCACTGATTGGTAGTTGACGGTTTTTGGGAGAATTGCAATGTTGATCTAATTATATTAATAACTTTTAGTGATATTTCTCTGTGGTTATTTTATAAAAGAAATACCTAATGGTTTTCCGTGTTTGGATACTCTGATCCAAACACTTGGGATGTTGCTCGACTTTCGAAAAGCTAAAAACACTCGCCTAGCGGCTCGTGTTTTTTTACGCTTTTCTCAAGTCTCGCAACATCCCGCGTGTTTGGATCAGAGTATCCAAACACGGAAAACCATTAGGTATTTCTTTACTCTGTTCACAGGGTTACTCATAGTACTCATACTGTATTTAGAAAAAATGATGAAAACATTTTTTTTTGCAATATTTTGTTTTTGTTTTCTTCTTTGGTATATTTTGAAAGTATATGCCAAATCTTAAATTGTCTGACTATTGATAGCCTTCATCTATGCTTGCATGTTCTTTGGGCAGTCATGTTCTTTGGGCAGTCATGTTCTTTTGAAAAGAACATGACTGCCCAAAGAACATGACTGCCCAAAGAACATGCAAGCATAGATGAAGGCTATCAATAGTCAGACAATTTAAGATTTGGCTTTTTTTGGGCAGTCATGCCCTCTTGTTGAACTCGAATCAGCACTATCAACCTGCGATTTGCCGCAATCGCTAGTTTCGACAGGAGTTTTGTATATAGTAGGAACAGCGTCCTTCTTCAATAGCGCACGACTTACAAAAGGCGTTCCAGGTACTGTCATAAATGGACTTTCAAAATCTTCGGATTTAAAGTGCTCTGAACAAAGCCGGGAGTTTGCTGTTGGCGACCATTTTGCGCGTTTTGTTCGCACAAATGCAACCCAAAGTCGCCGTATTTTCTTGTCCAAATCGTTGTCATCTGGAAATTTATGAAGGCCAATACTCTGGGAAGGGTCAGGAAGGTTTGAACAACCACCAGCTACACATCTGTTAGGCATATTTTTCTTACAACATACCAAGAAATCTCAATAGCGAAGAGTCGCGAAATTGCAAATGACTTCCTCGCTCTACGTCACTAGGCCCAGTCTCCCTAAATATCATTTCGCTCGGACAAAAACTAATGTATGGGGAAAATGCTCTGTTTTTGAGACTCGAAAGGCTCAGAAAAAGTAAAAAAACCGGTAAAAATGGATGGGTTTTTTTAAATTGGCACTACTTAAGGGTTTTACTTTTGATTAATCAAATAAAAAAAATTGGGTGATATGCACTTTAACACTTTTGCTAGACTTGGCACAATTGCAGGAGCAATTAACTTTATCAGCTGCGAGCTTATTCCATCAAAGCCAGTTGCCACATTTAATGGAAGTGACTTGATCAATTCGAGAACTTCATCTTCTAGTAAAGTTGGTATACAGAAAACAGCAGAGTTATCGGCTTTTTGAATTCTTACGAAATTCTTTAAGGTGGCAAAATCCGGATCAGAAACGTGGTTGTTTTCAATGATATTGTCAACAATAGAGACAAAATATTCATTGAATAGGCCTGATATTTCTTCTGCCGTAGAATACCTTACCCCGTCCTTTTCTATGGTATGAACTTTGCTTAGGTCTTTCAATTTTGTCGGGAAAATACTCTTTAAAGTTTTCCAGAGAGCTCTTGAGTTTGATTTATTTTCATTAATTTCATTAACAATTTGATCTTTCTTCGCTTTTTCGACAAGTCTAACGACTTTATTTCTAGCTGCTTTATTTCTAACGGTATAGAACCTCTTTTTTAATAGCAAGTAGTTTTAATGCGAACAATTAGTTATATTGTAGTTTAATTCTTACTAATATTTATACCTTTTAACTTTAATTGCATTTTAAAATTTTATTTTGTAACCTTGTAATTCAGTTTTTACTGCCCTTGTGTGAATATTAAACTCTGTCTGTCTGTCTGTCTGTCTGTCTGTCTGTCTGTCTGTCTGTCTGTCTGTCTGTCTGTCTGTCTGTCTGTCTGTCTGTCTGTCTGTCTGTCTGTCTGTCTGTCTGTCTGTCTGTCTCGATACGACGATCATGTTTCCTCATGAATTATTAATGAGTTTTTGAAGTAAGATTAAAAAGGAATAAAACGGTGGCGTATACACACTAAACCTTTATTTTATTAGGGTTTTCATCATTATACAATATATTGTGTTATCAAGGAAGACCTATAATCTCAAACTAATAAATACAACATTTTCAATAAAAATATAAAGCTTTAAAAGTTTCTAAACAAAACTATTTACATAAATCTACAGCTTTAATAGAGCATTATAAAATATCCTTTGCACATTCTGTCCTGACTTTATGTAACAGGTACGTGCGGCCAACACATTTTTAAAAGTTCTTTTGTTTTCGACAAGTTTCTGCGTGGGATAAATTCCGATCAAATATTCATTAATAACTCATGAACCAAAAACAAAAAATCAACTCCGTGACGGACAACTGGATATGTGATCTTAAGCCCGTTTTCCACTAGGCGACCTTTTTCGCGCGAAGCGACTTTTTCTTTTGTCTTATAAGCTCTCGGCTGGAAATAATTAGAAATCTTTTCAATTTGAACAATAAGGCCCATTTACACTACAGAATTTTTTTGGTACGGCTCGGATAAAAATGGTTCGCGAACCCAAAAAATATGGCACGGATACCCGTTTACACTCGCTTTTCCTTGACGTACCAATCTGTGCAAAATAATGTTTTGGTACGGGTTCTGGGCTCAACCCCGGCTCAACTTGCTGATCAGCAGACTTACTTTCGCGTTAATACGCGTGCGCGTTCTTTTGTTTCAAAATGGCGGACGAAACATTTTTAATAAATAAGTGTCGTGCCTTCCCACGAGAAGCTTGCAGGAGTAAAAGAAAAGCTTCTACTACTGGCTTCCTCCGTCTGGTCAGAAAGAAGCGAAGGAACATGTTTTTGTCAATGGCGACAATACTTTTATGTAATCCTCCATATTATAAACTATCGTTTCTTCTTGCATAATAGAAATCAGTTGCTTTACATTATCATCTTTATTTTCCACGATTGTCCGCGAGATGTTTTCTGCTTCGGTTCACCCTGGCCTCGATGCGACTATCCTTTTCCGCCATTTTGAGTTAGATGTGGTGGATACTATACGCATGCTCTAATAAATGGTGCTGACCGACTGAAGCAAGGGATCTTAAACAAAAAATGGTTCGGCACGGCTAATCGTTTACACTGTATATTTTATCCGTGCCGTGTTAGTTTTTCTGGTACGCGTACCTGTTTTACCCAACAATAGAAAGTCGCTTCGCGCGAAAAAAGTCGTCTAGTGGAAAACGGGCTTTAAGGGGGGAGTCGACCTGAAATTTGCTATTTCGCTTTATCAGGCCCTGCACACATACAATACAAAATTACCAATAACCTGCATATCGTTAGAAAGCTTATTTAATGTAGTTGAAACCCATAACTAATAATAAATCCACAAAAATCAAAATACCATCAAATTCTTAAAAGCCTATCATATAAAATTATCAAGAAAAACACAACCGAACCATTTCTAATATAATACTGGACATCTAAATAACAAAGTGATTTGCGCGGACTTGATATCCGGTCCAGTCCGCATTGTCGACTTTGAAATATTACACGAAAGCCCAGCAAATAACTACGGAGCCCCGGAGGTGCCATAATAAAACATACTTTTTTCAAAAAAAAAAACATTTTTTGAAAAAAAAAAATTATTTCTTTTTTTTTCAACGCGACGTTGTTGATTTCTGACTGACGTCAGATTCCAACAAGCTTGTTGCGAAATTGGCCGCGCCAAGTGTCCATGAAGTGAGCCCGCGATCCGAAAAAGTTTGTGTTTTTCTCACATAAAAAGTTTGTTTTTCTCACAGAAAAAGTTTGTGTTTTTCAAAAAAATGTTTGTGTTTTTCAAAAAAATGTTTGTAGTTTAATTTTCAAAAAAGTTTGTTTTTTTCAAAAAAGTTTGTGTTTTTTAAAAAGTATGTGTTTTATTATGGCACAACATTTAACATATTAACTCATATTAACTGATGATATGCTTTGATTTTGTACCTAAGAGTTATTTGCTGGGCTTTGATATTTATATTCAAACTACAGTTCCCGCCTGTTACCTCGTGGTACGTCTAAGTGGATTGTGGTTACTAAATTAAAGTCGATCTTAATCAACACTTCTTGACGTAGTCGTGAAGACGTGAAAATGTTCCGAGTGGCATCGCACACAGAACAAGGACGAAATTGAGGTTACGCTTGGGACTAAAGATTATTCATTCTCTTGGACGTCGTCGTTGATGAACGTAAAATCTTAAGGTAGGACACATGAGGCGATAAATCTTGGGGGCATGTTGCGGGGATATTTCCCCTGTTGAGGACACGTACACGAGGGGACATGTCAGAGAATGAAAATAAAATAACATTCTTTGATTGGTTTATTTTAATTTTGTCGCAGGAATTAGTTGTTTATACGATGGGACAATCGTCGCGGGGGAAAAAATTGCCCCCGCGTGACAAGATATCGCATGGTGCATACGACGGTATTTGTGATTTGTCCCTGCAACAAACCTTAAGGTCCCGTAGGGAGCCCGGTTCAGACGCCGAACTCCTCATGAGCCGTACCAAATGTAAATTAGCAAAATCCTTTGTTCAAGCTCATTTACATTTGGTTCGGCTCCTGAAAAGTACGGGCGTCTGAAACGGGCCTAATACTCGTGCAAACAGTTTGCGAATGAAACCCGACCAGTTTTTGTCATACACCTGCTTTACTTCATTTATTACCCGGGCTACCTTTGGTAGGACGAGTCTAGGTTTCAGCTCCGTTCTGTGTTATTTTTTTGTCAATGTCGAGATATTGCATCATCCCGATAGGCCTTGCGAAACTGAGACCGCGAGTTACCATTGTGATTTACTGCATTTTACCTTTCTTCGAATGTTCTTCACTGAAAATATATGATTTGGCATTGATCTTATATAGGCTCATAATGTTTTAGCCTGCGTAGCAGCTGTGCTGGGGGCTGTTTGCGCATGCTATGGAGGCTAATAATGCTTACAATCACACACGCCGATCGCAGTAGTTCTATAAAAGATGACGAGCGATCTCGCCAACCGCACGCTGAAAATGTGTATCAAATCTATGTTCCGCTGATTGTACTCAATTAAACCTATGTTTCAATGTGTTTATATTGAATCAATCAAACTTGTGCTCAAATGTGTAACAGAATTGCACTAGAAAATGTTGCTCAAGTGCTATTATTGCACTAGAAAATGTTGCTCAAGTGCTGTTAAGAACAAAGAACATTGTTGAAGTGAATTTACAAGTGAAAGGTGAACATGTTGTTGCGATGTTACCCGAAGAGACTCAACATATGAATGCTGATAGTGGAATATGTTAAACTTCTGACAAATTTGACGAAAAAGATATATATGCAGTATGCCTGTCAGCCCAAAACTAGCCCAAGTTAACGCTTGGTGGGCGTTTTGTTTTCGTATAATTACCCCCAAATGTCCCTAAACTCATTCACTTTTCTGCCCGTCCTTGATTGTCTTGCATCACTATGCGATGTATGCACATTGTCGGCATGCTCATTAATGACGTCATAAAAAGCACGCTTTATGCACGAGCTTGTATTACATCATGCCAATTAACAAATAAGGAATTAAACGACAAATGGGAGAAAAAGCAACAACTAAATGGGCACAGTTTGTTTGCTTTAAACCAAAGATAGCAATCAGTAAAGAGTTATTTCAAGAAACCTGGATTCCGCTCGCTAAGGCATTTCGTGCACGTGGCATCGCGTTGATCATTTTATCAGAAAAGGCAAATGTTCAAAATGACTTGTGTGATTATCATTTCATTTCGAAGAATTTATGGGACTCCAAGGATGCTCTCCTAGCGGCATTTCCAAATGGACTTGAACTGGCTGCGCCATCCATAAGAGCTCCTGTCGCTGCAGCTCAGGTACATTTCGATGTTACATTAGCCTTTAGTGTCCGTTTAAGGTACACACTGCGATTGATCGGGCCTATTTATGGTTTAGATGCATGTTAAGGACGAGAAACTGAAAGCGGAATTATTTGTTGGCTCATAATCCTTATTCTTCCTATATATATTTCTCCTTACTTACAACCATCCATCTAAACCATAAATCGGTCCGCGAATCATAAACAAGAATTGTGTCGCGTGCAAACAATTGCAATATTGCATACGCCAGAATGACAATCATATACGATAAATCATATCGATCGTGTAGATGGGCCTTTCAGCAAGGATCATTGGATCAAACGAGAACGCAAGCCACCGCATTTTCTCTACAGTGTTACTAAATTTTATGGCAATTTATCCAGACTGACGTTTTGGTGAAATTCCATCTGCATTCTCTTCTAGCTTGAGACGGAGGTGCATATTATTATCTTCACACGGAAGTAGAGGTGTACTCAATTTTTAACGATGTTTCTTTGAATTTTTAAATTATTGTAAGCGTTTTAGAATTATCGGAGTGGACATTGATTTTGTACGTTTATTAATTTTGTTTGATTTTGTACGTTTATTAATTTTGTTTGATTTCTTTTAGATTGGTTGTTTTCATGTGGTTTCAGTAAAACTTGCTGATTGTGATATGAAAGGGACCAGACATGAAGAACTCGTGCAAGATGAAATTAAAGTGTTCGTCATGTTCACAGAGCCCCTTTCAAGGGAGGAAGTGATAACCAAAGGGGAAACACTGTGTTTAGTAAAAGGATTTCAGAGTTACTGTATCTATGAACTGGACAAAGACGTTTCGGAGAATCCCAGCAAATACTACAGCTGGATTATCGAGGCCTTCTTTCAAAGCTTTTTCAAGGATTCTCTGCTACAGGAAATCTTAGACACAGGTCAATTTAAAGACTGTGAGCTTGCGATTCACCAAGACGCCGTTCAATTCACAATGTGATTGTCTTTCAATCGCCTGTGCTACCAGAACACTACAAAAGCCGGCAGAAAGTGCAGCAAAATTTGACAAAAATCTTAAATACATCATTCTGCATGCGTAACAAATGAATCACAACAACATTCATGATGACAAGATACAATACATATACTTTAAATTCTTCGAAATAAAATAAAGAGTTACGGGCTGTTAAATACTAATTCATTCAGAAAAATAATATAAGTACACATTAATAGATATTTACTATACAATTCATGGTACCATTTATATAGAGCTAAATTCTATTTTAGAACTTTTTAGTTAGAATAAGTTTATAATGGAAGTGCCAAAAGCACTAGTTTCCCAGATTTTTTAGATACCATTTGGAATTTGTTTTAGAATCCGATGTTATATGACCAGATTTACACAACTGTATATTTTGCCACTTTCTTTTTAAGATTATTCTTGTACGAAACAATATCACCTTCCCATTTCTTAACCATTTGATTCTCACAAACCCAAATCTCTTTGGCAACCTGTGAAGAAAGTAGAATACAAGACTTAGTTATAAATTAAAATTAATTAAACACCATGATTATATTATTTATCTATGCTTTTGGAAGTAGCATACTAAGCTGTCACCATCTTTGAGTGCGGGTTTGGTCCAATTAACAACTATTATTATACACTCAAACTTCATTCTCGTTTCTTATTGATCAACATACTAGAGTGAATTCTCAATGTCCGGCAGGCGCGACGTCATTTCCGTCGAATACTGTGAATTATTGGACGGAGGTGTCCAAAAAATAATTATTGGACGCTTAAGACGTCACTAAAAAATGGCTTGTAGCTTGTAGTAGATTACTACCAGACTGTCACTTTGTTTGTATATTTTTAGTAAGACTATTTCGAACAATGTATAATAAAACAATTATTGGATTCGGCTTATGCATGACATCAAGAATTATCCAGACCTCGGTCAATGTTATCCCCCTCAGCCTTCGGCTTCGGTAGATAACATTGACCTCGGTCTGGATAATTATTGATATCATGCTCAGCCTCAATCCAATAATTGTATAATATACCTCATTAAAATTAATTTCTACTAATACTCAGTATGAACCATTGGAAGACAGAACTATCTTCTGGAAATTTAAGAGGTACATTAATATCTCTGAGGAATGCATCCAAATAACTGTTAACCAACTAATTTGGTGATATACAGTATGAGCTATTTTAGCCAAGAAAATCGAAGTTAAAGTTTATGAATATTAGGAGAAATCTCTTATCGATTTACAGATACTGTATTGATTAAATATTAATTTATTTTGAAATCATGAATTATTTTATTAATAAATTATTATATTAATAATTAATTATTATAATAATTAATATAATCAATATCATATAAGGATTTATCATTATCATAAATATCCAAACCGTGAATATCCTAAACATAATCCTAACCCCCCGTAAAATCATTTAAGTACGAATCCCATACAGATCGGCTGCTCATGCTGTATCTATTACTTTAAGATTCCATGATTATAACGAATCTCCTGGGGAGACTAGAGTGGAATTTTCCTCAAGAATGAGGTTTCAATATGGCGGCCACTATGGCGGTTATAAACTCAATGGAGATTTGTTTCGCCTTGGAACTCATGTGAATGGGGCTTTACGCTGGTCGGACCAAGGACCATAGGGAGAGTAAAAAACTAGAGTTGGTGTAATTGTTAGGCTTTCGCTAAAATAATCTCGTAAAGCAGTTTTATCTTCTCAAATGTCTGTCTGTTTAGTAATCACTAGAGAGTATAATTTAAAATAAGGTTTCCGCGGAGAAACTAAAAACAAATTGCTCGTGGGTTAGTACCTGTATGAGAGTTAGTATAAGGGATTGATTTTGGGTTATGTATACTAACTCTCATGCTAACATTCAAGTAATTGATTCCCAGTCTTTCCGTGGAAATCATATTTTGAAGAATACTTTCTAGCGATTACTCTACTTATTTGTCCTGATGAGTGATCAGTTGCTTGCATGGTAGCCTGCGTGCAGACGGTTTTTCGGGTAGAACGTCTGCACACAGGCTACTTGCATTTGAAACCTCCTTCACGCGTATACCATTTCGTTATTTCCTATTATTTCAGCCAAACCTTACCTGACTTATTAACCTGAAGTCGTGACTAACTAGCAACATTCCGCCATCGAACTCGTTTAAAGCATCAGCTAAAGCGTCAATAGTTTCAATATCCAAATGATTAGTAGGTTCGTCAAGGAGAAGAAGATGAGGACCTTGAAATGCCAACCATGCAAAAACTACACGGCAACGTTGACCATCAGATAGATTTAGCATCGGGCACATCTATCAAAATAAAAGGTTAAATAATATTAAAAGCAGGTTAACCTTAAACCTAAACATACAGTATATATTGGAGAAATCTCACAATTATCTTCGAGGTAACATGAAATGGAAATTTATAGAGAGTTTTCAGCAATGATTCAAATTACAAATAGCATGACGGCCATGTTGGTGTACCGTGAAAGCGCCCATCGACTCTGCCTGCAGTATATACTCAATTCAGCGTTTGTTTACATGGCCTCACAATCAACCATAGTTAGTTTCTTAAGGTGGCTCGATAGTCTAAATCATGAGAAATTGCATTTTCCCCAATAAAACGTTTTGTATATTTTAGAGCTTTATTTTGGTTCATTGTATACTGTAGCTCTAGCGGTGCTCTTGATTATTGAAACGTTTCACAGTTGTAGCATTTGTATATCTAGAGAAATTGTGTTTATGATAAGCGGCATATTTTATGCAAATTATTTTTCTGGATTTATTGGAAAACACGATTTCTCCACTCAGGTAAATTTTGAGGGTATAACACTTTTCAGTAAACAAGACCACCACTAGAGCTATGCAATGAACCACGATGAAGCTCAGATCTGTATTGCAAACATTTTTATGCGGAAAAATGCAATTTCTCATGATTTAGACTATAGGGCCACCTTAATTCATGTTATCATTCTTACACCTACTGTATTAGAAGGCTCGTTATAAAGGCAAAGACCGGTTACTGTATTGCAATATTTTCCAGATGTCGAATTAAGTAAAATAGGTTTGGTTTTATGGAAAGCTGCTAAAAAATATCAGTGTAATTCATACAGTGAATGCCAGTGGATTGCTCATTGATAAATTGTTGAATTTGCTACCTATGAATTATTTCTCCAAATGCTGAAAATTGTGTTCCTATAAGATCCACATTTTGCAGAAGTAGTATAGACCGCACCCCCTGGCCCTCCATGAATCAAAATGTCCATTCGGCGCCATGTCTGACACCGACGGATACTTTATTACTACTTCAAAACTAAGAGAAAATCCTGAAAGGATACGGATCGGACTAGATCTTGTTTACATGAAATCAGGCCGGTCTACAAGAAAATACTGGGTTGCCTCTTGGTTGAATGTATTCACGAGTGGTGACATCAAATACATCGACATCGATAAGCTTCTTTTGAACTGTGTCAACTCATATGGGACATGAACAACAGGTAAAGACAGTAAGGCTTCTGTGAACACGTCAGGACACGCTAATATTATTATTATGCAGAATGTTACGTTTCGCCTGGCTCTCCTCTGACATAACAAACGAATAATATATACCGTACACCATATACACGAAATATATATATTTTCGCTTGGTTTGTGTGTGACGCTAGCATTTTATTACTGCACTGTATGCTTGGCACAGTTAAACTTTGTTTCGCCTGCCTTTTGAATAGATCCATGTGGCTATAGCAATCTTTAATAGCACTATTCAGCAGTCGAAAGCAAAGAAGGGGTGGTTCTTGATGTATCCTCAACCTAATATAACAACTTTAGCATGCGCACAAAGAAGCAAGACTGTGGGCTCTTATAGGTCCGCATGGGGACTGGACACGACACAGCATAGTACCCAAGATTAGTCCCTAATGGGGGTAATAATTAATAGCAGTGTGTAAACACAGCTTTTATAGTCAGTTTGTAAAACAACTTTGTCATTTACATAACCATGAAATCGAGGTAGTTTCAAATTTCAACATAAAATTTTCTTTTATACAAGAACGTTTGGTAAGATTTTCTAACGTATACCTGCTGTTTTCCAGTTAAACCGTATCTACCGATAGATTTCCTCATATCATCAATTTCTTTGATATCAGGAAAGTGCATCATCATCCAGCCACATGCTGACATCTCCAAATCAAGCATATCTTGTAAATGCTACATGTGCATTAATAAAGGAAAACGATTATTATATAGATTATTATAAGCCGTCCGCGCGCAATACCCGATATCTCAAGTTTAACCAATGTCCTTTAGCTGTAAAATACATTGATAACAAAAATCATAATTTTAAATATTTGACTTTCTAATGAACAAACAGGCTTACGACAAAATTACACTTATACAACACAACAACACTAATGTTTACCAAAGACAATGCTGTCATCTGCCATCTTGGGATGTATTTTCGATATGTGTGTGACGTCACAAGCAGGGTAAAGCAAACTTTTTATCAAACTATCCTCATGTCTTTTTAAGTCTGAAACTAGACTTTTTCGAATGCCTTTTTTAATCGAACCACAACATTTTAAAAAGCATTCTGCGGAAACTCGGCCACTCAGAGTAGTTTCATCATGACGTCACCAACTTTCCAGTTAATTAGGCAAAGATAGGACTTCGGAAAAAACTAGTGCTGTTTTCAATTGTTTTACATTACCTGATGATAACGTCCTATTTTTAGATGGTTATGTCTTCTTATTAGGCCATCACTTGGCGTAAGATTTCCATCCAAAAGTTTTAGTAACGTGCTTTTACCAGCTCCATTAGGGCCCACTAATGCCAACCTTGTGTCTAGGTCGATACCAAAATCCAGATTTTTGTATAGGTAGGGCTATGAAAAGACATCTGCACGATTATGAAGAGCAAAAAGCAATTATTTACACCAAACTACTACACTTCTCATGTTAATACCCAAACAAACCGGAATATAAGTATGTACCATATTTCTTCAGTTTATTAACTTGAAAATCATAGATGTCGTTTTTCGTATACGTGGAAGTGTCATGTAAACTAGTTTTTCAAAAAACGTACCTTATCTGTAGAATATCTAAATGAGACATGTTGCACCTGAATTACGGGAGGATGTAATTTCTCACAACTTGGAAAACTGAATCCTACAACCTGGAAAAGTACAATTAATATACCTTAGTTTAACAATGTATCAACGGGTAGGGCAGGATTTTCAGGAGCAGGCATTCAAACCTCAAACTAGAGAAGAAAATTACGCCAATAAGTTATAGTACATGGACGATCGTCCAGAAAAATGATTCGGAGTCACGGACAGAATCGAACCTGCAACCTTCTGATTGCTGGTGAGAGGTTCTAACCATTGAGCTAGTCACTAGTGCTACGGACCGAGACTCAGATGGAAAGCGAAGGTTACAATGATGTTCTGGATTGATATACCTGTACATGTATGTACAGTAATACCTATGCGGCAGTCACTACAGTGTGTATGACTAATTCTTGTATGCGTTAATATACACACTGCTGTTGTGAATGTGGTACAGCTTGGAGTAGACACTAGACAGACGATACATGGACGATCGTAAAGCTCATGTCTTCCGAAAAATAATTTTGAGTCCCGGACAGGAATCGAACCTGTAACCTTCTGACTGCCTATGAGATTACAGGTTTGATTACTGCAAGCTCTTCGAAATTCACTACAGCAGTGTATATACAGTATTAACATTTGATAGTAATCATTTGATAGTAACCTTGAAATGCAGTATAACCATGATTTTAATAATATAAGGAATATAGCAATCAAATAAAAAGTAGGTACCATATAAGCAAACACTATTCCGTCATATACCAAAGAAACACGTAAAGACGCGTCTTCAGAGCATTTGGGGGTCTTTAAGACGCGTCTTCAGAATATTTTCGCGTCTTCAGAATATTTTCGCGTCTTCAGAATATTTTCGTGTCTTCAAGACGCGTCTTCAGAGTATTTTCGCATCTTCAAGACGACTCGAGGAGCTGTGAAATTTGTCTTGAGATTGACTTGTCAAACTTGAAACTACAATCCTTTTAGAAACTTTGAATATTTTGGGAAGTATTTGTCTAAGCCAAAATTTAGTAAGTTTATTTCCCGCCGTCGTCGTCCTCGCTTGCTTAAGCTCCCTAATTTTTACTACGCAATCTGTTTCAATCAGACACATTTTTTACCATCGACGGGGGACGAAAATCTGTGGTAGGTTTGTGTAATAGAATGTGTAATAAAAAGGGAACTATACAGTAAGTTAAGCTGTATGTAGTCAGTCAGAGGTTTCACTGCGGTAGGCCAATTCACCAACATGACGTTTGTGTAAGACAAGTGTTCGACTGACAAGTCACTATCAACAACAGTTCAGACTCTCTAAAACACCATGATTGATACTTATATTGTTTCCCCTCCTTGATGCTTGTTATTACAGATGACTCATCAAATCTACTCCAGATGCATCTTGTACTTGCAACACCCTCCTCATGTGAACAACTTGCAATCACAGACTTGCTCTGGAAGCAGAGGTCGTCTGTATACAGTAGATCTGTAACCCTGGTGCTTATAGGCTTTGATAACATATACCCCTCTGTCGCTCTCAGTTTCCATGCAATGGGATTCATATACATAGTAAACAACCTTGAACACAATGCATCTCCTTGCCTGCGAACGCGGATGAACCCTGGGGAATACACCCTGGCATCCTGGGGAAACCCCCTGTTAAACCTTTTTGTCTCAGATTTCTCACAACCTCATCTCGTTCTCACCACCACCTTTGGATTCCCAACTCGAGCTCAGATTTTCTTTAACACTGACTACAGTGTTAAAGTGGGAATATGTATAATTGCATCATCTTCATAAGCCATTCATGGCCCACTGAGTCGTATGCTTTTTTACGTCAATCCAGGCCATACTAAGGTTTCGTCTTCCCTCTGACAGTCTTTGGTGACCATTCGGTCAATTTGTAGGTTGTAGCTTGTCCCTCTACACCCTTTTTTGCTCCTCTGCCCCTCCATCGGGGCGTATGTTTTCAATTGTTGGTTAACACTGGCATGACGTAAACCACTTGTAAATGGTGTGAGATATCGTAGGTCTTTGGTTATCGCTGGTAAACTTGCCGGTTTGGGAATAAGGGAGAAGTTGTTAAAGTAAACATAGGTGAAATGCAGTTTGGATTCATGCCAGGGAAAGGTACTATGTCTATGTCTATAGGGTGAAGAAGAATGAAGCTGGATGTTGAAGAATGGCTGGTCAAAGCAAAGTGGGAGAAGATTTCTGGGTGAAGGTTGGGGTACTGTACATCAGGTGTGCAATGACACACGGTAGTGAAAAATGGGCAGTGAAGGAAGATGATATTAGAATACTTGAATGCACTGATTTGAGAATGATTGGTAAATGGTTAAAAATGATTTGGAACTGGTTAACATCAGAGATGTTATCTGTAGGAGTCAGGCCATCTTCAGAATGGCATGCGATCACACACGTGCATTGGCGCACGCCTTGGCTCCTCAAGACATGCGATTTATTCGAACGCCTCGAATAACCTTGTGTGTAGCAATTCAAAAACAATACATAACAACAAATACTACGTCTCCAACATTTAATCGAACATTTCCGGCAATCGCGCAACCGAGATCTCAGTTTCGGAATTTACGCTACAATTTCCCGCGGCCAAAGAACTTTCGCAAACATAACATTTCCCGCGACCGCGCAATTTTCGCAAAAATTCACCGTAGCCGCGTATTGCTATCTAGATATAGGCGAAAAATGTAAGGAAAAGCTATCGCGGACGCCCAGCATTTTGCGCGTCTACATACCTTGGAAACGAGTCATGTTCCCGCGTAGCCCACGCCAAAAAAGCGACTCGACGCCTTTCCTTTAATTCAAAGGTAAAATGGAAGGAAAGAGCGCAGTTTGCATGGAACGTTTTTAAAACTCCAGTTGATGCGACGGATGGTTCTGTGTGCCAAATTTGTATCCGTCAAGAACATGGTGTCAAGGGATGCAACATATAACCTGGCGAATCATCTTCGAATCCAGCGGAATATGTGACAATTAATTTGAAAAAGTGAAGGTTACCTACACTGATCATCGCAGCTTTCTATGTCTTCTAAGAATGCCGCCGCTTACATCTGGAAACCAAAGCTACCGTATGAAGTCATGACTGACGCTATAACAAATTTCTTGTGTAAAGACAACGTCGTATTCAACGCTGTGTCTAAACTAGGTTTTCAGTTTTAGAAAAATAAAGTAATAAAAGTATAAAACTTTACGATGCAACAAGAGAATCGGTTAAGAACGATATTGGCTTCTTCTCGTGATGCAGTAGCAGGACATTCTTTACTTTGTGTTGGCTTCTTCATTGATTACGAAGTATTTCATTCAATTCTTTCGGAGAAATAAAAACAACGGTGAAATAGAACTTGATATTATTTTTCGCAGTCCATTTTCGATTTTTGTGTCTTGCTCCCGGAAAAAGTTCAATGACGCGATTGAACGGGTTTTCAAGATGGCGAACAAAAAATCGGTTTTCGGTTTCGTTTTTTTTTTAAACCACCCAAACCAACATGTACCATATATTACTTTAAATGTATCACACTCCATTGCACGCGTAGATCGCTGAAAGAATGAGATTTGTTGCACCGCAACGATTTTCTTTCTGGTATGGCCTGAGTATTCCTGAGGAGTAGGCTGCGGCTCTTACTGTACGTAAACAAACAAACCCGGTCACCGAAGGAACGCAGGCTATGGGTACGAGATTGGGATAAAGATAACTGGAAGAAGGGGGAAAGGAGACCTACTGTTGAAGACATAGGAGCAGTTGTGAAAATAGATTTAGGGAACAAGGGAAGAAGGGTTTGCGCAAGGAACCGGCATTACTTAGATCGTGCTGCATTGGTATCATGTAACACATGGCTAACCCATGTAAACATGGAAAATGGCTATTAAAACTGAATAATAATAATAATGCCAAATTAAGTGCGTAGGAGGTCTAACGTTTCGTCAGAGAGTGAAACATAAATTGAATCTCTATCATATAAAAAACAATGTCTGGTCATTATACATCTCTCATTTCCAGGATTTTCTACAGTAAAAAGTTTCCAGGAGTTTCACAGATATATTACCTTGTCCTTTTTAACCTTTTCTGTTAGGCCTCCAGCTACCATTTTAGCAAGAACTTTCTCTTTACTTTGAGCCTGCCGTGCTAGTTTAGCACTTCCATGACCAAACCTAGCAATATAATCCTGAATAGAATAAATAAATTTTATCATTAATACTAAAAGCAAGAAAAAATTATCTTTACATCTGTAGATTGAACTATATATATATATATATATATATATATATATATATATATATATATATATATATATATATATATATATATATATATATATATATATATATATATATATATATATATATATATATATATATATATATATATATATATATATATATATATATATATATATATATATATATATATATATATATATATATATATATAATATATATATTATATATATTATATATATATATATATAAATGTATGTTTGTACCTTCATATGTTTGATTTGGTCCTGTTCCCAGTTAAATTGTTTCATTTGATTTTCTTCAAGCTCTTCCCTGGTTTTTATGAAGCTGTCAAAGTTTCCCTAGAGAATACAATACAACATTTAACAGAAAAAAAACAAAGTACAGTACTAAGGACTGCAATAAACACTTCCTGAATAGGAATTTGCTTCAATGGGCATAAATACAGCTTAGAAATCAAGGTTGGATATCTCGATCATCTCCATTTGATCTTGACTTGCAGCCATTGTTTTGTGGGAATTGAAGAAAAGATAGTGTACAGATAGATCATTTTATAGACCTTTTGAATTTCGACAAAACAATATATCATGGGTAATCAGCACTAAATTGAAAAGAACTACAGTACTTGACCCATACAGCGAGTTTCGAAGAAATTTCGTTTCAATTTAGGCCCGCCTGATTACTACCCATGATGCACTGTTTTGTTAAAAACGTCTATTAAATACATTGGCTGACATTTCATATATAAATATCCCAAATTCAAAACATAGTCCTAACCCCAAACCTTACCCTAATCCTAACCCTGAACCTAATACTGACCCTAACTCTTACAATAATGCTTTCTTTTAGAAATAACAGCCAAATTTTACTACTGATAGTTATCTACAGTATGTGACGTCATTTCAGGATTCATATGAAACTTCACATTATTCTTGCAGCCAATGACTGAATTACAGTACATGTGCATATAAAAGAGACAATAAGATATAATTGACAATCGTCAAGCTTAAATCCTCAGAAAATTTGCCTGTTTTGATTGCCGGTGAGAATAGAGATGCTTTATCGAGACTCAGATGGACAGCAAAGCTGGTTACAATGTTGTACTGGTTCAATTGATATAACAATTGATATAATAAATAATATTGTACTGACTACATGTTTACGTTGCAGTCACTAAATTAGTGATTGTAATTTATTTACTGCAGTAATGTAATGATATACAGTACCAGCAAGGATAGTCTTAGTCTTAGTAATATTTTAGAGATTCTTGCAGTATTATACTAAAATGGACTACAGTACACTGCCCCAGACATGCAAATTACAATGGTTAATTAAATTAAACCTGGAGTTAGGTAACAGGAATAAATGATAAAACCATGGTAATGATCTGCATCAAGGAATCAGCAGAATAAGAATTTGATTATCTTTGTTGCATGATCATGATTGACATACCAGTACTTTAATCTTTAATCAATATAATTGCCAATAGCATTAGCTAATCAAGGCAATGGATGGTCATACATTAATTGGTGTAAATATAAGGAGTAGATATCGTAATATTATTTACAATATCAATAGAGACAATGTTTGAGCATTAACAGCGTCGGACGGAAGTCTGTTCCATAGAGGCATGCAACGAGGGAAAAAAGAATACTTATAAGGATTAACAAATAATGGTAAAAGCTTATATACAGGGTATGTCAGGTTACGCAACTTTCTAGTACAAGAGGTATTAAGAAATATATCACTAGGAAAAGGTAAAATAACTAAGCTATAACAGTTCTTCGCTCCTGCAATGTTTATAAACAATTTCACTTCTAAACATCCTTGCTATATTACTGTACATATAGTAAACTAGTCTTACCCCATAGTATCTGAGAGTTTTCTCTTGCATATGAATAATATTTGTACAAACACCATTTAAAAAATCCTGTGAATGTGATACAATAACCAAAATTCTTTTATACCTAAAAATTAAAAACATAATAATAAATTCTCCTTATTGGTCTACAAACACTTCTTATAGTACTAGTTGGGAGAAGTTGTTTTAAAAATATGTCAGTTCATATTTGATGATCATTTCCTTTATTCTCATTACATATTGCTAATGGTTAAACATTGATATTGTTATGAGAAGTTAGGGGCTGATCAATCCTGGGGCATAAACTAAGGGTAATTAACAAATAATCCATTACTGGATAACCATTACCATACTCCGCTTATAAAACAAACAACACTCTCTTCCCCATTTTAATGTCAAACAGTTGATGCATTCAACTGGTCAAATTCAATCCGAACAATCAAATTCGATGTTGGAATGACATCTAGAACCAACTTTTGATCAAATCTGTATTGAACAAATTATTTGTCTAAGACAAATTAAACATAATATTCTGTTTGTCTCAATTTTAGATGTGGCACTAATGACAAAACAACTACAATAACAATGTTATAACATCGATATTTGATTGGCTTTTTTCTTGAACTTAAATTTGCATGAATTTTCTGTATAAAATAATACTACAATGGTAATTACCACACATTATTAATTTAAAAATCTTCAGAGTTTATACATGTATATACATGTACATCATTACATTTTATTGTACATGACTTGTATCTCTTAGAATTGCCAGCTGGTAATTAATAGCTTTTAATAGGACCACTTATTATTACTATCTAGTTTTACAGGTATTTTTGTTGTAGTATATTAAAGGGAATTGTTAGATTATCATAGTTGTGTTCTTAAGGTACACGGGTGAAAAAAGTACAATAGATGATTAAACAAATCAACACTGCTGTAGATTATATATTATATATTATAATATACATACAGTTTTAATTCTTCTTCTAGCCACACACAAGCATCTAAGTCCAAGTGGTTTGTAGGTTCATCAAGCAAAAGCAAACTTGGTCTGACAACCAAAGCTCGAGCAAGTGCTATTCTCATTCTCCAACCACCAGAGAAGTCTTTAGCTTTTGTTCTTTGCATTGTCGCTGTAAACCCAAGGCCATGAAGAATTCGAGCAGCATACACTACTGTTTTATCAGCATCTAGTTCTTCAAGTCTTTCATAAAGATACATTAATCTAAAGAACAAAGTCATATGATATAAATTTAATTTATTTATTACTAATGCAGACTATGAAAATTTTCCCAAGAGGGTCCCCTCTCCCTAAACAAATTTGTAATTAATAAAATTATCAAGTACCCAAATTGATTTTCATGAAAATTACAAACATTGTACTTGAAAAAACAACAAATCATTACCAAAAAACTATATTATACTGTAATCTACTTTGTATATACTTGTTGAAGGTTAAATTACCAAACCTAATGTTATATTATGGTCCATATTATACCCCAGATACATTACTGTATGTGGTACAAAGAACTTGTTAAAACTCTGATTTAGGGCTCCACTCAAAACGTTTCATTGTTAAAATTTTTTTTTGCAGTTCACCACCTTTTCACTTTACTATATCCAAAACACTGCCTAACAAAGCACTCTACCTTTTTACAGACTATATTATGCAGTTAATAGCAACCTTTTGTTATTATAAAGAGCAGTATCAGAATAAATAATTACTGTACAATATGTCAGTGATCTCTGGTTTAGAGATTCAGAGGTTCAATGAATGAACATGTCCTTATAGACATAGTTATACCTGTATTTAGTTTTATACACTGTAATTAAATGGTTATCAACACCAAAATTGAATAATTTTTACCATGCATTGTAGGATAGGGCTTTTGCTAAGTTCTAAAGTAGGTGTCTGTCCTAATGAAGTACCCATCAGTGTCAGACATGGGCGATAAAAGAATGTTCTGATCCATGGAGGGCCAGGGGTGCATTCTATACTACTCCTGCAAAACATGAATCTTAGGAATACAATTTTCAGCATTTGGAGAAATAATTCATAGGTAGTAAATTCAACTATATTATCAACGACCTGTCCCCTGGCATTCACTGTATGAATTACACTGATGATGGAATTTTAGCAGTTTTTCATAAAAACAAACCTGCAGAAACGATTTTGCTTGGACATTTGGGAAATATAGCAGGCAATTTGCTATACAGTACCCACTAGAGATGAGCCCATTAATTGGAAACTAATCGGCAAGGCCGATTAATCGGCCAATTTAAAATAATCGGTAATCGGCTGATTATTGCATAACAATCAGCAAAATAATCGGTGCATTAACTTTTCCGTGAACGACGCGCTGTGAGTCCGTAAATTCATAAGCATGAACACAATAATCTTTATTTCACAATCAAATCTGACTGTCCAGTTCGTCCCAATCATAAAGGTGACGATTTTTAATCTGCATACATGTCAAACTGGATGATTCGTGTTCTCACAGGATCTTCGATTGAGGTTGTCATGACGGAGAACATCTACACCCAGAAAAAGAGTTGCAGCGCTGGACCTCATCAAGACCTATGGTCTTCGACGAGATCGTTGAGTCAAGCGACATCACTTCGAAAGACAGCTGCGATAATATTTTGTTTTAACAATTTGACAAAATTGAACTTTGAGTATTATCAGTTTAATATTAATATTAATAATTGTAATGTGGGTGTAAGAATTGTGTTTGCTGTTTAATAAACTAATAACATAACAATTGTTGTATTATAACGACTTCTCTTGTTTTTTCTTGCCGGTCAAATAAACCGAAATTGATTCTCAAGGATTCCACATGACCATTGACCACCAGCAAGAACTAATGGCAAATACGGACAAACATGAATCTTGACGTCATTTGTGCGCAGCGCTATTGTTTTTTCGGGATATTTCCGATCGTTTAAACAACCAAAATGTCCACAATGATCACCACGAGCCATTTCTGTTATATTTCGAAAATGTTGTTTGCTCCTAGCAATCCCATAAAATATTGCGACACTGCGCGGAGACTGGTAACCAAGGACATATCGATAATCGGCATATAACGATTAATCGGCCGATTATTTTGATTAATCGGCCTCCAAATAATCGGCTTCAGTAATCGGCTAATTTCGTAATCTGGAGGTATGGGGATGTCAAATCTCAAAATATTTGGGAAACCATGTACTGCCATGCACAATTCAGGTAAAATAGAGTAAATATTATTATAGTCTGCTAATATAAAATGTGGACAATAAAAACTATAGAAAAATAACAATCACCTGTCACTACCCTGATCCCCCTCACTTGTCAATGATTCAGCTTCACGTTCAAGTTTTGCCTTTTCTTTATCAACCTCTACTACACACTCAAGTGCAGTTTTGTCACTGGAAGCAATTTCATTTTGAAGAATAAAAATATCAACATGATCTGGAATTGGAATTTCCCTATTGGCAATGATGTTCATCAATGTTGATTTTCCTACAGAGAACAAATGGAAAGGCAAATAATCCAAAAATTAGTGTTAAAATATATCTCATATTAAAACAAAAATCTGCTTGTGACTACAAGTATACCAATATGAATTACTGTAATACTGTATATACATGTACATTTAACTGATCAATACAGTTTGTGATAAGAGTTGTCAGTTAACTGAACACTTAATTATCATTACTTTTTAATCATGCATACATTCTCTTGTCTGATAGTGTCATAATAATATTGTATCCATCTCCTTCTATGTATTAAATTTTTTTTTGAATCGGTTATTGGTTTTAAAGTGACGTTTCCACGCAATTGTAATCCCTTCTAATCTGTTACTGTATTCAAGGGACATGCAAACAAATATTGCCTCACATGATAAAAACATTATAGTTTTACTAACGTGTAAATCAAATCAAATAAAAGTTGAAAATACACTAAATATTAGTTAAAGCAATGTCAATTAAACAATGGTAGAAAAACGGATGACTGAAGACATTCACACAAACACCGAATCAGGAAAAATGAAAAGAGCAACATTCACAGAGGTGTGTGAATGGATCTCTCGAACTTGGTACTCTGTTCCCCGTAATGGCAATCACCAATAGTTTTCAAAAGGCAGGATTTCTAATGGTGATCCTGTTAATTTCGATAGTGACAACTCCAGTGATGAAGACGACGTTGAACAGAGAAATCTTGCATGCAGACTTTCTATCACTTTTTTAATAGTAATACTGTATACAAATATACATGTATACGTATATAAATATTATGTATACTGTACAGTACAGTATGTGCCTTAGTTTTAGTTTAATCTTCAAGTGCTCATAATTTTTTTATAATAATTATACTCTTTTAGTTTGTAAATGATGCAAATGTGGTATTCAAACATACAAAAACTTTGTGCATGTTGCATGTCATTTGTGATGTTAAAACATTGTGGAACATGTCCCACAATGCAGGACAAAACCCATTTGTCAAAGGCCCTTTAATACAGGGTGAAATTATCTATGCCTGGCTATGGTAGAAGGTACTGCACTACCGGCAGTCTGGTATTATTATTAATGCACTTTATTATGTAAAGTTTAATGTATCAATTCAACTACATTTAATTTGAAACATGCCATTCATTTTATATGTTCTAAAACATTAATCGCAAATTATTAAAGCAACCACACTCCCAAAATATAAAATATCCTGTAAGTTGTTCCTTTATGAATGATGACGATGCAGCTTCAGCCTTCAGCCATCACAATGCCAAAACGTGTGCTAAACAAGACGAACTGTCAGAAATTGATTTTTTCACTTCCAACAAGCGTGTTATTGTTATAAAACAGAATCCATAGTATCCAGTGCTGTGAATAGTATCAAAGACAAAGTTTTATCACAAATAGAATATTTACAGCGAAACTTACGACTTTATATCTGCTTGTGGCATCTATAATTATGTTTCTACTTACCACATCCATTCAGGCCAAGTAAGCCATATCGTCTACCACAGTTTAACTCTAACCGTGTATCGGACAAGAGTTCAACACCATGGAAAGTGATCGAAAAGTTTTCAATGTGAATGTCTCTCGATTCTGGATGTGAAGCCAAAATGCCGGTACATGATGCTATTGAGTCGTCAGCGATGGTATTGTCGCCATTAACACTGTTTGTCCCATTTGTGTACTCTTGGTTTTCATTGTTACTCGACTTAGGTTTTCCTCTCGCTTGAGCTTGAGATTTTTTCTTTGCTTGGCGTTTCTTAGCGGCATCAGACGGCATATTTTAATAAAACACTACGCTGAATACAAAAAAAAATTTACTGGCACAATGTTCGTTTTCGCCAGTCATTGCGCCATTTCCGAGTCACGTGGCAAACTGAGCGCACGTGTAACTTCGGGAACACCTTCGGGAAAAGGCGGTGACGCACGTCATAGTTTCGGTCAAAATTCGTCTAAAATCGTTCCCATAACAACCGATTACAGGTAAATGCAAAATGGCGACCCTGGAAGTTGACAGTATGACCTTTGCAAAAAGTTTTACTACACCAGCTAAGCATAACAAACAAGTCCCAAATCACTTACTGGAGACAAGTAAGATTGTTTTACATTCCAAGAATGTACGTTTGTTAGACGTGGCATAATTTTTGTCATAATTTTTAGAAATCTTTAGCAAAGTTTCCGAAAATGAAGTTTTTCAAACCTGTCCTTCAAGCATACATTTCACTGGATATGAAATTAAAAAGACGACTAAACAGATTCTGGTTTGTATAAGCAAGCTTACAAGTTTTCCGTTTCACCTTTTCCATATTTCGTTATGGCGCTTTTTTCTATTGTAACTTTAGTCTTCAATAAAATTGCTATGAATAATAATAATAATAATAAAGACGTATTAGGAGCATTATACAATAGTCTCAATGCTCTCACAACAATATATTCTTAATGTTACTTATAAAACTAATTACAATTTCATTATAAGATAAAGCCTACTACATATATTACCACTATGAACAAAAAACTATTAATTTAAAAAAAGTAAAGTCTTAAGTGCTGACTTAAAACTACTTGACATATCAATGCTTCTAATTTCCTGTGGTAATGAATTCCACAGTTTTGGTGCGGCAACCGATAATATTCTGTCTCCATGAGTCATTTTGGCTCAAGTGGCAGATTTCGGTTAGATGATCTTAAAGTGCATGGAAAGTTTGTATGTTACGCCGAATATCTTCGGCGTAGAATTTCCGTCGATTATGCCAAGGTTGGCATAACACTAATCAAGTTTTCTGTGAAAATAACTTGGTGTGGCGTAATTATTGGCTTTAGCAACGTGGTGTACCAACATACTTAGTTTCATGATATCATCAGCCTCACACCACCCTAGTGTCCCCAATTCCGCCCGCCCCCAAATGTAACGCCTGCCCCCAAATGTAACGCCTGCCCCCAAATGTAACGTGCCCCAGAGGCCTAGCGATTTGATAGAAATACCAAGCAGTGAGGGCAATGAGGGAGTCAGAGGGACTAAATAAATATCCTAACTTAACTATAATCATCCTTACCAAGGCTTTATTATTGACGGAAATGCATTATCAATGTTGATTACACATGCAGGACCACCACCGCCGGTCAACACGCTCAAGTTCTGTCAAGTGTTAAATGTCAACTGACTCGGCTCAAGTCAACTGTCTGTGAAAATGAGAACTGTGAGTCTATAAATATGAGAGTCTGTGAGACTCAAACACATTCGGTCTGACTCTGATTCAGAGATTGAAGAGTGATTCAGAGATTCAATAAGAATCAGAGATTGAAGAGTGGAGACTTTCATTTCAAAGGAGTCAAAGCCCAAAGAACATTGAGAAAAGGTGGCAATCTGTTTTGCCAGCACTGAACAAACCCTTAAATAGCAAATTAAATACAATTTCATCAACTAAATAGCCTTATAGCGGCACGCAGTGCAACTACAGTATATTTGGTTTTGGGTTTTCACTCCCAGACCCTTGTTAACATCATTTATTTATAAAGCAATAAATATATTGAGATTTGAGATCATGGTGAAATGTTTGACATATGATTGGGTGTCAAAGCTAATTAGTATTAAATTGTACAAAGTTTGATTTTGGAATTTGTTGAAATGATGGTTGTACAGTATCTTTAATATAATACATAATATATCACTGTGTAATTAGTTTGGATTTTAGGATCTGCCATTAAAATGATACAGATGTAGTGTCCAAAAACCACAAGAAGAATTACATTTTTTTTTCACTTTTAAGCCAGACTTTTTTTATCCGCCTACCGTAAAAATCACAAAAGTGGAAAAAAATAAAATTTCGAAAATGCACTGTAACAATTAGTAATTTTGTGGCTCTAACATGAAGTACCTGGAACGACGACTCTGAGTACCGCTGACGCATATAATCTTTGAATCGTCCTCGTGGCAGCCATGTTTTTTCAATTAGAAGTTGAAATTGTTTGGAGGACACAAATATTACGGCAGTCCGGGCAACAAGTGAAACACCATGTATTCCAATTCACAATTTGTTTGGTAACATATTTTTAAATTTTTTCCCGACCTACCGACCATTTTTTAAGTCAATTAATTAACTATGTTACATTACTCCCCCTTTATTGGGAGACACATCCTGTGTCCTCTAAAAGAATTTCCTTTCACAATATCGGTAATTTCACAATATAGTAAGTGATAGTGTCTTCCCCCTCGTGTCAGATATACCATGATGAAGGGACCTGAGTCCAGGAATGATGGAACTTTGGCTTAGAACCCTTCTTGATGGCTGGATTGTGGAGCCAGACCCAGTCTCCAACTTTGTAGTGGCCACCAACTGCTTGTTGATCACACTTGATTGTAGGCTTCCTCCAGGTGTTCTTTGAGCTGACAGTATGTCTCCCTTCTCGGATCAGGATCTCTACCAAACATCAAATCGACGGGAAGTCGGATTTTTCTTCCAAACATTAAGTGGAATGGCCAACATGGTGGCAGGAAGATAATTGTCCCAAGATGTCTCATCCTCTGCAACACGTGTGCCCAACATCCCGATTAGTGTCCGGTTGGAACGTTTAACGAGTCCATCTAAGGGGTGGTGCGAGTCTTTTCCATTCCCATGAGAAGATTGCACATCTCTTTAAAGACCTTTGACTCATTAATTACGTTTGCATCGAAACTCCACTCATGCTATGGATTCAGCTTCTTAGTAAAGTAATCAGAAACCATGACGAGTATATAATTGTTTCCACGTAGGGTAATGGGTAACGGACCGACACGCGGTACAAACAGGCAGCAGCGATGCTTGGTTTGATCTCGCAGGAGATTCACGTTAGGTGCATTCGTGACATTTGTAGTGTTCATAGATTGCATGCTGAATTTACATAAATGGTAATTATCAGATTACAGTAGGTGTTGAAACCTTAGGCGTTGTTATGACGCAAAATGTAAATGACGTAGTTCCTTCAGTAGGTGAGGTTTGCACACAATAGACATAGTGTACTATATAAGATGATGTTTTACTCTATTGTCCATGTCTAGTTTTCTATTCAGGAGCAGTAGCGTCAAGTGCGCTAAGTCGAACGCCTAACTCGGCACGTAATAATTCTGGTGGCAGCGGTGGGATGGAAAATACAAGTTGAGAGTGAGAACACCAAATAACAAATCTAGTGAAATGGAAAGCACGAGTCGACAATGAAGGCACAAAATAACAAGAAATGGATAGAGAAAGATCCGAACTTGAATGGACAACCAGATCGTCGACATGGTCGATCGGCGACCTTACCCAGACCAAAAGCAACGAACAACCCAGTGACGAATGCAGTGAGGCATTTGGCGTCGCAAGTCAGAGTCGAAATCAGAGTTGCCGATGGTATGGAGAACCAGATCGTCGATGTTGGTCGATCGGCGACCTTATCAAGACCGAAAGAATGAAAGATGGATATTTGGACAGAGCCTGAATTAACGAACGAGAAGGAAAATAAGAAAGAGAAAAAGAACCGGAGTGGAAACTGGAAAGTAATGGGAACCAGAGACAGACGAAAGATCGAGAAAAGAATTACATTGACAGTTCGTGAGTTGTGCCTGTGAGTTTAACGTGTTGTTCCTGCGCATTTTGACTTTTGAGTTTGAAACGAATGTGGTACGGAGTACCAGAAGTAAATCGCCTATCCAGTGTCACCTGTAAAGACTACCCGTTGTAACAGCTGTGAAGTCCTGGCGTTTTCTGTGTTGGTTCGAACATAATCGTGACTTTAATGTGAACTGTTAATTATATGTTAACGTACTTTACCTTTTCGACACTGAATAGAGCATAGTGTTAATTTTTGTCTTTGTTAAGCGCGCGAGAGAGTATATCTAGGGTTCTTACTAACAGTTAAGCGGTACATAACAAATAAACAAAAAAAAGAGGATCATTTAGAATAAGTGCAGTTATGTTTGTAGAGATAGAGTAAGTCCAGTAGTATACATGTAACGGCAGGCCAACGTAATAGTAATTGTAAGAATAAACGAGCTATATTTATTAGTGTATACGAGGAGTATATTGTTGAACACAAGTGGTGTGAAGTTGCGAGCATGCATGCGATGATGAGATAGGGACGAAGAGAAGCATGTAGTATAATAATTAAGTAAAATCAATGGCTGGTTACTTCCAGTGGTACAGTAAATCGTAACGTAAGAGCAATAGTCGAAATTTAAGGCGTTCTGGTTAGGTTATGGTTGTACGTAAATTTAAACATAAACAATTCAATAAGTAGTAGAAAACATATATGCCCGCAAGAAATGTAAGGTGTTGAAACCTTAGGCGTTGTTATGACGCAAAATGTAAATGACGTAGTTCCTTTAGTAGGTGAGGTTTGCACGTAATAGTGTACTATATAAGATGATGTTTTACTCTATTAAATTGTTCTTCATTCTGGCTCTGGGTTGTCCATGTCTAGTTTTCTATTCAGGAGCAGTAGCATCAAGTGCGCTAAGTCTAACGCCTAACTCGGCACGTAACAACATTGACGTTACCACAGCTCGATGTCTTCCCTCAGCCCTATCCAATAGAACTGCTCTCTTACCTTACCTACAGTATTCGTAACGCCAAGGTGCCCCATGCAATTGTATCACCCTTTGCTTTAAGACTCTGTCCCTGTTTTTCTCTTCCCAGCGTCGATGAATCACACCGTTTTCCAGGAACAACTGGTCCCATTGAGCCCAATAGCCACGAGTTTTCAGTCCAGTTCTTCGACAGTAGGGCGGTCCTTCCCAGCCAATAAACGAGCTCGGATAGGTCCTAGTTGTGAATCTCCTTGCTGAGATGATTGCAAGGTTGTTAATGCGAGTGTTTGTGCTCCATTATTGAGAGGCCTCCCCCGGTCGGTGTTCGGCTTAAAATTGGTATTCTTGCAGTTGCTCCAACCACCAAGCCACTTGTCCTTCTGGTTCCTTGAACCGTTGTAACCACTGCAGTGCCGCGTGATCTGTTCGAACAGTAAAGGGCCGTCCCAGTAAGTAGCATCGAAAATGACGAGTAAATGTAACAACTGCAAGCATTTCCCGGCGAGTCACGCAGTAATTTCTTTCGGCTTCGGTCAATGTCCTGCTTCCGTAGGCGATCACTCTCTCTTTACCCCCATCTTGTATCTGGGACAGAACTGAGCCAATACTACAATCACTAGCGTCGGTGTCGAGGATGCAGAATGGGTCTGAGTATCTCGGGTACGCCAGAATGGTGGCGGAGACTAGTCGTCGCTTCAATTCTCTGAAAGCTTTGTCAGCTTCTTCCCTCCATCGAAACTCGGTCTCGGTAAGACGATGTAATGTGCTTGCGATTTTGGCGAAATCTTTAATGAACCGCCTGTGATATGATGCGAGACCTAAAAAGCTCCGCAATTTGGTCGGATTCGTAGGGACTGGCCAAGAAGCAACTCTTTTTGTTTTCTAGGGATCGGCAGTCACCCCATCTCGATTGACCACATATCCCAAAATAGTTACTTCGCGCCGACACATGACATTTCTTCAGCTTAAGCCCCGCACCACGAAATATCTCGAACACAGATCGTAGACGTTCCAGATGTTCGTCAAATGTTAGCCCAAAGACGATGACATCGTCTAAATAAGCCAAACACGACTCCCAAGTAAGTCCGGCCAACACCAACCCTATAGGCGTTGAAAGGTGCTCGGGGCGTTGCACAGACCAGAGGGAATTACGATCTCGTTCTCGGTTATCAAGCTGCACTTGCCAGTAACCACTCGCCAGATCTGACGTTGAGAACCAGCAAGCTTCTCCAAAAGATTAAGAATGCAAACAGAAGGAGTCTTTACGCGTGACGTCGTTTAGGCGTTAATAACTTAATAGTCAACGCAGAATCTTGTCGTCCCGTCGACGCCCATGGCGATTGGGAGGATTGGACGACTCCATGCTGCTGCATCTCATCTATCATGCGACTAACTTCTTCCATTTGGTGGAGTGCTACTCGACATGCTGTTTGACGGATTGGGGAAGCATCTCCAGTACTGATCTTGTGATACACTTTATTGGTTCGATCCAAATCGCCGTCACCTGTCGAGAATATATCTTCGAAGTCGTCCACGAGTCGGGTTTAGCTTGGCTTGTTCGTTCGTGAGCTCCAACTCCTCTGTCTCCAATGATGCTTTGAAATTTTCGCGTTGGCGGTTTTTTGACTGGGGCTTGCATTGATATGGCCGACTTCTAAAGTGTCGTCACGTTGGTCAGTGCTGGTCTCCGAACCACACAATGGGTGGACATTTTCCACGCTTTGATTTTTGTGAAGAGTTACTGGCGTTTCTGACAAATTAGCAATGCGTATTGGTATTATTCCCCGTGATGGTCGCACCACAATTCTCGCAGTTAAAACTTGGTGCTTTGCTTCGAAACCGTTCCTCTCTTCGAAAACACCAGGAAAATCGGTGCTATTGTCTCCATCACTGTACAACGGCCCATTTCTTCGTTGGGTTGCACCACACTGTGTCTTTCAGGGTGACCCGGCAAACATAAGGTGGCTTTGCTTGGTACCGAAGAGCAACGGTATGTCACCCACATGGAGGGAGCCTGTTTTCAGCTTAATTAAACAACTGTTAGAAAATCGACTCCCAGCAAACACTCTTGGGTTGCACCTTCAAAAAGTATATTTAATGACTACGGTTTGATGGACTGTCTGTAGTTGCTCCCGCATTAGATGACCACTTCTTTCCCTAAAATGGCGATGGACCAAAGTGACTGCAGATCCCGTATCAACCAACATTGGGGTTTAGGCGTTGTTCAGCAAACCACTCACGAAGACTGCTGATTGTGTTGCCGCACTAACATTGGCAGGAAATTCGTTTTGAGGACCTAATATACTGGTTGTACTTGGCTGACGCCCGGTCCACGGTGGCAGCTGACTCTCGTTTCTCGACGGTCTATTTTGGCTAATGTTGGTGTTCCACTCTGGACACGAGTTTCGCCTGTGCCCCCCAGTTGACCACAGCCCCAACACTTTATTTGGTTCGACATCCGTCCTCTCTGTCTTCCTGTTTCCGAAGATATTGATGCGTTGAGTTTTTCAACGAGATGCGTTAATACCTCGGTGTTAGCGCAAAGAGCAGCGGTCATTTCACCTGTGTTGTCCTTGGCTGTTTCGAATCTATCGTCGATGGTCGTCTCCCACAGCGTCGACTTTGGCGCTTAAGTTGTCATCACCTAACAAGCGTTGGTCTCCCACAACATGACCTTTGGCTCTCGTTCCTTCTCGCATTTTCTGTTGCGTTCTATGCACCGCCGCAAGTCGTCTTGCAAGTTTCACAGCATCATCCATAGTCGATAAATTGGTCTCGGGCTAATTCATCTTTAGTTTTGGGGTCCAATCCACGATGGCCTCATTTTGCTAGGTCAAGTAACGTTTCTCCTGATTCTTGTTGATGTTGGTTGAGCTTGAAGTCTTAATTCTGGCTCTGTCGCTTTCGATGCGAAGCGATTCAGGAGTCGCGCTTTTACCTCTTCATAGCCATCTTTATCTAGATCTAGCCCGAGCTGATCGATTGCTTGGTACGCGTTGTCGTCGAGCGATAGGAGAAGTGCACCTGCCTTGGATTCTTCTGGAAATCGCAAACATTTCGCGTAAGTCTGCCATCGCATTAACCAAAGTTCGAAATTCGAACCCATAGTGAATGTTTTCGGAGCTAGCACCAACTGCGAGCTTCGTTTCTGGTATGGCCGCCGCTTCGTGTTCCGCCGCTTCGTGTTCCACCAATGTAGCGTGCGTCCACAAACCACAAGAAGAACTGATTACAGTTTTTCACTTTTTAATAAACATACGCGCATGCGTCACAGTCTGGCGCTCGTCTCACACCTCGCTCTCGTATATCACGCATACTAATTTCATTCCTACTAATTATAAAGTCAATTAATTAATTAACTCGTTACACAGGTATACATATTACATGAACAAGCTTGGTTCTGAATACAAGAAATATGTGAGGACAGCAAGAACCCGAGTTAGGACTCGAGTTAGGATTCGAGTTAGGATTTCTTTCATATCTTTCTGTGTAAAGACGTATTTTTTATGTCTGTCGACATACGATTTTTCTCAGCGGCGTAAACTATACTCGGTATCACACTAAACTTTACTAAATGAATTTTAATACAAATATGCGGTGTCTAAACTTATCGTCATTAAAAACCGGTGAACTTTACGGCAGTATCTGCGGCAGCAATAAAAAATATAAATGTATATGTGTCATATAAGGTCAAAGACTGGTATCGAAAATAATATACTCATTGGGAGTTTATTTTTCTATCAGTATCCACTTTTCACGGGTGACATTACAAAACACAAAGGAGTGAATATGCAAAATGTACTTGATAAACGCGTTATATCTTTGCTATATCTGTAAATGCGGTAAAATTATACGTTTCCGTTAGGGTTTCGACGTTGCTTGAAAGGTCGGCTATGACACCTCACTCTGACAATAATTATATTGTAATTTGCCAAATCACTCAAGCCGCCATCCCCGTTAGTTCATACGACACTTCTATTACACTTTCAGATACTAATATCTGTCTTAAGCCTGGTTTCCATATGATCGCTGCGATCGCCCAATTTTAAAACCGGCGATCGTAGCGATCATATGGAAACCACACGCTCAGCGATCCTGGCGATTGTAGCGATCGCCGAGATAGAAAATGTTCTATCTCGGCGATCGCAGCGATTATATGGAAACACTGGTTCAGCGATCCTCATTCTCAGCGATCGGTATGTACCCCAGCGTCATTCGGCTATATCTATAAAACACATTACAGTATTGTAATAAGATTAAACGGTTCCTTCATTCGACAGACGATATTAGATTCGACGTTTGAAATAGGCCTTACTGATAAGAGCAACTAGAATAAAAAGCTGTGCTTCATGCGATAGTAAAATAAAGTTGTCTTTGTTTACTTCGTCCATGACGATCGCTACAATCGCCACGATCGCTACGATCGCCGGTTTTAAAATTGAGCGATCGCAGCGATCGTAGCGATTATATGGAAACATGACGATCGCCGCGATCGCCGGTTTTTAAATTGAGCGATCGCAGCGATCGTAGCCTTCGTAGCGATCATATGGAAACCAGGCTTTAATAACTGTCCTAATACCTGTCTTGCTCACAAATTTCACATTACCTTAAAGGTTGCCTACTCGAGTCCTAACTCGAGTCCTAACTCGGGAGACTAACTATCTCGAAATATGTTCATAGTATAAGTAATAAATAGCCTGTCTTTAGTGTTGAGCAGTATTGCTTACCAGTAACAATTACTAGACATTTCTTAGCCTGGAAGTGAGAGTGTATAGCATATTTGGTTATATTAGCCATATTTCATATTGTTTTGGAAAAAAGTAATATTATACAGTAAATTTAATATTTTCCACTTTTTAGAAATTGATAAATATTTCTTCACAATGTCAAAGAATGCATATAATACCACCAACAACATCTTATTTCAAGATTAAATATATCAAAAAGGTAATTTTGTAATACTTAAGAAATAGAAAACTTTTTCTGTGTTTCCATACAGTAATATAGAGACACAAGTGGACGTTTGGGAGAATGAGTGTTTCCGCGCGATTTCGAGTTCTTCCAAACTTCCTCAATTCCATGTTTCTATAACATATGGGAACACAGGAAAAATGTTTTCTATTTCTTTTATAAAATAACTGAAAGGAAACAAGTAAAGTGTGGCAATAGCTTTATTTATAAATACATAAATTTTCCTTACTGTTCATGATGGCGCATTGTGTACTTTTCTATGTTTTCCATACATGAGTTATAGAAATAGAATCACTGCTTCCATTTACAGGCCTTGACATAGAGAATAATCATGGATGTGCGGAAATATGAAATTTATTTCGAGTGTTGACCAGGATATCGAACGAGTGAGCGCAGCGAACGAGTGAGATATCTTGGTCAACACGAGAAATAAATTTCTTATTTCCAAGCATCCATGTATTTTTCTGTTTATTATATAAAAAAATGTCCAATTGCTTAGAAAAACAGCTTTAAACTATCGTGTTGTATCAGCGATAATCGGCACATGTGCGATTATCATAAACAATCACACATGTGAGATTATCACTTTTATTAGTTGTGGAAAAATCAATAAAATACTCTACTTTATATAATAAAAATGTTATTTTATACATGTAAATGGTAACATTGTACTTAGTGGTATACAGTAGGTCCCTCATGTATTGTAGTATTTTGGTAAACATTCAAGCCACCATGTTTTTATGAATTATAAATCATGTAATTATTCAATTGGCTGATATGTAATTTAATGTATATATATATGTTTATAGCATGTACGCAGATAATAGACCATGATTTTATTTTAATAAAATAGGAAAGACTAGTTCCAGGATTTTTTGTGGAAATTGTGGTGGAATTCACCCCAAAAGATTGGCGATACTATCATGATTGCATCCGAATTCATTGCCAGGTATATTATAATAATGTAAATGCATGCACAGTGTCATTCTTACACTAATATACAGTTCAATAACTTAATGTCATGCCAAATCATTCATGCTAAGGTTTTTATCAATCACTGAAAGGTTAATTAAAAGGATACTTGTTTCGTTATTAACATGCACACACTCGAAGTGAAGGTTAACTCCCTTTTATTAAACAGAACTCCTCCCATACGTAATTCTACTGCTTATAATTATTCAGAATAGATACAAGATAACGCACACTAACACATCTCCTCTTTCGCTTTTGAGAGTGGAAGTCTTCTATCTAATTTTTTTCTAAATTTTTAAACTGTACTAATTACATTAGTCGTCATATATACAAGCAATGTCACACCACTGAAGTTTGTTCTTGGTTCTGTAAATCGGCGGAGCTTTCCAGACTTTGGTTTTCCAACGGCAATGATTCCATACTAGACATCGTTGATAGCAGTGTAGGTATTGACTGGAAGTGTCGTCTATTTCTCCTCAGGACTTTACCTTCTTGCGTTTCCACTAGATATGATCTAAGCGACGACGCAAGATCTTGGACTATCGAAGGTGCTGTCCACGTATTTTGTCCGTCATTCGCACTTTATCTCTTACTTGCAATTCGGACATGGGTCTGACACCATGCCGCTGAGGCTGATTGTACGACTTCCGAACGTTCTTTTGCTCTCTCGTCCCGATTGACTATCCAAAAATGGATTTTCTTTTTTCATCATCCTTTTGGCAATCTTTACCGCACTTTCAGCTTCACCATTTGCCTGAGGAAGTTGTGGGCTCGACGTGACATGAGTGAATCTATAGTGATTACTATTTAAAGGACTTGAATGCCGAACTTGTACTTCTAGACCATCACTTCCTTCGCCTTTAAAGGACATCTTGAAAGTGCATCTGCAAGAATGAGACCTGTCCTTTCCTGGGATGTGTTTTGCAATTTCGGTTATTCTGTTATATACTGATATATTTCGTTATTTTGTCATACTGATCTGAACTTCATCATCATCTTTATTCAGCTTCGTTGTGCTTCGATACCTTCCGTTGTTTCCATTCCAAAGGTTTTGAAAACTCAAAGTTCTCCGGAAGATTTACTTTCAACATCTTTGGTCGGCTGAAGTTGATCCTATATACTCCTAACACCATGTTTCGTTATTTTAACTCCCTTTTATTAAAAAGACACTCCACCGCAAAAATAAGTGTTGCTTAAATGAAAGTTCTTTGTCTTCTTACATGATATTGGGTAATAGTTTTCTTCTAATCGTTTTAGTTTTAGAGAAATTTGGCTTTGTTCATCGTATTTTTGGTAAATTGAAGGCCTGCTGAATAAGCAATTTAATATCACTATCAGACAAAGTCTTAAAGGTGGATAACGATGGCATAGACTCGGCAGCGATAGTGGATGTAGAGAGCATAGTGCAATCTGCAGCACAATGACTATCAAGCTGTCTCTGGATTGTATCAATCTTCGCCACAAAATACTTCCCCATATCACTCGCAAAAGTAGGTGCGTGCAAGTTTGGAGGTAGACCATCGTCCTGGGACTGATTAAATAACCGCTTATTGGCAGGAAATAGCTTTCTTTGATCACAGCTGTTTTCCTCAATAAAGTTAGTGTAGAACCACCGACGTGCTTTATTCAAAAGGTTGGTAACGACATTACGCTTTGCTTTGAAAGCAGCCAAGTCAGAATCAAGTTTCGACGATCTCCATTTCCTTTCAGCTCTTCGACGCTCGCGCTTTGCATATCTAATTTCTTCGGAATACCATGGAACTCGCGGGCGCACGACGATGGTACGAGTCTGTAGGGGGCATGCTTGTCGAATACCGCCTCCAGGGTATTGTGATAAGACATAACAAGCTCTTCTAGATTATCCGGTGGATTCTTGCACAGATCAGAATTAGCCTGGTCATCATTCAGGCAGTCGACAATAACGTGGTCTTAGTCTATTGTGCAGTATTTCTATTCACGCTATTGTGAAGGATTTCTTTTCAAAGTGTTTCTATCACTCAATGACGTCAAAAATTAATGGGAGCGACCGAATTAAATTTACAAAAATACGATAAACAAAACCAAATTTCTCTAAAACTAAAACGATTACAAGAAAACTAATACCCATTCTCATATAAGGTGACAAAGAACTTTCATTTAAGGAACACTTGTTTCTCTAATATAATCTACTGCAGTACTGCTCATAATTACTCAGAGTAGATAATTAGATATAACAAATATTTACATACAAGATAACATACACTAACACAATACTCATCTTTCTAGGAATTATACATCAAATAAAAGGAAATACATTCTAAATATGTTCATTCATTAGCCTTTTCATTTTCTATAAGGACTGGGTGAATATTACCAAAGACATTGGTAGCCAGCTGTGATATAAAAACCGTATAATTGTACAGTATACAATGTAACAATTCTATATTTGACCGTTCATTTGCTTAGTCTAACGAAAATTTGGTTGTCCCAATTCACGGTTATCCTGCATTAAAACTGTCAGACTTTCCTAGTAAAATCAACTTTGGAGCAGTTCCTGTTGGTGAAAGGTAATTCAATATGGTTTTATTATGTTCATGTCTATTAATTGATACAGTATATATACAGAGTACATTTTGTCAAAATGAAAATATTGACTTTCCGTTGGGTGCCTACTAAAATGATACCTGGTCAGCTGGTGAAATGGTTAATAACGCACTCTCAATACGGAATAAAGACATGATGACATTTTAATAAATTAATGTCTTTGGTACTGTTCTCTCGTTGATTACATTTACATATAAACAAAACATTTAACATCAACAATTTGGTTGGTATATGATAGACATTGCAACTTTCTTTTGTACATTCAATGTAATAAAGGCCTTTCTGAACAACATGCACGTTGGACAACTTTTCTATTAAATATGATGCTGTATATTTACACACAAATTCATGTTTAAATTAATCTTTGAACGCTTTTTCTAATCATTTGTATAGTGAAATCCGAAACATTTCATTGAAATCCGACATTCCTGTTGATTTTGAGTTCCAACTGAGCCTCTTACAGTCCCTACCTGCTATTAAAATTGAACCTAAAAAAGGTAGAATATTTTATCTCGTTTTCTTTTATTGTCCTTTTACACGTTATGACTAATTGCAGTGCCCGAATCCAACGAAGGATGATTTGATCAATGAGCTCTATATTATATAACTGGAGGACTGTGTGTTTTGGTCTTTGGTCGGGAAAAAGTGAAGCCAAACATGCCGACATAGAGCATTCTCGTATTCTCGTTCCCAGAGCCTTTGATTGACGCGCCTCTCAAAGTCATTGGCTCTATGGAGGAGGGTGAAGGCTAAAAGCGACAACTCAAAAGAACCTTCACATTTTCAAGAACTAGTCTAACCTTAACCCTAATCTTGATAACCCTAACCTAACTAAAATTAAAGACCAGACAAAACATAAAGGTCCTTTTGAGTCATCCCTTTTAGCCATTTCCACAAAATCTCCTTCATAGAGGAAGGTTAGGGCTAAGATTAGGATTAGGATTAGACTAGTTTTTGAAAGTGGGAAGGTAGACAGTCTACATTTGATAATAATAATAATGTCTACATTAACTCAACTGGACTAACCCTCCGGGATATCGAATTTTTAAGGTCAATAAACACAATAAAATATTGATAACTTCATTTTTATTTAATTTATCAACAAATCCATACGTACTTTTTTGTAGGAAGTAATTTAGGTTTACATCACACTCACAACTATAGCATAATGTCAAGAATGACGAAAATTATAGAGTTTTTGTGTTTGTCGATGACGTCAATGTGACGTCATCAAATTACGTCCCAGACGAAAGAAGTTTGCCTACATTTTCCACGCATGAAATATCTTGGTTATACGTTGAATTTATGGTCCACTCGCGAAGTATATTCATGGGCGCTAAATTACCTATCCTGGCTTAGCAACCGGTTGTCTAGCAACGGAATACGTCGGTAGCATAGACAAAAGTCAGAACCGTACGTCCAACCAATCAACTCGGTTATAGGTGTTCGGTGGAGGTGTGTAGAAAAACACATTAGGCGGTGGATATAGTTATAAAAAACACATTAGGCAGAGGTTAGGGTTATGATGACAAATTTGGCGGGGGTTAGAAAAAACTCGTTAGGCGGGGGTTAGGGTAAGGACCTTTGTTGTTTTTGGGGTCGGTTACAATCCAATTAACTAGGAGGCTGGTATGAAGGTGCAATGTGTCAGCTATTTGCTCGTTAATTCACTCTATTTGCTCGTCAATGTCTTGTATTTTCGCCTCCTTATAAGGAATACGTACTAGATACCCCTATCCCATGTCCGCTATATTTATCTTCACTTTATGCCCGGAACATAGTACTCCAGTTATATATAGAGTTCACTGGATTTTACTTATAATAATGTCTTTATCCTTATGTATGACCGTTCACAAAATACGTGACGCTTTGGGAGTGGGGGTGTTAGTCGTAGCGTCATATGATGTCATAAGTGAAAGGGAGGTAACGATAACTGTCAAAAAGCGCCATAAATGGGAGGGGTGGTAAAAAATAAGCGAAAAAAGCGTGATGTATTTTGTGAACGGTGCTTTTGCGTTTACTGTATGAAACTTAAAATCCACATTCCTCAAAACAGTCAACCATGTTAATGGTGTATTAAGTGTTCCTGATAAACTAATTTTAAATAAATGTTTATGTTTTGATTATTTAAGGAATAATTTATGGATGTAGTACTTTGGTTATCAATGTGACATTTAGTCCAACAGAATTTTGTACAGTTCACAGTAAGTTACAGGTAAGGATGTGGTGCATGAATGGTCAAACACAATTTCTCTTCGTTGTGAAATGTTAAGGTTACGTAACGTTGTAAAACGTAATCTAACGCTGTAAAACGTCACTGTAATGGATCCACACTTGATGTTTGAGAAGGACCAAAATTCGGGTCTTCTATATATGCAGTCTCCGCCCGTACAGTACATATGTAGTGCCTGTTTACATAGAGGGAGGGTGACCCGGCTGTATCGTGTTTTGCCGTTGCTTTATCGAATAACAAGTAAAAATGTTTTTGTTTATTCATTTATTTATAAAATGTTTTTGTATGCCACCTAACTTGGAAATACATGCAAATAGCTTGAGGATGGTGTTATAACATTACTCTTGGGACTAAAAACCATTCTTTTTATTTTACCTGAAGAATTCTTTGTTTGAATGACTTGTCGTTGACGTTGAGATCTTATAAGGTCCTCATTGCGAACCAATTGCAAAAGGTCATACATTATGTCTACAAATTTTCAATTTTGGTCTCCCTGTGTTCGTCCTTGTTTGGTCACAAAATATTAGGCTATGCACTGTACTTACTATATACTATTTTACATTACATACTCCAGTATTCTTGTATACCTGTATACGACACATTTGCAATTGCTTTCTGATCGTAATGTAAAGCAAGCTTTCAGTTAGTAAACGTTGCATCTGATGAGATATCTGCCGAAATGCATCGTGCTACTTAAGTTTTAAGGGTGTTTGGGCGTATTCCGTTGCTAGATAACCGATTGCTAAGGACAGGCAATTTAGCGCCCAATTCAAGGTATAACCAAGATATTTTATGTGTGGAATATGTAGGCAAACTTCTTTCGTTTGGTGACGTAATTCGATGACGTCACATTGACAAAAATTATAATTTTCGTTATTTTAACATTATGCTACATTTGTGAGCGTGAACCTAAATTACTTGCTACAAAAAAGTACGTATGGATTTGTTGATAAATTAAATAAAAATTAAGTTATCAATATTTTATTGTGTTTATTGACCTTAAAATTCGATATCACGGCTACTTCTTAAAAAATCTTAAAATCCCCATACGTAATTTTTTGAAGATAACAGTGAAAAATGTGAAACAATGTGAAAAATTAATTTTACTTAGAACCTTCGAAGATTATAGGAATTTTAATTTTCGGTAGCGTCATATGACAACACCAAACGAAAACGTTTTGTCCACATATACCACATACAGACTATCTTGATGGATTCTTAAATCTGTGAAATTATACGGAAAATTTGTTAATTCTAAGCTTTCTTAGCAACGGATATAAGGTCTGCAAATTTAAATACGTCTGAACAACCTTAAAGAGTTCTTTTCAGAACTTTTCAGTGCCACCATTCAGAGCCGGATTAAGGATATGTTGGGCCTGGAGCTAGCAGAGACATTAGGGTTATAATATATACATAAAGCTGTCTTTTTTCAGGTTTCACAGATAAGTGTTGTAAACATCTGTCGACAATTGCAATCGATACAAGACTTTTATGAAAGTACGCACTCGCTGCGACCTTATTTTTTAAGTCAGGTGACAAAAGGGCCTATTTTTCTCCAGGGCCTGGAACTGCCATCGCATCCGTTTTCCGAGAAATGTATTTACTGTTATCTTTCATATCCAACCTCAATTTTTTGTTCATGTCCATGGAGCAGTGACGTATATGAAAATGGGAGTATGTAATGTTGTATGTCTTTTTCTAGCTTCTGGTGTCACAATTTAATGCCTCACCTCAGATTTGTCACATCACTGGAAGTTCAGCTCCAGGACTAAAGTTAAAGTAAGCTTAATATTTATAATTGCCGCGGTAATTCTTATCAGATTATCTATCTGTGATACGCATTAAACACGTAACCTTATGATCATCGCTTAGCCGCAACGGGGCGGGCGGGGAGTGGAGATATGACCCTGGATACGAGGTTGGCTCTACATAACACCAAGCATGCAACTACATATACACAAGCTGCCATAGGTGAACACCAAGCGTCCAAGTTACCATGCATTCTTAAATTATAATTTGCATAATTATTCAATATTTTATATCTAAAAGTAAGCAGTTTGCAATAGAATCTGAAACTTGTTGTCAGAATGGCGAACGAAAGAAAAGAAAAGATACTTAATTTAATATGCTTGTATGACCCTGGGTCCAAGCATGCAACTACATATACACAAGCTGCCATAGGTGAATACCAAGCGTCCAAGTTACATGCATGCATTCTTAAATTATAATTTGCATAATTATTCAAGATTTTATATCTAAAAGTAAGCAGTTTACAATAGAATCTGAAACTTGTTGTCAGAATGGCGAACGAAAGAAAAGAAAAGATAACACCAAACATGCAACTACATATACAGCACATGACTCAAACTACTATATTACGGCTATTTTAGTCGCGTACTTTGATCTAAAATGTACTTTAAATGTACCAAGAGATACACTTTTTGAAACTGCAAGTATTATTTTACTTGTTTCTAGCGTACATAAATCGATTATAACTTGTCTCATTATCTAATAAAAATACATTGGAGCTGCCGCCACTTTTATCTGTCGCGACATTCACTATGTATTATTTATACATTGTTTGGTGTTTTCCCAATATTATGCGTGAAATATTTATACTTTCATTAAAGTGCCTATCTCACGTTTGGGGATTTTACATATCCGTAATATTTAGGTCTTCCAGAGCAAAATCATAATATATATTGTCAGCCGAAGATATTTATGGAGTTTTTCGCTGTCAAAGTTACCGATGTGATGTAACAAGAGGCATTCCAAACCAGTTTTCTTTTGTTACTTGCCACAGAAATGCCTCTTGTGACATCACATCCGATAACTTTAACAGCAAAAAAGTCCATGAAGATGAAATTTTCGGCTGACAAGATATATTATGATTTTGCTCAGGAAGACCCAACTATTACGAATATGTAAAATCCCCAAACGTGAGATAGGCACTTTAACGACAAAAATATACAAACTTGAATATTTCACCATATTTTTAAAATTAAATATATACTTTTTATTGAATCTATATGTAGATAATCTATATAAAGCATTTGTAATTAAATTTGTAATTAAAACTTTTAAAACGTTCCTGGATTTATTCCTATGATATATTATCACCCCTGTGTAGCATACTAAGGTGTGATCTATTATTGTATTTAGAACATTGTTAGGTAAATCAAATGGTGATGTGCGTGAAGATCATGAAGCAGTCACGAAAACCACAACTGCCGCATTAGATCCTGTCTCTATTGATCCGTTGTACCGATCAAGGTTTAAAAAACTTGGAAAAACACGGATATGGGCACCTCCGAATGATCTTAAAAATGAGGTATATCTCGTTTACTTTATATCAATACCATTATAGGTAGATACCATTATAACGCTCAATACCATTATAGGTAGAGCGGGATAATAATATATTTGGCGGAATTTGCTGTCGCTACCCTGAGTTTCACGCGGTTAGACGATCATCAGGCGACTCAAGTTATATATATATATATATATGAGGATTTATGGTGAAGGAAAATTTCGAGTGTTGGAATATATATATATTAGTGAACTTTAAAGTGAGTCACTATAAAGTCCTATAACTACAATCACTGAGAAAATTGTTGAAACAAAGCGTAACGATATGGCACCGCCGCTCCCCTCTCCCCCTAAACAATGTTGTCAACACCTTAATCCTGACAAACTTTAGTCAATCGGTTGGTTTCGTGTTTGTAATGCTCAAGGCAACATTGTACGGGGGGGGGGCGAGGGGGTAAATTGGAGATTGAGTGGTTGATTTCTACTTATTTTGTGTATAAATATAAGCACCTGTGTTGTCCTATGTTCCAACTAATTTTGTCAATGATTGTAGATCACATCAGCGCAAGGAGCGAACTTCCTTTTCGTAAACGGTATTTGCCATCCCCTAAACTATGACCCGAACCCCCACCCATCTATCCCGAACCCTCACCCACCACCCATCCACTTCCCTCACCCATCCACTCCCACCACCCATCTACTCCACCCCATTCCACTCCCACCACCCATCCACTCCCACCACCCATCCACTCCTCAGAAGTGAATGCGCAGTGGTAAATTGATAGCAAAGACCGTTCGGAACATTTATGAAAGGGAAAACAGCGGTGACGAAAGCCACAATCAAGATTCGGCTGTGAGGTTGATGTCAGCCGACCTGATGACGCCATTCTACGCATGTGCAGTTAATATATTTATCTTCTTTGAATATTAAAAGCTTCAAAAGAAAAAAAAAAGTAAAAAAGAAAAAAGTAACGAAAATTATGAAACAAAAGTCTATATCGCTGATAATGTTAAATAACATGTAAATGTACAAGCACCCACAATTAAGTGTAAAAAAGGCGCGAAAATTAGGCACAGTAATTATTAAAGTATCAGCAATCTGCATTATAAAATAATCTTTACTCTATGCACGCTGTGATTGGTCAGTTTGCCAGACTACGGAGACTGGAATGACGTCAGTATTATTATTTTAAATGAGATTTTTCATCAAAATCGTTAGTATCCCCTTGCGTAATTATTCAAATATAAGCAATTGTTTCTGAATTATTTAGAAAAATAATAACCTTTGCGCGGGTCTCCATAACGTGATCGAAACTCTCGCGTGAAGTAATAAAATACTCGACTGACTCGAGAAGTTGGAACACAGCCTACACTTCTCTTGTGTTTTATTACGTCACTTCGATCCGTTATAGACATTCAATTATTTAACCATAGGTTTAACATTAAGTTTGCCCAAATTTCTGTGCAATTCTCGTTCGTGAAATGGCGCCAAAAAGTACGAAACTTGTCCTTGTAGTCTTACTCCAATCTAAAGTTCCTTATTACGTCTGAAGATGTTCAGGACGTACGAGACGAAAACTCAGCAATACTGAACATGGACGTACTCACTCAAACGTTTGATTGATCAAATACATGCACAGTGCATGTATATCATGTTGTCTCGCCATGCAGTAAAACAATATATAATATCATTAATAATTCACGAAAGAAAGACGAAAGAAATGGATGCCTCATTAGTAGTTGCATATGTGATACAAAAATCGTCCTGATTTACATAGATTTTTGAGTTGGGATGTAGGTAATTGGACCAACACTGGGGTTACTATTATGTAGATGAGTGTGTATTTAGCATAGCATGCGGCATTTGGCCTATAACTAAGACTGAAATGCGCACCTTGGCATATCGGATATGTCGGCGTAGTTTCTATCGTTGTCTGGTTATTGAATTGGGATGTGCTGTAGGTAATCCGACCAACACTGGGTTGCTATTATGTAGATGAGTATGTATTTAGCATAGTATGCGACATTTGGTCTATGGCTAAGACTTAAATGCGCTCCTTGGCATATATGTAGGCGTAGTTTCTATCTTTGTCTGGTTACGGCGCTGGACAATGAAGTGTAAACTGTTATAGTATATATGCATAAAATCATTATAAAGACAAGAATAAAGATGCGTATTGTATTAATATGAACGTTTAAATGCATTCGTATCATATGCTATTTACAACATTCGCGTCCGTGTTGTATCGGATATACAGTACAATATCTCGTCTTCGGCTTGAGTTTGTATATCTGCTATAACATGGCCGCTCATGTTGTAAATAGTACGTAAATTGATAAAAAAAAAATCTTTCAAAATACCTGTAGTTTTGAAAACTGCATACATATTCATTTTATTATACCTACAACTCTTAGCTAAATTGACAAATTAACAAATTAGACATATCTTATGATAACCAGTAATGCATGAATATTCACCATTACTCTATCTATGTAGGAATTGATTCGCAATGGAATAAGATTTCCGAAAATCTTAACTAATCCAAGTGCTGTCTCCTATGTTCTGCAACAGCAACCGGGAAAACTGAAAGCCAAAGATATCAGAGAAGGTAGTGATTGATGGAATATAATTGTTGTTCTGTAGTATAGGTATAGTACTTTATGTTTTACATCTAAGTTATTCGTCATCAAACCTCGATTCTTAGGCCATTAAACCTCGATTCAAAACAAAATGGCGGACATGGAAATGCCCTGGTACAGGCCACTGAACTATGTATATAACTGGAACGCTGACTCCATTCAATGTCTGGCTCAAAAAGTGAACTAGTCTAGTCTCCTGAACCAAATATGGCAGTCTAGTCTGTCTCAAAAGGATTATCATTATCATGAATATGCTAATCATAAACCTACCCCCCGTAAATTTGCATAGAAACAAAGGCATTTTTTTATTTAATTTTTTTTGATTGGTCAATTTAAACAACGATGAAACCCGTTCGCCCAGACGTACGGTCATTATTATATACTGTATCATTATCGACAGGATTTTCTGGTCCTAATACACTGCATCCTACTCTTCACCCTAACCCCCTAGTTTGATGGTGTTCATTCGGAGATGTAACCAAGGTGATTTATATTCTTCCCACAAACCTGATGTACTACTTCCATGTACTACCCTGTTGACGGGCCAGATAACTTGCAACAACTTTCCTAACTTTGTTCCACCATTGTATCATCAGTCCGTTAATAAATGTAACGCGACATCCTGTATACAACATGGTAACACATTTGTCCTGGAATGCTAATTAAAGGCGCTCCTTAAAATCCTTATTAAAACAACGAGGTCGTGTGTAAAATCGGGGTTGCATGATGTATAGCGATGTCACTTGACGTGTATAGACGTGTAGGTAGTCGTCCTATAAAATATTTATTGTGATTTCAGCTGTCAAGCAAAAGAAAGATGTCCCACTTAGCACTAAACAACTAAAGGTACGTTAATGACTAAACTGAAGAATCTATTTTCTTCATCAATTCTCTTTATAGTTAGTTTAGCATTATAAGCGTTTATTACAGCTATGTTGAAAATGCATCAACATTTAGTTGCGCATGTGGTATCAAACCGTCGCCTTCGCAATCCATCCAGGACTGATTTCTAATCAAAGGCAGCCTGTGGCTAACTCGTGGATGCGATTATCTATTTTTCTCAAATAAATTAGATATTTCGGTATCTATTAATGGTGATGTGTTCACGACTTCTGTCTCCTATAAGTTACCTTTTGTTTTCATCATCCCACCCTAACCAACACTAAACAATCCATCCCTTACTCTCAATTCTTGCGTCTTCGCCGTCTTTGCAATGATGACCAAGATTCTGAGACCAAATCTTTGGAAATGAGCTAGATCTTAGAAACCGCTATTGAAAAAGCTCATTTTCGTATTTCCCGTTCGGATACCCTCAAATCACCTTTGGGTTTTGGTAAACAATTCTAATAACAAAATCCCTCCAGTCTTTCCGTTTCATCCCTTTATAATTTCAAAGTTAGGGATATAAGATAAGGAAGACGTAAGGTATTTTCACCAATAACCCATTGATCTCTTTTCGACGAAATATAAATATTCGGGATAATTTAGTACATAGTGCCCTCAGAGAAAATTCACCTGCTCCAGCGGGTACTTTTCTTGTTCCTGTGCCCGGTGCCCGTTGTTACACTTGTTCTTTCTTAACTCCGCTACGTGTGTTTCCGGACCTAAATCTGATTTCGTTATTCGGTATAGTTTTACATGCACAAGTACAGGCCTTTGATTGAATAAAACCGAAGAATTATAATTTGCATTCTCAAAAGAACGAGATTACGAGAACAAATGCACACAGCAATTTTATTTTGCAGCGCCATTTGCTCGCAAAGAAGAAGTAGATATTTTCTAGGGAAGCAGGGAAGAAGTAGATATTTTCCCTAACTTGGTTTTGTTTCTTTGGACGGAGTAAACGCAGATTTCCCAGACAGTTCGGCTACCGTACAGCCGACCTATCGTGTTGTAAAAAAATTGCACTCAGCGCTATCAAATCTCAAATATTGATTTTAAACAACCAACTACTGCGCATATGTTTTACATTACTTTCAAAATAATTTTCGGTCGATATTTGAATAAAACCGAAGAAATGAAAACTTACTTCGCATTCTTACGATGTAAACACTGTTGCGTTCTCAGAGTGTCGCTACTTTGACGTCATTTCCGGTAACTAGTTTTCCAATTTTAACCGCGGAAAAATAAAAAAATGGAGAAATCTCCAATTTTAACCGCGGAAAAATCCATGGGAAAATGCATCGAACGACAAGATATATTACATTTCTTCTTGGTATAACCGAAAGATTAGGCATTTTAAGGTTAGGCATTTTTCAAGTCCGTTCTGCGCATGTGTGATATTTCAAACGTGGGGGACTCCATATGTCAACAAACTTTAACGGAATAGATTTGCGACACTTCGAAAATGAGTATTCGTCAAAGGTGGCGAAGGCGCGAGTGGTAGTTTGATATATTATCCATATTTAGGGCACAGAACAGCTTCTTATAACACGCTTTTTGGTCGGAAAAACTCAAGCGTGGAAAACAAATCCGCAATACTTCATGTTCAATGTTTATATAATGCAATGTAAACAAACGATGTAAACAGAAAGGTGGACATGCGCAGAACGGACTTGACGGCACCTTTAACTATAACGAGGGGAATTCGACGAAATATTACCCCAAGAGATGATATATCATCCCGAGGGGTAATATTTCGTCGAATTCCCCAAGCGGTCTATATATTATACCGAAACAATCTTGAATACCGTCTTCAAACGTCTTGACAAGTTTTCTTGTGGTATTTGGTTTTCGCGCGTGGTATTTGGTTTTCGCGCGTGGTATTTGGTTTACATGCGTGGTATTTGGTTTTCGCGCGTGGTATTCGACCTCGAGTTCCCCACCACAGCCATAGAGATCATAAATAAAACTAGAGGGGGCACTCTGAGGAAAATCGGGTAGCCAATTGGCCGCCGCCATTGCTCAGTTGGAGGCAAAATAGCCCACCCGGATGTACAATTACCAGCTCCCAGACCTCTGCCTAGACCACAAGTAGGAGGAGAATTTTAATGTTTCTAACATTACGTCTGACGTCTATAACTGAACAGACAACGGCAAAATGGAACTAACTTGTTTTATATAATAAAAATTGGAAACAAACCATTCAAAAGGCTTATTAGCTCTTTCGCGATTTCTGGGGCATGAAAAAAGATAAAAGCAGTCGGCTGACGTGATCTGACGTGATCTGGCGTCAGTGGCGTGAGCTGACGTGAGCCGTTTGAGCAGTCTACACGAGCATGAATTTACCATGGCTGGTTTGATTTCCGAAAAAAGGTGTATTAGCACATGAGCAGTTTCAACACAACTTGCAAAAAGCCTCGAAAAAACAACACGGTTTTCGTTTTCTACACTGTCAAAAGACATGAAAAACAGCGAGCGACCTTTGACCTCACGACAATCACCGTATTTTTACATCCGGGTGTGCTATCTTGCCGCCAATTTATCCAAGATGGCGGCGTTCAATTGGTTACCGAAATGAAGATTGGATGCCCCCTCTAGTTTTATTTATGATCTATATGACCACAGCGGGGTACTCACTAAAATATTCCCTGCTATAGCGTGGTATTTGAGCTCGAATACCCCGAAGTGGGGTAATTCTATAAATTGACTGGTCACGTGGTACAAATCTAGCTCTCTGATTGGACAATTTACAGTTGAGGTTTAATATTAATTATAATACTGGCGCTTTGATTGATGCTATATAACCAGGGAACACAGAGAGTCGTGTCCGGAATAAATTGATTACCTTCATGCATCTTACCATGAGAAAAGGACTGGTACTAGTACCAGAATAATAGTCCAGTTTTACATCTTTAAACAGTTGTAAATGCATTTAAACGATCTACGACCAGAAGGCATCATTGTACTAACCTTCAACCAGGCTTTTAGCCAGGATTTCAAAACTGGCCGTCCAAACATTTTGGCGGGCATGGCCACGAAAAAAATTTGGTGGGCGTGGCCGTGAGCAAGTGAGCTTATCAAACGTATTGAACAGCGGTTTTATTAAACAACGTTTTTGCTACTTAACAATTAGACAACGAGCCCGAGTTGTCTATGAGCGAATAGTTAACGAAGGAGAAGCCTGAGTAGACTATTCGCTCATAGACTGCACTATTTATATTACAAATAATGCATTCTCCAAAAAATATCCGAAAACTCATCTGAAACCTCCCCAGAACGAGAGTTTTCTCATCTGCCATTGTTTTGAGCGCGTTTCGCCATCATGGTCTAGACAACGGTTGAGTAGCCAATCAGAATGCAGCATTTGTTATGGACCATGGTCAGTTTCTACTAAGAGCAGGTACAACGAGGGCGAGTTGTCTATTATTTTAGTATCAACCATAAGCAATCTTTCTTAACGTAAAAAGTCTAATCAAACATTGTTCCAAATTTTCAGATAGTTTCATCTTTCTGTTTATAGAAGTCTCCCCATTCAAAATGTAGAGTAGCTCGATGGCACATTATAAACAATCGCTCACAAAAAACGATTGTAATTACTTTGCTTGAAATTTGGTGTAGATATACTCTATAGGCATAAGCGAATTCATTTTCTTATTCGAAAATATCAAACTGAACAATTTCCCATTACTTTCGGGCCAATGTTTTCATGATTTTATCTCTAAGCAAAATATTTTCCTCAAACAACAACTTACAGGTTTCCCCCTTTCTAATGTTTTTTTTAATTTCTGTTAGCTGCTGTTTATTTTAGCTATTGTGTAGATTTCGTTACAAATTTTTGTCAAGAACATGAAGATATGACGATTTATTACGAGATCGATTTAACGTATATGTATATGCTCTAACATGAATCATTATCAACCAACTAGTGGTCTATTACAAATTCGGCATTCTGATTGGCTGAGCTACTAGTGGTCTATTGGTGATAGACCACTGGTAGCGTTATCCAATCACAAACCTTCTTATAACTGGAATATTCCTATCCTGACCAATCAGAAGCCACGACATATCCACGCTGCAGGTAAAACCTGAAATCTAGGCCAAACATGGCGTCCGCTAAAATTTATATACGCCGTCCAAAAATCTAATTTTTTAAAAGTGGCCATCCATAAGACGGCTGCTAAAAGCCTGACCTCAACACAATATCGTTATGTTATAATAAGAAGATCGATAGTCATAAAACTTCTATAATTGCCTCACTGAACGAAGAAAATCTTACAAGTGGCATTTTTATTTATTTTTGTCAGTCTGTACTTTCTTGCATAATCAAACTGAGCCTTGCTCGTCCGAAACGCTGAATTTCTCTTGACTAAAAATTAAATTAAAGAATAATAAATTATTGATTTTAGGAGACTATTTTTCAATACAAAGTTCAACAAGATGTTTTAGAAGAAAGGCAGAATCAACTTCGCTGGTAAATTTTGTTTACATTCGTGAGGTTTTCTGCAGAAATATAGTTATAATTGTTTGTCCTGATATATTACAGGTGTGTCAAGCTTGGGGAAGATGAAATTTTAGACGAAGATAAAAATAAACTTCTAGAGGAACGTGCATTGGCAGAAAAAGAATACAAGGTAGAGGTGGTTGTGCAAATTTGAAACTAGACGCTTGATTCTCTCATTGATATTGTTGAGTTCGTGCTTCCTCGAACAGCATTGCATGTGTTAGGGACAAATCTACTCCGTATGAGGAACTGCTTAACAACTGGGGATAACTACTCTGAGGCATCAAAGAGTTATGAAATTATCGTTGGATAAATAATACGAATTGCCCAGACTCTTTCCCGACAGGCTGAAAAACATCCAAAATTGAACCACCTCTTTGTTCTATTGATATCTCTTGAAATAACCATAACTGTTGCGAAAGCTATACATTTTCTGAAAGCCCAATAAACCGGCTTTTACTTGTGTTTTTAAATTTCTCGAACAAAACACATTATGTTAATATAAATTAGCATTAATTATCATAAATCAGGTTGAAAAATTTACATTTTTCTAGAAAAGGCCATCTTGCACGCCCGCGTAGCATCTTGAAAACTCAAAATGCCACCAATCGCAGAGTTGTTTATGAAATCAAATCAAACTTGGCGTGTGCGTCGATCTCATGTTCCTCGCGCTTGTCGAATTTCAATTTTTAATCTTGCGTTACCGTGTGCCGTGTTTTTCGAGTGACGACTTTGCGGGTCTTCTAAGACCCGTTTTGACTGGGCCGGTCGGGAAAGAGTTAAAGGACTTATTAGGGAAAGATATTTTGAAACTCCCGAAGGTTAATACCACCACGTACGGGCTTAAGTCTTGGCGGTTATCAAGCAGCAAAGTTGTATGGAACGCCCTCCCGGAGACACGAGAGCTAATCATACTTTTAAGAAGTGCATTATTGACATTGATAATTGATATATGATTTCTACTTAGTTATAATGTTAGTACATATTTTATGTTAGGTTTATGATTCCTGTAATTTTTTATACATATTGTATATTAGGATTATTTTAATTTTGTTTTATTTCTATTGTGGCAATAAATGAAGAGTGTAGCTAAGTGTACTTGTTCACGTTAATAAAGCTTATTGTATTGTATTGTATTGTATTGTATTGTGTTGTATTGTATTGTATTGTATTGTATTGCTCAGAAATTACGGGACTGATTACATGGAGACTCTCAGCTCGGGCTGAAATCCTCAGTCCGCCGGCGTCATAAATAAACCTCTTAAAAATTAACGTTGCCATTACATGACGAAAATTGCAGTGCTCAACAGGCCAAAATTTCCCATGTAATTGCTCAAAAATTTCATCCGCAGGAGTAAACTGAAGAAAAACATGGCAAAAACCATTTTTCACCCCGGCTGACTTCGATAAAACTTCGCCCGACCTGAAATTCCCCATGAGTAATCAGTCTCGTCTGACGAGCTTGCTGTATGCCATACAGAAAACATACAAATTAAGACTACTACTAAACCGGGCACATAATGTTATTATATGGTCAAGTTCCTGAACAATTTTCCTCTACAATTTTATGTAAGAAGAGAAATATCCGACTACGATTTGGCTATACTGTAGGTTGACATTTATAAGACCGGAAACAATTTCTTTATCAAAATCAGCTACCTATAGATTGGCTATTACATTGAATACTTTCCCGGAAGATATAAAGGGACAACAGAACTATGTATGATACATTAAGAGAAAGTTAAAATGGTATAATCTGAATTGTATTGATTTTGTATCATACAATATATATAAGAAGAAGAAAACTGATTATTATAAGTATAGATCTACTATGAACTGCAGGGTTTTTGTTTTGTTTTTTAATTTTGTTGAATAATTTAATGATTAGAATATTTATAAAACTATAATTTCTAATTTTGATAAGTATTTTACTAGATAAAATCGGCCACATCAGCATATCTTGTAGCCTGTGCCCCAGACCACACACGCTTCGTGTATGCGTGTGTGGTCTGGGGCACAGGCTACATATCTTGCTGCTATTCTATACCATCGTGTTTAAATTAAAGTGCCCCTAACCTCAAATTTTTTTATTGTCTTATTTGGAAGAACTTTTAAAATGATAAAGTAACTTCTTTTGAAGATTTTCGTTTCTTTGCTTTCCTTTTGAGATATATCAGTTTGTTTGATATGCAAATGTCCGGAATTTACGGCACACATACACACATTTCTCTAATAAGTCATTATGCATCTCTTTCATTCTCCAACGAAATCCTTTAAAATCGAGAAGTTTGATGTTGTGGGAGAAACACGCACATGTGTTACTCACACTTTAGTGTTTTTATTTGATGAACGCAAAGATATATAACATTTTCTGATAACTTATTATGTATGTGTGACGTAAATTCCGGACATTTGCATATCAAACAAACTGATATATCTCAAAAAGGAGGCGAAGAAACGAAAATCTTCAAAAGAAGTTACTTTATCATTTTAAAAGTTATTCCAAATAAGACAATAAAAAATGTTGAGGTTAGGGGCACTTTATGATATTGTATTATATGTATTGCCAGCTCTTCCTTTTATCGCAAGTTCTAGAATGCGAGGAGATTTCTAGCATTACAGTCGACCGGATTTGTTGTTGAAACGTCCTCATTGCCAGTGCACTGAAATACTGTAGTTCACGTTTTAAAATTCACGTTTATTAATTTATTTAATTTATTTAGATAATGAGAGGTGATCCTGTTGCTGATGTTGAATTTGATCGTTCGTGCACAAATTGTTCTCAACAAAGAATTCATCGACAAGCAAACGCTGTGAGTCTTTTATGTTAACTTGAACATTGAAAATAAATAGGAAAGTTGCTAAGTTCTCAAAAGAACTGGATATAGAATAAAGAGAAATTCAATATGTCGAAAAATAATTAAATAAAAATAAGTAATTCGTATTGTGCCTATGCAATGAAACATTCAGTTGACGTAAAATAATTATTTTATTTGAAAGAACTCTTGAAACTATAAAGACTAACCATTTACAACTTTTTCATATCTCACGTCACTCTTGAGATATTAAGATTTGTTTGATATGTAAATGATCATACTTACGACATCACACTGCATAATAACTTATTGAAAACGCTTATATATCCTTCAGATTATGTAATGAAATCACTTGAAATGCAGGTGCATCCAATGACATCAAATATGCAAATCAGCAAACGATTCCATGTGATAATGTTAAAGATATGCAGAATTTTTCAATAAGTCATGCATTGTGATGTTATAAGTATGATCATTTACATATTAAACAAATCTTAATATCTCAAGAGTGAAGTGAGATATGAAAAAGTTGTAAATAGTTAGTCTTTATAGTTTCAAGAGTTCTTTCAAACAAAGGAGTTATTTTACAACTGAATTTTTCATTGTATATATAGCCTAGGTACTTTAATAATTATTATTAATACTTAAAACTTATTTCCATTGACGACGTTTCGGACGATTTGTCCTTCTTCAGGTCAGATCTGAAGGACAGACCTGAAGGACAGACCTGAAGGACAGACCTGAAGGACAGACCTGAAGGACACATGCATAGACCACACATAGGTGGTCTTAAATGCAAGCAATTGTTTTTCTACAGAATAGCTTAATGATTCAATTTTTTAAAGTCGTTTTTTGCATTAACACAAGTACGGGAATATAAAAAGACAAATTGCACAACATTATTCAAAATGTACTTTAAACATTTATGAAACGAAAATTGAGATGACTTTTTTTATTGATTTATTTGAAAGAGCTCCTCAAACGATAAAGAATGGCGTTTGTAGTTCTTCCATACCTTATCTCGTTCTCGAGTTATTCAAGATTGCGTAATATGACCTATGACGTCACTAGTTGTACCCACCATTATGATGAATCAGAAAATGAAGCATATCTTCAAAACTATTGAACAAAATTTCTTGAAACTTTGCACAACTATACAGGTCACTAAATTGAATAACCCACGTAAACTTTATCGTTGCCATGGTAACAGATTAGTTCCCAGACTCCTTTATTCCTCTCATAAACTTGTTTATATTCTGCCTTTTCTAAACTAATATTTAACTGTTGATCAGTGAGGTATAGGATGAAAGGTCTGGGAACCAATATATATTGCTATGGTAACAATAAAGTTGATGTGGGGATATTCAATTTAGTGACCTGTATAATTGTGTAAAGTTTCAAACAATTATGCTCAATATGTTTGAAGATATGATTCATTTTCTGATTCATCATAATGGTGGGTACAACTAGTGACGTCATAGGTCATATCACACAATCTTGAATAACTCGAGAACTAGATAAGATATTAAAGAACTACAAACGCCATTCTTTATCGTTTGAAAAGTTCTCTCAAATAAATCAATAAAAAAGTCACCTCAATTTTAGTTTCATAAACACTTTAAGGTTGTCACTTTTGGATATGATACTGTAACCATCCTAAATCTAAAATATGTTCTCCAGACTCCAATGACGACAACTCAAAAATTTCAGATAACTTGGTTAAAAAAATGAACTGTTTTAATGCAGAGTTTGTTATTATTCTTCGGCGTCGAGTTGTCTGTGTATAGCGCATGTTTTGCGAGTTTTTCTGGACTATATACACAAACGATGTAGACCGTTTCAAGTCGAAAATACATTTTCAACCCCAAATTTCGCTGGGAAACTCGCGTTACACGACTATTGCTTTCGCGACAAGTATGTCTTTTTATATCCTCAAATCATTAATAATTCATGAAGAAAATTCAAAAGAAATTAATATTTAATCAGTATTTAGAAATGACAGATTACAGCCGAATTTCCCCAACTTTGATTTTCTCTTGAAATATGGATTTGTTTGAGAAGCAAGTAATTGTTACACTCGTAATTGTTCATCCACAGACAAACCAGTTAAAAAAACTTGGCTGCTCGTATTTTCAACAGGCTTGTCCGTATTTAGAAATCAGAAGAAGAATGCTTACTCGTGTTAGAATTATTACTTCCCGTACGTCTAGTAAAGCATAGTCAATCGAGATACAGTGACACAATCGAGACACAGTGAGACCGTGCACAAAATTGCATAAAGACGAACAAAAAGATAGAACAAAGACTTTAGCTGAGTTTTCAGACCATATATCGATTGACTATGAGTAAAGGAAGGGTCAAACGGCTCTTGACTCGATATATTAACAACCAAAATGGGAACGTATTATTATAGCAACAACCCAGGATGAGAATGATTGTACCGATGGCATTATTTATGCTTTAGATTCCGGGGTATACTGCCAGGTTTGATTCATTTGTTAACGATGACTGGACGAAAAGGCATCGAATCTTGAGAAGATTTATTCAGGCAGGTCGAAAGGTAAATATTGGACACGTGCGAGTTTATCATTTTCCACCATTGTTTATCTTCCTTTAATTCATCCTGCTTTAGCTTCCATTTGGGAAGGAGGCTAAAGTTACTACTCGGTATAATTTTGAACTCTATGATAAATTTATGGACTTAAATTTAATTATGTACTTAAGTTTAGTTAGAATGCATAATCAGGTACAAAAGATAATTGTAGTATATTTATCAGCTTTGCTACTACCCAAATTTCTCCACGGGGGGTTAAAACAGTAACCAGTCGTTACCGTCGATTTATTTACTGCGGAGATACGGTAGTGAGAAATATTATCATCACAATTATTATATTGAAATTGATGTTTATTAATCTCATTATTTGTTATTGTTTTTCGTACCTGATTGGCTTATTTTTGTCACATGATTATTTCACGTATAAAGTTTCACTCAGTTTTCATTTCACTTTACGTTTCACTCTCTGACGAAGAAACTTCGCTCGAAATATTAGATCTCCTACACACTATTATGGAAGTGCACTGATCTTATAAAGTATTCAATAGCGTAGCGTCTGGTTGTTATTAATAGCTCAAAATGCGGACAAACAAACCAAATTTGACTCACAAATGATTGCAAATGAGCTATTTTCTTTTGTTATGGCCTTAAGAATTATGGGTAAAAGCGGATAAACATCGATACTGACGTCATCTCGACGGAGCGCTATTAAAGGATATTGGCAACAAAAAATAAGTACTTTTTATATTGAACTATACGACTTAGCTATACTCGGAATATTGTAGTTTGACGCTATGAAAATGCTCGCAACACATTTTAAAAGTGCTTCATGTGCTGGGAAGTGTTGTATCAACCTCGTACCCAGGGCATTTTGCCTCCACCAGGGCCATTTTCGCCGACGTCCTTCCGCCGGATCGGCTGGTCGATTCTATAATGCGATTGGCTTGTCATAAAACTCAATTAATTCGGCCGAGTATAATTTATTCATCTAAATCTGAATGCTGTCTTTAAATTTTACAGCAAATTAGAAGTGATAGCTTTCGCTAAATTGGATATATGCTTCTTCATACCTTTTGTAAGAGATAACCATAGGTGTATGGTGGATTATTAAGCTTGTTAGCTGCTTTTATGTCGACGAATGCTGACATGAACAACTCGAGCATTGAATATTTATCAATTATTCAGGTCAACAAATGTATACAAAGGCAATGGAACAAAGAGCACAAAAATTATCATATCTAAACACCCAGAAATTCTGGGTGTCATGTGACCAGGGATCCCATTTTCGCCGACCTTCCACCGTGGAGGCAAAATGCCCTGGGAACGAGGTTGATGTTGTATTTCATACTTTTGTGCTACCTATCTTGGGGCCATATGTATTGCTCAGTTTATGTTGCAATAGCGATTACTAAAATAGTTGAGAAAAAGCTTAATTTCTTTGCATTTCTGCCAACACTGACCACTTTACCCAGCACATGACGTCACAGGTCATATGACAGAACCCTAATTCACCTTTAATACGCATCACGAGCATTTTTACAATCTCAAATTCCGGTTATTTAGGTCACATACTTTGATCTAAAAAGTACTTATTTGTTGTTGCCAATGTCCTTTAATAAATTCAATTGTTGTGTTTTCTACCGCATACCATATTCTTCGAAAATATTTATCGATGATTGTTTACAAGAAATGACTGGAAATCGTGACCAATATTGATTATTGGTTCTATTCCCTTTACCAGGTTATCGTTCGTCGTCGAGCCACGGGACATTTACGGTGTTTACATCGGTATCTTAGCGACTGGAAGGATGGAAAGTTTACCATTGATCACACTCGTAAGAACCAATTATTGTCGCAGTGTTTAGTTAGGCTAAATATCTCATCCTAGTGCATGGTATGTTATACATAGGAAAGTAACAAGGAGTATTCGTAACTATTTGGTATAATATTCCCGTGAGCAGATCCAATAAATCGTATATAAATTTATAAATTTTATCTTAATTAACTTCGTAATTTTTATTTACTATTTTCTTTTCACAATTTGTAGATTTTTGGTGAGAATATGTTAATAAATCTATTATTATTATTATTATTATTATTATTATTATTATTATTATTATTATTATTATTATTATTATTATTATTATTTGGTTAGATATGCTAGAAAGCTGAATGTAATGATTAAATTTGTAAATGACATAATTACCGTTCACGCTAATGGTTTAGAATTACCGCCAAATAATTTACAGAAGCGCTTAATGAAGTTGTGTGGCGATCGCGATGTACAAGACGCAGAAAAATTATCCATACAAGGCCAGTTCCTGAATACCGAAATCATCAAGTTCAATCTTTTATAATTGGAAGGTTGATGATCATCTTATTCGATTTGTAGCGAAGGCCAAGTTGAGTATATTGCCTACGAGATTCACAACATATATTTGGAATAGGGAAAATAATCCGTTATGTCCTTTTGGTTGTCAAAAAACAGAAAGTATGGCTCATCTGTTAAATGGGTGTATCAGAACATTTGGAAACTTTTACAGTAGACGCCATGATCGAATTGTGAGTTTAGTCGTGGATATGCTCAGGAGGTGCTGTCGACGAGTTCGCGTTATGGCTGAGAGGGATGTAGAAACTGTGTTTCCCATGCTGAAAGATGAAATGAATGATCTGAATCATCGTCGTCCGGATATTTTTGTAGTTGATGAATTATCTAAACGCTGCCAAATCGTAGAGGTTACAGTATGTTTCGACATGTATCTTGACTTGGCTAGAGATTCCAAAATGGTTCGATATGACCCGTTGGTGGAGTGTTTGAAGCGAAATGGCTACGATACGAAATTGTTTGTGCTATGTTTTGGTTCACTTGGAACAGTTCATCAAGATGTATGGTCGAACTTAAAAACATTTTCTAGAGACAAGGATGTTTTGAAAGGCGATATACGTGATTGTTCAATTTCAGCCATTATTGGGTCAAATTATATTTGGCGCCATAGAGTAAAAAAATTACTGTCTTGACAATAATATAAATGTGCACGGAATTGCCTCGTTACGAGGCAGTGCATGGAACAACTAATAATGAAGCTTGGATGTACCTAATTAGAATTTTAACTTAGCTGATGTAACTTATGCTTGGGTTCTAGTTCAGAGAGAAAAATATTATTATTATTATTATTATTATTATTACAACAGGTTGGAAAATCTGTCGAATTAATTGCATTGTGCAAAGCGTAGATTTATGTGGCCTTGGCACAGTGGCGTAGTTAAAGTTACTGTGAACTGAAAATTAAGTTTGTCTTATTTAAATGAACTCCTAAAATGGCGAGGAATGGTAATTTAGAGCTCTTTCCTATCTTTGTTCTTGAGATATTTCGAAAGAAAATAAAAAAACTAGAAATGGTAAATTAATTTGGGATCGCTATTCCGATATAATAATGTTAGGTTTTACGAAGTGTCGTACTGTCGGCAAAGTTTCAAGTGATTTCGTTGAATAATCCCAAAGATATACTTGATTTTTAAAAAATGTAGAGACATCTTGACGTCATTTGCATATCACAAAAGTCTAAATATCTCAAGAACGACGTGAGATATGAAAGAACTTTAAATTACTATACCTAATCATTTTCAAAGTGCATTTAAATATTCGTTTTTGCGTCTTATTTTTAGGAACCAAACACAGTAAATCTGTGGAGGAACGCATTATTTCGACACCATTTCAAATCAAACCTGAAATGGTGTCATCTTTCTCATTTCCTATGTATAAAAACCAAGATGATAACGAAGATGGCGTACGTATATACTATATAATGAATATATATTCCATGGGTTGTGTACCATATATACTCGTATAATATACTATATAGGGTACCATGGATTGCCTTCATTTGTTGATTAAGATAATTTATTGCTGCCGTAGTTGACTTGGGTTCTGTGTCTCGTGCCCAGACCTCTTCGCGGACCTATGTATAGTCAACGAAATCTCGATTTGTGTAAATTTCCCTCTGTCTGTCGAGATATTTGTCACAGTTTTATGACGTTTTGTGACGTAACTCGTAGATGTTCGTTTAATCGCCGGATGCGAAAAGTATCCGAATCAAATGTTCGGAACTCGCCAACGGCAACATGTTCTGCTTTAGTGCTGAATTTCTAGCTGTATTTTATGGCGCGTTTATAATGTGAAAATTGAATGTGACCATTTAAACGCCATACGACATCTAATTCGAAGAACATTTACTCGAAAGAGCAAGCCTCGCGCGAAGTTCTAAATTTTCCATTCAAGCGGAAATCATGCGGGATGTCACCGTTGTCAAAAACATTGAGGTTCTCCTTGAGTGTATGTTCCGAGGCCGCATTTCACTTCTGATAAGAACTCCTAGTTATATATATGATGTAATATATGCGAAAGTTACTAGTTTATGGACAGGAACAGTTACGGACAGGAATCGAACCTGTAACCTTCTACAATGATGTACTGGTTCGATTGATATACGTACTGCTTATGCGGCAGTCACTATATCAGGCAATTAGAAGGTTACAGGTTCGATTCCTGTCCGGTACTCAGAAACATTTAACATCATAATCCCATTGTCTGTATATAAATATCATAGTCCCATGTGACACGTATACTGCAGCAATGTGTTACACACCCAATCATTACAGTAGATATACCAATCGAACCAGTGCATCATTGTAACCTTTGCTCTCCATCTGGGTGTCAATTAGAGCGTCTCATCGGCAATCAAAAGGTTGCAAGCTCAATCCCTGTCCGGGACTCGGATTAATTTTTTGACGATGGTCTCAAAAACGTATGTTTTGTTTTAGATCTCAAATTCTTTGGGGCAATTATCTGTTGAATCTACAGTCGTTCAAGTCGAACCTTACGTACCTTACTTCAACTTAAAGGTCTGTCTTTATATCAAACAGGATTGTACGTTTAGAACTATATTAATTGTTATAAAGTGTTTTACTTTTGGATTACTTTATATAGGTTCCTCAACAATACTCTTTACTTGGTTATAAACCACACATCAGCCAGTCGTCTGCTATTCATGGTCATGTTCCTAAGCATTTAGTTCGACCGTTGCGATCAGGTGCAGAGGTAAGAATGTAGTTGCCTGTCATATTGTAATCTTCACTGGTTTCCAGTAAGATCAAGGATTGTTTTTAAGATACTGATAATTACTTTCAAAGCTTTACATGATCATCTAACCGAAATCTGCTACTTGAGCCAAAATCCAAAACGGTGATTCATGGAGACAGAACATTCTCAGTTGCCGCACCAAAACTGTGGAATTCATTACCACGGGAAATTAGAAGCATTGATATTTTAAGTAGTTTTAAGTCAGCACTTAAGACTTTTCTTTTTTAAAATTAATAGTTTTTTTGTTCATAGTGGTAATATATGTAGTAGGCTTTATCTTATAATGAAACTGTAATTAGTTTTATAAGTAACATTAAGAATATATTGTTGTAAGAGCATTGAGACTATTGTATAATGCTCCTAGTCTTTATTGTTATTATTATTATTGTCACACTAGTGAATAACGATCAAAGTGGTAAATGATAGGAAACTAGGAAAGTCACTATATGTACTGTACTAAAACAGGTTGTGTTGTCTAGTGGATAAAAAGTGGAAATTTTGGACGCATTTGTTTAATTCACATATCTATAGATATATTAATACAATATTTTTAATTTTGTAACTGCAGTTTTAAACGTTTTTTATAAAAAATTGATTTCAATACTCAATGGAACAATAAGAAGTTGCTTGCTTCTATATCTATTATTACTGATTACTGAGAGCGGACTTGTAATCCGCGTTTTAATTTGGATTCTTCTACTGGAAGTTCTTGTATAGATTTACCGATATATTAATATATTTATGAGTGATTTTCTTACGTGTGATTTTCGCTTTTTTAAAACTTGAAAATCGGTGCTGTGATCCAACACCTAAGTGCTAAAGGTGCACGGTGCATATTTTATGTGAAACTGCAGTGCACCGCTGTTGCGAGACAAGTTTCAAGACGGTGTAACGTTGCAAGAAGTAGACAACTGCTCTACTGCTCAACTGCAACTCAAAAAATTCGCACGCAATTTTATGCAACGTACCCTGTTACACGGCGCAATGGTTCGTGAAACTTGTCTCACAACAGCGTTGCGTTGCAGTTTCATGTAAAAATAGCACTGTGTAACAGCACCTTAAATATATTTTTGATTAGCATATTGTATGGGATTTTAATATGAACGTGAAAATGCTCATACAAATGTTAGAATCTGCTATTTATCGTAATTTTGTGTCCCAGTATCTTGAACATCACTTGTTTCATGTTATTTCACTTTTCAACTAGTACTCTTTAAACTTTTGTTTGCAGGATGAAGTAATTAACCTGGTATCTACACTACCACACACAAACAATAGTAATATACTCGAAATACCAATTACAGTGGATGAAAACGAGGAAGGTCCTAACACAGTTGAAAACGCCATGAGTGAAACTCAACAGTTATTACAAGATGCTGAAGCTCAAAGAGAGGACGTCACGACAGCTGGAGGCAAATCAAGACTGATTATTCCAACAATCTTCTTTAAACAACCAAAATATCATCCTTTACAGATATTTGTGAGTATCGCCTCCGCTCATGGTATCTCTTTTCGTATCTTTAGAGTTTATACTTTTTAATGAAAATTATATTTAATTTACAATGGAACCTTCATGTAACGGACACTTCGGGACTGAAGCTTGTTGTCCGTTCTTTGGAGCCAGAACTTTTCCGCGTAAATCCAAGCGGGTATTGGGGGGGGGGGGGGGGGGGGTGGGGCATACCACAATTATGGAAGTCTTTGAAGAACAACATCGAAAAAACCTTGTGAAAGCTTGGGCCGAATGCGACAAACACAAATATGATCTTCAGTTGGAACTTTCACTGGCAGACTTGGTTAGCATTTTTTCTCTGAACTCCAACAATTTTTCATGCAGCGAGAAATCCGACACAAGCCAAGAGTCTGTAACCAGTCATTCTTTCACTGAAGCGACAATCGTGAATGCTTTCGAAGTGTTAATGACCAGTGCAAACCCAAGAGGATTTCCAGATCGTAAAAAAAGCCGACCTACAGTACCTAGTACCTACCCTATTTTTTTGCAAGTTGTAACCAGAACCACACAATTTTTTTTATTTGGCCTTACTACCATAACTGTGATAACAAAATTGTTTTTGGTTGTTGTCCTTGTCGTTTTGGCAGTTGGCAAAGTAATGTGACTATTATTGCAAGATTTGGGGAAGATTCATTCGGAAATTTTGGGTTCATGGCCCCCCCCCCCCCCGCCCAATTATGACATGTTATCTACGGCCCTGGTCAGCTGTCTAGAGGTTTTCTATTGTTAAAGTAAATAAAATTGGTTCCATTGTTATAGAGTGTCCGTTAGTAGAGGTTCCACTGTATTTGTTTTAGGTGTTCGCTGATGTTGTCCTATCCTATCATATCGTATCATATATCCTATCCTATCCTATGTTCTTCAAACACCAGTAGCCTGTTGGTTTTGGAGAAGAACAATATAAATTCAGTTAACATACAAGAAAGACATGATCGAGGCATAAGTCGTCCACAATAACAAACATTCTTGACTAATAATGTTTGTCAGCGACCAAGTAGACACGCAATCCTTCACCCTGCTAGCAACAATACTGATCCTAGCTGTGTTGTCCTGTTTATTCTGGTTAAACGTACGATCGCTGTCTTTCACAGAATCGATTCTCCCAGTGCGAAAGTTCGTTGAATATGTTAAATATATTGCTGGCAACAATGTCCTACATTGGTATCGTTCAAATTACTTATCAGAGAACACAGGGTGTTGCACATAATAATTAATATTTGGCTTTTCGATTAAACTGCATGTTACAATAACCTGCCTTTATTATATGGCATAAGTTACTTGCGATAAAATCGCGCGCTCTGGTACAACAAATAATAACAATTTTTTTTTAAAAAGCCAAAAAAGTATACAAATTTGTTTCAGTGTTTTAACTAAATCATGAATGAGCCACAATCAGAGGATGAACACTCAGAAAGTGAGTTTTATTATCCTTTCGGTGTGTTCTGTTCAATAGCCCGTGACGCTCACTCTTTGTCACGCTATTGCTGTCTAAAAGTGCCATATAATAAGCCTCTTATTAACCTCGTCCGCATTACGGGAAGATATCAGACCTCGCTCTTTTATGTACGGACCTCGCTCTTTTATGTACGGACCTCGCTCTTTTATGTACGGACCTCGCTCTACGGGCTCGGTCTGTACTGTCAAGACCTCGGTCTGATATTTTCCCGTAATGACCGCTCTCTCGGTTAATAGCGACCTTTAGATTGAGTACGAGTACGAGCACGAAGACAAACTTTTCTGCGCAGTGGAGAAACAACAATGGAAAAGAACCATGCGCAATGGTAAACTCGTCTTCGTACTCGTCTTCGTCCTCAAATCTAAAGGTCTCTAATAAGAGGTTAATAACCTGCCTATTAACATAAGATACGAGATTATGCGGATCAATGGTTATGCATCCTAATTAAAATTTATCGCTGAAAGCGATGGGCTTTAAAATTGTCGATTATGAAAGGGACAAAAAAGGTGCCATGTGAAGTTAAAACGCTGAAATCTTCTTTTTTAGAATCCCTCGCCTGATCTACATGTTTTACAGCCACAAGTATCTTACTCTGAAGTCGACGAAGATTATAATCTTTGTCCTTTACCACGCTACAAGTTAACCAATAAGAGCGGAACAAATAAGCCAGCTAAAGCGTTCATAGAAAGTCCGGTAAGTATAGGCAGTTTTTTAAAAAATATATCTGTTATTTACATGCAGTGTTGATTTAGGAATGAAAATTAAACATATTAAACATTGAAAATTGTGTTCGTAAAATTAATGAAAATTAAACATCTGAAAATTGTGTTCGTAAAATTTAGCGAAAACGTTGTTCTAGAAATGATGGTATATTTGCATTTCCAAAAATACTGTTTAGAAAGAAACATATATGCTATGCACTTACACAAGGCCGTACGGCAGAACATTTTACAGGGGGGGTGTAAGCTCACTTCAACCGACCGACGCACGAGCTTGTGTCGACTACATCCTAACGATCGAAGCTTGTCAAAATATTGTCTTTCCGTTGGGCATGCCCACTAAAATGACCCTGGTCAGCTGGTGAAATGGTTAATTAGTCCTACGTTAATAACGCACTCTCAATACGGAATGAAAACATGATGACATTTTAATAAATTTATGTCTTTGGTGTTCTCTCGTTGATTACATTTACATATAAACAAAACATTAATAACATCAATATTAGATTTGTGAGTCTTAAAGGGAAATGGCAATAAAAATTTTCTTTGTCTCATTTGAAAGAACATTTAAAATAATATATGAAGACCTTTTAAAATTTCCCCGTAACTTCCTTAATTTTTGAAATATCTGTGAACAAAAATATCTGCAATCCGCCATCTTGTTTTATAATTAGATCTAATTAAGTGACGTCAAAACCAGGGTAAACATTCTAAAAGTTGTAAATAATTGCCCAAATATCAGTGGAATGCGTTCAAATAGATTGCTAGTTCACTTAAAAGTATACAACACCCAAAACAACTACGATTTAGCATCTATAATGACTCGATAATTGCTGATATAAAAAACATTTCTACCCTGGTTGTGACGTCACGCATATCCAAGGATGGTTATGCATATCCAAGATGGCGGAATGTTCAATGTTCTTTGTTAAAAATAAGTGAAATATTTACAGAACCAAGAACGATATGGAAAATCTGTAAAAGGTCTTGATATATCATTTTAAAAGTTCTTTCAAATAAGATAAACTTAATTTGTATTGCCATTTCCCTTTAAATTTAGTAGTTTGAAATTAATTTAAACTGATAAGTGCTAAAAGTTAATGATTCTACTTGTCCGTATTAAATCGAACACGTCTAAAATATAACTTCTGCCGACTAAAATATACTGACTTCTGCCGACTGAAACTCGTAAAAAGATTTTGGGGGGTGTCGCACGCCCCCCCCCCCCTCCCCTCCACACACACACACAGTCCTGTGCACTTGTCAATTATTTTTTTGAAAAAATACTAGGAAATACTAGGTTTTTTTCTTATTCTGAAAAAATAATATCTTCACTTGTGAAGATAAAAATGATATCTTCACTGTGAGCAGTTGAAGATATAATTTTTATCGAAGATAATAAACAATAATTATAATTAATTATATATTATAATTAATAATTAAATATAATAATTATAATTAATAATTATAATTATAATAATTAAATTATAATAAATTATATTATTATTATTATTATTATTATAATTATTACTACTATTATCATTATTATTATTATCATGTAGTCGATGTAGATCAGATTATATTATTATTATTATTATTATTATTATTATTTAATTATAATTAAATTATATTATTATAATTATAATTATAATATAATTATTATAATTATAATTATAATTATAATTTTTATGCGAAGATAATAAACAGAGCATTACATGGCAGCTTTGAGATACGAATTTTATCTTATCGTGACGATAATATTTCTAAAACTCAAAGATTAAATTCGTTTCTGCGCATGGTCATGTGATATGTAAATCAGGACGATGCTGTATCCGATTTACAACTACTGATTAAATATTAATTATTTTATGTAAGTCGAAAACGAGCCATTGTAAATATTATACAGTTTGAACACGAATATTCAGAAAGACTATTGTTGGTGAATTATTAATTAAAGTATTTTAATTGCTGCCGTAGGCAGCACACTAATCTTGACTTGGGTTGCTGTGTCTCGTACCCAGACCTCTTCGCGGAACTATGTATAGTCGATCTACATTAAAATCACGCTCGATTTTTTCATGGATGTCCACAGATTTATGACGTTTTATGACGTAACTCGTAGATGTTCGTATAATCGCCGGATGCGGAAACTATCTGAATCAAATGTTCGGATAGAACTCGCCAACGACATGCAAACAAAATAAAATCTCTTTAGCTACTGGGGCCACGATATTTTGTGAAGAGCCTCGTTCGTCAATCGTCATATAACGTGTTCTGCTCTAGTGCTGAACTTCTGGCAGTTGTTAGTTTATCTGCTATAATGTCAACTTTTTGTGTTCATATTTAACTGCATTTTTTTTATGCAAGCCTTGTACAGAGAACTATGTTATACAACTATTTTATCTTTATGTTCAACTGCATTTTAATTTTATGCAACTGTTGAACTTTACATCTGTTGACTTCAATATTAACTGTTCAACTTACATCTATTCTGTTGACTAACATCTGTTGACTTATTTGTGCTATTTGGCACAATATCACAACTGCCTTGAATTTTGAGGCAACACTTTCCTTGCGATAGTAACTTCTAGTTTAAGTTATATTCGAAGTTCTATTGTACTTACTGCGCTGATGCTTAGTTCTTGATCGTGTATCATCAAATATTTGTCTTTCCTAGGATGTCATATCAGGATTGATGACGTGGAAAAGATTTCCTTGTCAAAGTCTCGTCAGTAGCAGTAATATGCCAAATCTTATTGACGTTTGGGTGCCACGATGGTAAGTTCTAGTTCATTTCTTTGCCCTAAAGCCTAGATGAGACGAGGGTCTGTAGACAAGAGTTTGTGTTAGAGTTATCTCGACTACGTACTCGAAAAAATACGGTATGACTATAAAATATCGAGCCATACTACACACTAAACTGTTTAATTGGTATAATATTTCGGAGGAGAATGAAATTGAGGAGGTCGTGCATAGAAAAACATTCAGGATCTTAATACAGAAGGCCCTGGGAACCAGGTTGATCTTGATGTACTTAATAAAGTAAATTATCAACAGTTGTCATGGCAACAGTGAAGCGAGTGTAAGGTCTGTATGGGAAAGTATTTGCCGGGGGGGGGGGGGGGGGCGGCAAGACATTTTTGCCCGAAAAATTAAGAGTCGATTGTCGATCATCGGATGCAGTGTGGCAGGCGCAACTTCATATGTGACTAGATTTCTCACCGAAATAGGGGAATTTTTTCATGAATATTTAAGAGCCATATTACCCAAATTTACCCGAAATTGGTTTCAAAAAGTGCACGAAAAATTCGTTTTTAAAACGTTTGGGCGTTTGGTACGCCTATGTCGTTTGGTACGCCTATGTCGTTTGGTACGCCTATGTCGTTTGGTACGCCTATGTCGTTTGGTACGCCTATATCGTTTGGTACGCCTATGTCGTTTGGTACGCCTATGTCGTTTGGTACGCCTATGTCGTTTGGTACGCCTATGTCGTTTGGTACGCCTATGTCGTTTGGTACGCCTATGTCGTTTGGTACGCCTATATCGTTTGGTACGCCTATGTCGTTTGGTACGCCTATGTCGTTTGGTACGCCTATGTCGTTTGGTACGCCTATGTCGTTTGGTACGCCTATGTCGTTTGGTACGCCTATGTCGTTTGGTACGCCTATGTCGTTTGGTACGCCTATGTCGTTTGGTACGCCTATGTCGTTTGGTACGCCTATGTCGTTTGGTACGCCTATGTCGTTTGGTACGCCTATGTCGTTTGGTACGCCTATGTCGTTTGGTACGCCTATGTCGTTTGGTACGCCTATGTCGTTTGGTACGCCTATGTCGTTTGGTACGCCTATGTCGTTTGGTACGCCTATGTCGTTTGGTACGCCTATGTCGTTTGGTACGCCTATGTCGTTTGGTACGCCTATGTCGTTTGGTACGCCTATGTCGTTTGGTACGCCTATGTCGTTTGGTACGCCTATGTCGTTTGGTACGCCTATGTCGTTTGGTACGCCTATGTCGTTTGGTACGCCTATGTCGTTTGGTACGCCTATGTCGTTTGGTACGCCTATGTCGTTTGGTACGCCTATGTCGTTTGGTACGCCTATGTCGTTTGGTACGCCTATGTCGTTTGGTACGCCTATGTCGTTTGGTACGCCTATGTCGTTTGGTACGCCTATGTCGTTTGGTACGCCTATGTCGTTTGGTACGCCTATGTCGTTTGGTACGCCTATGTCGTTTGGTACGCCTATGTCGTTTGGTACGCCTATGTCGTTTGGTACGCCTATGTATTTGCCCGAGTTTGTGTGATAAAACCGCGAAGGCAAATACTTTGCCGTATACAGACAGGGCGAGGTTAATAAGGAATTTCTTATATAGCATTTAGTTCATTTTCTTCTCTGTTTTTAACGCTGTTTTCGTCTTCAAATGCTGCCGATTACCTTATCTCTTCACTAGTACGTTTCAAGCCCAGCCATATAATAATATACACTTAATGTCTGATCCCGACGGAAACAGTTTTATTTTCCCGAGACTGGTCTTTATGCGCACGTGTACAACATGATTCTTCTTTTCTATTTAACCGATCTACGTAGGACTAGTCCTTTTGTTCATGATCTTTTACCCAAAGAGACACCAGAACTACTTCAAGAATTACCACAAGACGACGAGATGAGTGACACAGAGTCGTAAGTTGATTGAATGTAATATATGAAACACGAGGATTTCATCAGGATATCCAAACACTGAGACGTTTGTTGAAAACCGAGGCGAAGCCGAAGTTTTTTAACAAACTTCGAGGTGTTTGGATATCCTGATGAAACATGCTACCGAATGTTTCATATTACATCTCAAACAAATCAATATTTTAAGAGAAAATCGAGATGAAAGTTGGCTTAATTTATGTAATTTCTTCCTCGGATATCCAAACCTCCGTCTCGGTGCTGATTTCCTTTGTTTTCGGCTCATGAATTATTAATGAGTTTGAGAATGTATTATCAAAACGACTTTTCATTATACAATATCTTATAAATTGTTTAAAATAGGATGTCATGTTCTCAAACTCATTAATAATTCATGAATTATCATAGCCAATCCATGAACGTATACCACATCACATGCATGAGTTTTGATACCCAATGAAAACCTGTATGAAATTTCCTAGTGAACTGGATCACATTTCTTAATCTACATATTAAAATAAAATCGCTATGGGAGCAAATCTCTATAGGGATACTCGTTTGAGAAGCTAGATCAAACACTCGTTTGTCGTGTTTCATCAGTGGAAAACAATAAAAACCTCGGGCTACGCCCTCGGTTCTCATTTGTTATCTCGTGTTTGGAACCCCTGATGAAACACTCAAACTCGTGTTTGATCTATTACTTGAAACGTTGAAAAGTCAAACCTGAAAAGTTTTGAAAAATTTGGTAAAACTCAAAAGAACTGTTTAAGAGTTCTCCCAAATTCCCCGATTGTTCGCATCATGTTGTACAACATGGTAAAAACAGTTTTATATATCAAACACTGAACTGGGAAATAATAAGCGAAAAAGAATAAGCGAAAAAGACAAATTTTATTTCCATATCAAATGCTAAATTCTCCTTAGTATCATCCACTGAACCAATCTGAGTACGAATACTATTTACGACGTAATTACCGTGTTTGTCCAATCACAGCGTGATTTTCAGATGGTACGGCTCTCCCTGTCCGATTGACTTCACAGGAAATCGTGTTCCTGCATTGTTTCCATGCGTTCCACCAATCAGATCAAAAGTTTTAGCTTTTTAGAAGTGAGGTATGCCAGGAATGTAGAACAAATATGGCGGACGTGAGTGAGTTCGACGAAGTTCTGAAGAAAGCGTGCCACACTTATGGTATCACAAACCTTTTTGTTGATCGGAAAAAGGCCTTAGTAACTTTTGTTTCAAGAAAAGATGTATTTGTCAATTTACCTACATGATTGACATCTCTGATATTTCAAATGGTCCCGTTCGTCCACGCTGAACACGCGAAGTTCAACCAAGAGAGTGGGTTTTCCCACAATCCTATAGTAATTGTTTTTTCTCCTTTATTTTTTATTTTTTATTTATTTATTATTTTTTTTAATAGAATCTTCCTCGCAGCATAAGCTGAATTGTGAAAATTTTACAATGAATAATAGCTAAAATACATGAATAAATATCTTAAAATCTAATTATATACAGTACACGAACAATATTAATAAAATTTGAGTTCAAACTCGAGAAGTGCACTTGCGATAATAAAAGAGTTCTTAAAACGTTTAGTTTTACAATTAGGAATGTTAAAATATCTTTTATTTCTAAGGCGATTATAATTATTTTGTTCTGGAAGTAAATGGTACAGTTTATGTGATTGGTTGGACAAAACATCAGCAAATGTTCTTTCGGAGTGCAATTGGCGTCTAGCATACAGTGTTTGGAGATTAGATTCCGATAAGCAATCTGAGTAAGATTGGCCATTGAAGATGATTTTCAATGCTCGTTTTTGGATTCGTTCCACACTCAAATAACTTGGAAGCGAGTAGTGAAATACCGGAGAAGCATATTCTATGACTGGACTTATACACGTGCTGTAAAACTGGACCATATCTCTTTTCGGAATCTTTGCTCTTTTTAACTGTTTCAAAAAATATATTCTTTTGGAAGCTTTCTTGATAATGGACTCAATATGGGTGTTCCATTTTAAATTATTTGATATTGTTAAGCCAAGAAGTTTGGTTTTTTTAATTGTTTCCAAGGGTTTTCTGTGTACAATAACTGGTGTAGGATTCACAGGAGTCTTACTGAAATCTACGCGGAATTCTTTACATTTATTTTTGTTTAGTTCAAATTTACTTGTAGAGCATTGAGTTTCAAACGGGTCCACCAAGGCCTGGATATTACTTGAGGAATGTTTTGGTACGATTTCCAAAATGGTGGTGTCATCGACATATTTCCACATTGGTGCGTCCACATCATTATCGTTTATCATTTACGCGAAAAGCCACGGACCAAGCTTGATGCCTTGGGGTACGCCAGCACGGACTGCAGCCCAATCCGAGAAACACTCATTCGAAAGTTTCACTCTTTGAAGGCGGTTGGTTAAAAAGTCTGTAATCCATCCAACAATTCCTGGCAGTAGATCGAGGTTTTGTATTTTTCCACTAAGATATGGTGGTCAATTAAATCGAACGCTTTTCGAAAATCAAATAGCACCATTCTCGCCATTGCACCTGTTCCATCAGTGGCACTGTAAAGGCTGTGGAGTACGCTTATAAGGGCATGAGTGGTAGATGATTTGGGAACAGTTCCAAATTGTCGAGGGTCGATAATTTTTAGAACTGCTGGTTTGAGGTGTTGGTCAACGATGAAGTCTTCAGCGATCTTGGATAGGATAGGGGTTAGAGAAATTGGTCGGAGGTGTTTATTGATGTCGGTGACAGGATTTATCTTAGGAATAGGAGAAAGGTTGGCCATTTTCCATGAGGTTGGTAGTTGTTGTTCACTATAGGATGCGTTGATGATACTGGTAATTGGTTGCGCTAAAACATCAGCATTTTCTCTGAGTAGCCAGCTAGGGACATTATCTGGTCCTGAAGACTTTGAAGGATTTAGATGACATAATTTCTTGAAAACGGCTATTTCAGGCACAATTAAATCCTGACATATGGAAGGGGCAGCAGATGTTGTTGGCGTGACCAAAGGCACAAATGATTTCATTGAGTCAAGGAAAGCATTGTTGATGGTATTGGCAAGATCAAAAGCAGTAGACTCAGGACCTGTAAGGTGGAAGAGGTTGAGCGATGCAGAAATAGGGTCCATTCCACTGATGGCTTTAACGGCTTTCCACCAATTCTTTGGTTTTGTTTCATTAAGTTGTTGCACTTTAGAGCTAAAAAAATTTCCGCGACATTTTTACGGTATTTCGAAGAGATCTGAACTTTGCCATATCTCCATTAGCTAAAGCATTCTGACGTTGTTTGATCAATGATTTGAAGTGTGGGGTAATCCACGGCGGCTCGTTATCACGTATAACGTGTGATTTTATCGGTGCGATGGTATCCAACCCTACTTGGATAATATTTTCGAAGAAATTCAGCTTAGCTTCGCAAGTAGGTAAATAGTTAATGGTAGACCAGTCTATTTTTTCAAGGAATGCACTAATCGCTGATCTAAAACTTGGTCGTAAATCTCTGGAATGTACAACTTTTTTGGAGTTTAGATTTAACGCTTACTGTGAAATGGTCAGATAAGCCAAATGGAGCAAGCCTCTGTGGGTCTTGGTAGTACTGATGCATATTTGTTAAAACCAAATCGAGTGTTTGATCTTTACGTGTATGAAAGTTAATTAATTGTTTCAGCTTAAACAGGTTTCAAATACTTCGAATGTTAAGTCTATTAAAATCGCCAAGTAGGATGATTCCACAACTTGTGTATTTAGATTCGATGTAGATCAGAAGCAACACGTAATGACATTGGGGATATAAGCTGCATCTATAGGGGACGACAACATCGCACATCGCATTCTGTGCAATTCAGCTTTTTAGCTGCTATTTAGATATTTTAATAAAACCATTCCATAGTAAATACACGTGTGTAGAAATTTGACATGTTTATGTTTTCATGCCGTTCGCTGTCCATTTATTACGAGCGTTACGATTGGCTCTTGTAATACAAAGGATAAACGACGTCAGGAACACGATTTCCTGTGACGTCATCAGACGGGGAGGGGGGGGGGACGTGAGCGACGACACCATACCGTCTTAGAATCAGGCTAAGTGTGTGTAGGATGCCACTTATTTGATAAACAATAATATGAAACTTGTTTTTTCAAATACTAAAATCCATAAATAATTTTTTGGTATAAGACCACCTTAAAGTGTCTATGAAATGAAAATTAAATTTGTCTTATTTAAATGAACTCCTAAAATGAGGAGGAATGGTAATTTAGAGCTCTTTCACATCTCGCGTAGTTCTCAAAATATTTAGACTATTGTGATATACAAATAAAGTATAGCCTATGACGTCAAGATGTTTCTACATTTTTAGAAAATTAAGAAATAAAAATAGTAAATTAATTTGGGATAGCTCATCCGATGTAATGATGTATAGGTAGCACGAAGTGTCGTACTGTGATTTCGTTGAATAATCTCAAAGATATACCTGATTTTCTAAAAATGTAGAGACATCTTGACGTATCACAATAGTCTAAATATCTCAAGAACTACGACAGATACAAAATAACTCTATATTACCATTCCTCATCGGAGTACATTTAAATAAGACAAGCTTAATTTTCATTTCGTAGGCACTTTAACACAGTTAGTATATGAATATTAATTACTTATCAATTTTGAACCTTTTAGCCATGATGATGATGTGACAGACAGTCCAGGAAACCCTGCCGTTCTTTCACCAGATATGGTGGCAGCAATGTTTCCTTTGGTTAAAGCGCCTGGTACCCAAGAACAACAAAGGTGTGTTGTTTTAGTTTAAGAATTGAATAAACCAGAAATCGTGAGAGTAGAAAAGTACATATTTACAATGTAGGCCGGCGCTTTAAGCCGAAAACAGACGGTTAAAGATTGTTTAAATCTTTCTTGTCTGGCCCAGTCAAAATCCGTTCTACAAGACTGATGAAGTCGTGAATCGAAAAGCACGGTACACAGTAACGCAAGATTAAAAATTGAAAATCGACAAGCGCCAGGCAAGATCCTCTCACGCGCCAAGTTTCATAAAAAACTCTGTGATTGGTGGCATTTTCAATTTTCATGATGCTACGAGGGCGTATATAAGATGGGCTTTTGTAGGAAAATGAAAGTTTTTCAACCTAATTTATGATAATTAATCCTAATTTATAGTAACACAATGTGTCTTGTTCAGAAAATGTATAGCTTTCGCAACAGTTATGGTTATTTTCAGAGATATCAATAGAACAACGTGGTGGTTCAATTTTGGATGTTTTCAGCCCGACAGGAAAGATTTAAGAAAGGGAAATTAGCGAGGTTACCAATTGACAACGATGACGTGATGTGAGCAAGGAGATTGGTGCAACGTTGTGTCGCCAAAAGGGCGGGAACTTGGAGTAGCAGAAAATATTAAGGGTGAATTGAGACAAAAATGTCAATCGGCTGTATCTAATGTCATTGCGAATTGTTATATAGCTCTACTTTTTCCTTGCATGAGACACGCTTATTGGTTGATACATGGTCACATGACAAACAATAGGCGAGCGGGGCGTGCGCACGCGATTAGCTCGTGACATGATGATGCAATGTTTTTTACTGGAAAATTCCAAATCCCGCGTGTAACATCTTTCGCTTCCCAATCCGCTGCGTTGACAAATGTTTATTTTTTCTGCTGTTCTTTTATAATACCTTATTGGTATATAACAAATCACTTAATGACATTGACTGGTCCCTCGGGAATATGCAGCGAGACTTAATTTCCTCGAATCTCGATGCACATGTTTTCGGGCAATGTTTCATGGATTCGCGTATTGATCGGGTTTATGTTTTTAGGCAATGCCTCGTGTATTCATCGGGCTCATCTGTCGATCTGACTCGAAAACCGACCGGTTTATTTAGCCCCTACTCTCAAACATATTTTTATTCTAATCTTGTCTTTTTCACTAAAATTATGTATTTACCATAAGCTCTGTATTCTCAAATAGTGAGCCAATAAAAGATTCATGATAGTGTATGTGGCAGTGTTTTCGGGCTGTCTCATATTTGGGCGATGATGCACGAGTCTCGGTATTCCACATCCTGACTAACTGGAAAGTTTGTCAAATGCGCGACGGAAATCGGGGGCAGCTCGTGAAAATTGCATGGGCTTGATCAATACAGTGTGCATGATACCGGATACCTGACCTAACATTGTGATCAGAACACGAAACATTCTGATCAAAACACGAGACATTGTGATCAGAACACGAGACATTGTGATCAGAACACGAGACATTGTGATCAGAACACGAAACATTCTGATCAGAACACGAAACATTGCCCGAAAACATAAACCCGATCAACACATAACTGTTAACTGCCCTTTAATCACGAACTTAGCTCTCTTATATATTACATGCTAGCTTAATTAGTTATGCACACATTTATACTACTTTTAAACTATACATAAAAACATATATACACCCGATCAATCATTTGGCATTGCCCGAATGCACGATTGAAACAGCCAGCCCGATGACATTTTTGTTCCAATCCATAGTAAAATCCTTTCATAGTAAATTTACAAATAAGGCAAACTTACACGGGTTTCAAAGGGTGCTAACCTTCAGTACAGAAGCGAAGCAGAAACGCTTTCGCTTGAAAAAAGTATAAAAGGTGTTTGTTTACCTATACCGTATTTCCTCTAATAAACGCCCCCTCAAATAAACGCCCCCCTCAAATAAACGCCCCCTCTAATAAACGCCCCCTCTAATAAACGCCCCCTCTAATAAACGTCCCCTCTAATAAACGTCCCCCTCTATAAACGCCGCATCAAATTGTTTCAAAATTTAATTTTATTAGAAGAAATACGGTATTTTATCGCTATTTTGTTTCACAATTTTTATTTTACTTTTGCATATAGTTGTGAAACGTTTCCACGGAATGGAAAGTTACCAGCTAGCAATAACCCTATTTCTTGTAATGGACGCATACCAAGGTTCGTGTCGTGTGAAATTATGCTGTAGAATATTAATTTACTATTTAACAATTAGACAACGAGTCCGAATTGTCTATGAGCGAATAGTCAACGAAGGCGAAGCCTGAGTTGACTATTCGCTCATAGACAACGAGGACGAGTTGTCTAATTGTTTTAGTAGAAACAAATTAGTGGACTATTACAAATCATGCATTCTCCAAAAAATTATCCAAAAACTCATCTGAAACCTCCCCAAAACGAGAGTTTTCTGCCATTGTTTTGAGCGCGTTTCCCAAACGTTGTCTATCACGAATAGACAACGGTTGAGTAGCCAATCAGAATGCAGCATTTGTAATAGACCATGGTCAGTTTCTACTAATTAATAATTAGTCAACGAGTCCGAGTTGTCTATTTAACAATTTAACAATTTATACAATGAGGACGAGTTGTCTAATTGTTTTAGTAGAAACAAATTAGTGGATTCTCCAAAAAATTATCGAAAAACTCATCTGAAACCTCCCAAAACGAGAGTTTTCTGCCATTGTTTTTAGCGCGTTTCGCCATCATGGTCTATCACGAATAGACAACGGTTGAGTAGCCAATCAGAATGCAGCATTTGTAATGGACCATGGTCAGTTTCTACTGAAGCTGTATAGTTAGCGGTGACTAAATTATAATAGACAACTCGGACTCGTTGTCTAATTGTTAAATTAACACTTGTCACTAGGCTAATTTATCCTTTTTCACTAAGATTCTTACTTTCTTTGTAGAAATGAACGAGAAAACGAACTGATAACGTATGTTAAAACTTACAATGACCGCCTTGGGCGTTTGGTCGGACAGAAAGTACAGGAAATGAACAGTTTATTAAAGGATGATAATCTAAAGATGCCATTATAGCATTATTTCTCACTTTGAAACTTAAAGCTTGTGAAAGCAGGTATCCTCTTGCTGTATATTAAAGGATATATTTAAGGAAAGTGTAAATAGCATTGAGTTTGTTAATATTTGTAATCTTGATTATATACAGAAAAGTTACCTGTACATGTATGTGTTGGCGATTCAGAGCCGTGTCAGGGGTCTTAACCCTTTTAAAACCCTTAATCCTTTCAAAACCCTTAACCCTTTCAAAACCATTAATCATTTCAAAAATAATTTGAACCCTTCCCACAAGGAAAAAAGCGATTCACTGCTACTTTCTAGTTGTGATGAGCAAGTTGATCAGCGAATGTTTCGGGAAAATTCTTGAAATACTGTTTCCAGAAATGTTCCTCTATTTGAGGGGACAAAGTCAAAGGTTTACTAATACTTCTTCATACTCCCTTTCCGGCTGCATGCAGAGAATCCTAGCAAGTCCCGATAGCCGATTGCAGCAACTCCATAGAGATCATTCATAGATAAGACTGGAGGGTTGAAGATTACAGATATTTCAGTCAATCCCTGTAACCAATTGAACATCGCCATTTTGGATAAATTGGAGGGCGATTTTATATTTCATATTAAAGCAATCATTTTGATCTTTTATTCAGCAGTAAATGGTCCAAGTAACAATAGAACAACAGGCGTAATCACCAAATAGACAAATAGTGAAAAAGAAACGCGAAAATTGTAGAATTTACCATTCCTTATTTTGGACCGCGAGGTTCTCGAATTGCAGAAAAAGGCCTGGAACCCAAGAAGTTTGCCCTCCAATTTTCCCCAAATGGCGGCGTTGCAGTCTTCCCTTTCGTAAACGGTCTTTGCCATCCTAAACAATGACCCCAACCCCCCTGAATCATAACCCTCCGGAATTATTCTCAACACTGTCACAGCTTGACACAGTTTTTCCGTATATATTAGTAAAAATTCCGGGGGGGGGGGTTAGCATTCAGGAGTATCGGGGTGATTGTTTAGGATGGCAAAGACCGTTTACGAAATGAAGACTGTGGCGGCGTGGTTACCAAATTGTGTTCCCAGTATGGTCAACTATGATCAACTCTGTGGTTAGATTCACGAATTCTAGGGTCGCCCGACCTAACCTATACTATCAAGTTTTGTGATTGGTTGATTAAAACAATAAAACAATAGAATCAACCACAAAGAAACCAATGTCCTAACCCTAACAACTTTTGTTCCGTGTAGCCAATCACAAAACCTGTATAAAAGGTTATCGTCTCGCCAACGTTTGGCATAATATCAGAGTCGCTTTCCCCGCCATGGGGTTCTCTCGCGATGGAAACCCATCTAAAACCAATGCCTCGCAATATAGCCCAAAGCACTCCAAAAGCACTCTTTCCGGAATGTCATTCCTCGGTCTTCCAATGGAACCGAGCGGAAACAGTGAACGGTCAAGATATTGTATTCTATATCTTGGAAGCGACGAAGATAGTTGCCAATAATTGCTTCTTCAGCTGTAATTAACGTGTTCGTTTACTGGGAAAGTTCTTGATAAGAAACGTTGATGAAATCGTTTAGTTGTCTACTGTATGCTTCGCAAAGGTTAACACCTCGGTGTACTGATGAACTTCACATTCTTGGCAAAATTGTATAATAAATCTATATCAAATAAAACAATTCTATAGATGCATCATTTATTTTTATCGGAACAGATGCATCTTAAACTGAAACAAGTCTTAATACAATACAATCATAGGTGGGACTGGTTGTCATGGCGGAAGGTCATGCTTATTTAGGGCTCTTCTACGTTTTGGCTTTATCACTATCTAACTACTTTATAATACTGAAAACGTTGATCAAGAATCTCGTTTGGTGTTCCTAAATACGTCTGTTTGGTTTACTGGTCGATGGAGAGGCTACAAATTACGTCGTCCGGTGGTCAAAATATCCAAACATGGACAGATTTATGGTTCTATTAATCTATTCTACCTATTACTGAACTCTATTCTACCTATTACTGATCACTCGTTAATGTTCTCGACAATTTCTTTGTTTCTATTAATGCGGACATCCCGGCTTTGGACCTGACTAATCTGCCTGCATTTCTTCCATCAATTGATAAAGTTCCAACACTTCAACCATTCCAAGTCTTCAAGAAACATTTGAATCAATTCAAAGCTGTGGGACCCGATTATATTCCTAATCATATTTTGAAGAAATTCGCCTACGAACTAGCTGATCCTATAAGTAACCCACATGTTTAATTTATCTTTGTCCTCTAGCACAATGCCACTGGTATGGAAGGTTGCTGATATATCACCCATCCCAAAAGAATCTACGCCCCCTACACAGGAAAGTGACTTACGTCCTATTTCCTTAACCCCTTGTCTTTCTAAGGAAGGAGGAATTTGTAGTTGAGTGGCTCTTGGAAGATTTACATGGTAAAATCGATCCTTCTCAGTTTGGATGCCTGAAGGGCACAACCACGTGCCTTCTTGATTTGGTCCACTCTTGTTTGTCTTCTTTGGACAGTTCTGGTAATACTTTGCGTGTGTGTTTCCTGGATTTTAGCAAGGCATTTGACAGGATAAACCTGACCATGCTCGTGACTAAGCTAATTTGGGAGTGCGTCGATCAATAATACCTTGAATTTGCAGCTTTTTAACAAATCGGAAACAGCACGTAAAAATTGGAGACACCTCCCTCAAGGCACTAAGTTAGGTCCAATCCTTTTTCTAGTAATGATTAATGACCTCCAACCATATCTGAGGTGATTCCTCGACATGCTCAGTCCACTATGCAACTTGACCTTGATTATATTTCCTCCTGGGCAACCAACCACTATATGAGACTAAACCCCAAGAAATGTAAAGAACTACGCATATGCTTCCTTCGTGACCAACCTGTTTTGTCGGAATTGATTGTTGACGATGTCCCAATTCAAGTGGTAGAAAATCACAAAGTGTTGGGTCTCGGCCAGTTTCAGAGTAATTTAAAATGGTCGATCATATTGAAATCATTACAAAGAAACCTTCCAAGCGTCTTCATATTCTTCGTGTGTTTTGTCGGAGTGGAGTACCACAAGACCATCTCATTAAAATTCATATCGCGCTGATTCGATCCATACTGGAATATTGTTGCCCGTCGCAATTTTGGTCTTACACGCCACGGATAGGTTTTATTTACGTATGGCATGGGACCGGGTTTTGGTCTTACGCGCGAGTTATGTACGCATCGTTTCAGTTTATCAGAATAGAGACTGGTACTATACGCCAATCCTTCATCAGACCAGCTTAATTAGGATAATAAGATCCCCTTAGACCCGCAAGGCTCTCTGAAAACCGCTTGCCTCCATTAGGCAGGTCGGTTTAATCCTTATCCATTATAAGTTAAAATTCCAAAATTATTACCACTAATCCGCGATACCATCAGAGACGTTGTCTAGAGGCTTGGCATATCAATATATGAAACAATGTATGAAAACAAGAGCGCGTAGCGCGACTGTTTTTGTTAATTGTTTTCGAGTGTTTGGATATTCCGGTGGGACACGAGCTCGAGTTGTTCATATGACTTCTCAAATGAGTCCCAACGCTGTTGTCTATAATTGAATATAGGTAATGCTTTAATGTGTTCTGGTATTATGTCATGGGAAATCTGAAGTGGGTTTTAGAATGATTTTACATGCGTAAATATTAAGATATTTGAGGAAGATCACTAGTGACTTTCATCAAACATCTTAATTACGCATGCACGAGGCAAAATTGTAGGTGGGTCACTGATCTCAAAATAGGACTGGATTGAGCTTTCTATTGTATCTGATGAGCTGATTTTGAATTGCATATTTTCATAATGTAAATTGACGAGAGATCATTAGAAGATCCGAGTTTGCAAGCAAATCAAACTGTGACGCTCGCGAAATAGGTTTAGTGTCTGGCCAATATAGTTTCTTTGTTAACATTAAATGCATAAAATCTTGAACCTAATTTGACGTCTCGTATTAGGCTTCTCTCACTGGATAATTAGAGCCAACGGCGGCCATTACTGGACCAAAGTCGCAGTAAATCTGTAAGTAGACCATGAATAATTTTACTCAGTAATTTGAAAGATGTCTTCTGGTCCTCTTTATAGTAAAATTATCAGTTTATTTTGTCGATGGTAAGAGCACATAATCCAACAAAAAACCTCATAGGATCCTCAGTTGGTCCCTTAGTAATGGCGGACTTCCGGCTTCATTTTCTGAACAATAGTTGCTCGATCCAGTCTTCTTTCGAGATCAGTGGTGAGGGTACGTGATCAAATGGACCTTTATTATTGGTTAATTTGCTCATGAAATATTAATGAATTTGAGAAATCAGATATACAGGGTGTATCAAAAAATTTTTATCAAAAAATTTTTAATTTAAATGTTCTTAAACAAAAAATATTTTCGCCCCTGGGAATTTAAAATAGCTTGTAATCGTATTCCAGGGGCATAACTGTCTAATTACTACAAACTCGAGCACGTAAAGCAGAATTGAATCGAAATTTATGCATTTATTTAATGGCAAGTTGTTTATTTATTAGCAATTCGACAGTTATGCCCTTGGAATACGATTAGAAGCTATTTTAAATTCCCAGAGGCCTAAAATCTTTTGTGCTAATAAAAACAAAGTGGATTTCTTGGGAAATTCCGAGGTTGCGCTTTTTTTTATACACCCTGTATAGATCAGATCGTCACTTAAAGAACTCATTAATAATTCCCATGACAATTAAAAAGAAATTAATATTTAATCAATATCTGTAAATCGGTAAGAATCTCGATATTTGCAAACATGGCCAAGGATGACGTAATTTCAACTGGAAAAATACTTATAACAACAGGCGAAGAGGGCGCCGATTTTTCCGGTTGAAAATGGAAAGACGTCATCCATGTTCTTATGAATCTTATCACAGTTCAAACACAAAAACAATTTTCTATTTGTATAGGAAATAACGCTGTTCTAAAATGAGAAAAAAATAAAACAAAAAGAAATAAAAGCACGCGTGTTCGGCGAAAAATTTATAATACTACGAAAACAAATTGTGATCATATCCATATATTAACGGAACATATATGAACGTTTATATCTACAAATAACTTTGGATAACCGTGTGTCAGCTGTGCATGTTTTAGAATCTTGATAAACATATTTCGCTCTCGCATCTTCTAAGTAAATCTTTACCTCCGATCAGAAGCGGACAAACATCGATACTGACGTCAGCTCGACGGAGCGCTATTGAATTCTGGCATTTTTTCAAGCAATTTCCACCATTTTCGGGGAATTTCAAGTAAAATCATAAAAATAAGAGGCCCAATAAACAATTATTTTGACGCTACTCTGGCTTTAAAAAGTTTTTTGAACGTAACTTTAAAAGTTACTGTCCATGAGCCAACGTTTCGACACTCCAATCTAGTGTCTTCAGGGTGATCGTTGTAAAGTTAGGATCCCTATTTATACTAGCCTCCTTAACACCGGACACGGCTGCGAAGGAGGCTATATTTATACAGGCTCATAGAACCGATGTGATGACGCGTTATTTATTAACAATATAAGCTTCTGGTGAATCGCGATGCCAGAAGCTTATTTGCATCTTGTTAATAGATAACGTCATCATCGGTTCTATGAGGGTATAAATAGGGATCCTAATTTACAACGATCACTCCTGTTGAAGACATTGGAGTGTCGAAACGTTAGGTCACGGACACTAACTTTTAAAACTACGTTCAAAAAACTTTTTAAAGCCAGAGTGGTTGCGTTGGGAAATTATTTGTTAAATAATTGTTAAAAATTAAAAAAATGTTAACGTTAGCTATGATCCTACGTCTGACGTAAGTTGTAATTGACCTGGTGACGTTTAATTCTCGAGTAGAGAATCTCACCCTTCCCCATCTTTTTTTACGTCAATAGAAAACTATCAATTTTACTATAATACATATAAATAATACTGAATCGGACACAGCTTCCTACATGTTTACCTTGATATTTCTGTAAGTGCTCGTGAATATTGAAGTATGAATAAAGTATATTTTGACTTTTACTTCTTCATCTATATAGAGGTTATTACTATATAAAATATTGTTTTCACGACGATCTTCAAGCCACGTGTAATTTTCTTTGTATTATATAGAAACAACACAAAAAGTTCAAATTGCGACATGATCACAACATCGATATCCTCATTAGTGAAAATATTTCAGTTTGTTTGATATGTAAATGAGATGGTCTCTGACTTCAGGTGCGGTAGAGAATTTTCACTCATTAAAATATTAGTTCCATCTTCAAGTTTGTTCCACAAATTTACTTGAAAATGTGCGTATAATACTAACTCCTCGTGATAATGAACGTTGTAAACTTATGCAATCACTGAGATATAAGAATTTTTTAATGAGTAAAAATTCTCTACCTTGCACCTGACACAAACTGAAATATTTCAAAAACAAGTAAAATAAAAGGTGTTACTCTATCATTTTACGAACTTAATTTGTGTTGCCAAAATCCTTTAACCTTAGAAGTAGAATTAAGCAGCTCATTCAACGCGAAAGAGGTTAGATGGGATGACTGACTCTGCGCCAAGTACGTCACTAACCTCCGCCGACAGTGACGTACTGGGCGCCATCTTCGGAAAAGGTTCCAGAGATATGATTCGATCTTCCGCGCGAGCCAAAGGACATAGTCTCGAATACTTTTGCAAATATTCACAACAAACTCGAAATTTTTACAAAATGTCAAACCCAGAATCTTTCTCAATAAAATCGTCGTGAGCAGAGTGCCTAATTTTACTTATTTTAGGCTATGTCGTGTTTTGTTGACATCTTAATTAATTACCTAATACTTGACCTTTAAGTGGCGTGACATGTGTGAGCCAATACTTCGCCTTCTGGAAGTTCTGAAGATATTATAATTAGGGACCAGCGCACCCGTTCACACGTACGCAAAAGCATAATCATAAGGAGAAAACAAAAGGCCAAACAAAGAAACGTAGTCAAACCTATGACATAAGGATCGTCATAGTCATAGTAGTGAACAAAAGACGAAACAAAGAAAAATTCTCGTTCTTTTGGTAAAGCATAGTCGATAAAATTTACTGCACTGAAAATTAGCAAATTTAGCACGCTCAGATTCGCAAAGTGCCAAAGCCTATTGGGATGTAGGGATAGTGGGGCATGCGAGGATGCGAGGCGATAAAAATGGGGAGTAAGTGGTTTACGGATAACCGCCTGGCATCCTCGCGTGCTCCCTACGAGCACGGAAGAACCCCACTGGAATGCATTCCGTCCACTGACTCCGTCGAGATGACGTCAGTATCCATGTTTGTCCTCTTTTACCATAATTCTTGAGGCCACAACAAAATAAAATAGCTCATTTGCTAGCCTGCATGCAGTCTCTACATCGGAAACGGAAATGGTTTCCGTTTCCGATGTAGAGACTGCACGCATGCTAATCATTTGCATCCGCATTTTGAGACGCTACGCGCGCTAAATATTTACTTTTTATAACGAGTCAGCTGACCGAAATAAGGCTCAGGCAACGCGTGCAAGCTGTTTCAAATCCCAAAGGAAGTGCGGCTTTTTTCCTGAGTTCCTGTACAGCAAAGGTCAATATTTCTACCTCACACGACAACACGTATATCATCGACTTAGACGTTTTTGTCGTTCTCAACGGCAATGGACTCTTTCTTTGAGTTGGTAAGAGTCAAAATATGTTAAATTAACAGTATTACATAATTATGTTACTGTCAAATCGTGTCTAATCATCGTAATCATCATTTATTTTATCCCGGAATCGCTGTTGAGTCTGATTTTCATCATGATAATTTTCGTTGATGTTGTTTTTCGTGGTTATAGGGAAGTCGATTTTGGATTTTGGACAACAAGGAATGGAAGCCTTCGATAGTTGAGTTAGTTCAAGACGGCCAAGTGTCATTCAAAACTGAATATGGAAAGGTGTGTCCGAACTTTATATTATATATACATACGATATTACTCACTCTTGAGTGAATTTACCCCAGGTTCACTGAGGAACAGGGAAATGATCCGGCTTTTCCATGATTTAATTACTCGCTAGAAAATATCTCATGCACAGTGTATATACACTTAAGAATAAATTGTTATTTGCTAATCTGTCTGATCTTGTTCGATAGCTCGTTCAACAGGTGGAGTTCGCCTTTGTTTACGTTTCAAAATTACTGTTTACACTTTGTCAACGTTCTGTTTTTACAATCAATGTAATGTCACAGCTACTATTACCAAATTAGGGAATTCGTTTGGTGTATCGAACACCTTTAAAAGTAAGAACCCCGTTTTAATTTTAGTTGTTTGATCGATGCACATTATTAAACATTGATGCCGATTTTATCAGAATATAATTTAGTGATACATCAACCACGTATAATTGTCAGTATACCCTGTATATTATAAACCCAAGTATTGCAGTATTAAAACGAAAACTGCTATTTTAAAATAAAAACGTGTGTACATTGGGTTAAAATATTATTTTCGTTTTGTAGGCTGCCATAGATACTTTGTGTAATATCATTATATTTATGTCTTACGCATGCTGTGATTGGTCAGTTACGTGTTTATATCAGGCTATGCAAACACTGTTGTGACGTCACAGCATATTTTACAATCATATTTTATAAAAGAAATAGAAAATGGACTCCCTGTGTTTATATAATGCCTGATGCAAACACGAGAGAGTTTGGGAGATTTTGAAAGTTTATGTTAACCCGAGCTGCAAACTCTCTCGAATGTTTGCATCCAGTTATATAAACACAGGGCATCCATTTTCTTTTATAAAATAAGACTGTGCACAAAATATGCTGTGATGTTAGAACCGTGTTTGCATAGCCTGATATAAACACGGTAACTGACCAATCACAGCGTACGTAAGACACAACTTATTTTATAAATATATATATGAATAACCTGGTGACTAGTGTAATGTTGTACTTGATTAGTTTGTAGAAAATGTAACAATCAAATAATACTCATGGTAGATGGAGACATAAAAGTGAAGTTTATATAATAGTTTAAGGTAGCCTGCAACTTACATGTATATTAGTATGGATAATTTTTGCAGGGTTTAAGAAGGATAAGTTAGTGATTATGGGACCATGGTCCCACAGGGACCACATTTTTAAATGGGGGCAGGGGCTAGAGCTTCATGGGGTCTGGAACATGCCCTTGGGAAATTTTTAGTATTTATTTCTTCTGAAATGAATCTTAAGTAATTTAATAAGAATGTTACAAGCCAAATGGAACTCAAAACAAATGTCAAGTTGTCAAAGGAAAAAAAGTCTGATTTTATTGAAATAATGTATGTGTGAGTGTGACAGAGATGTGCATAAATGTTCCAAATTTGCATTTACAGTAATTGTCAAAGGCAGTAATTGACAAACTCGATCTTCCTAGTTCCTACATCAAATATCTGAAAGCAGGATTCAAAATTTTGATCTCAGTGGTAGGAGGCAGCAGTGCTCTGATGGCTGACACTATAAGCACTATTGAAAGCTCTATTCCATTTCAGAATACATACTGTAGGTTCAACTAAAGATTTGATAAATCAATTCAGTATTGCCATATACTTCTTATTTTTATTATAGATCATAAAGAAGTCACAAAGTTCACTGAGTAGGGAAAATGCTGCCTCAATGCACAGCAGCTGTATTGAAGGTGTTGAGGACATGGCTCATTTGGAAGATCTTCATGAAGCTGCAATATTACACAACCTGAATGTTCGATACAAAAAGGATCAAATCTATGTAAGCATTAATAAATTAAAATAATGTTTTAAAATTAATAATGTTTAAAAAACATTATAAAACATTCTAGAGAAAGGAACACCGGCCTCAGCCACAACTAGAAAGAAAATATAACTTGAAAGAAAATAAAGTCAGTTCTTTCAGAATTCTAAGCAAATTTATTTCTCAAATTTGCAAACTAGATTTTTTGGTTACATTTTTTCAAGAACAATGTAATAATCAACAATACGTTCAATAACACTTTTATTCAGCTTTATTTATATCTCTCACAATTTTCTAATCATCTCCTATATTACGTATTGTATGTCTTAATAATTCATTGTCCTTTGTTACTGCATATGCTCTTATTGTTAAACATTGTCTCACATGACATTATTATTAATCTATTTAATCTTCCAACATATATGTATACTATTACATATTACATTACTGTACTTGTGGTCTTCCAAACCACAATCGTCCATTTGTGCCCAAACACTGGTTGGATAGAGTTGTTTACATCCCCTACCCGGTCCAAGGACAATGAAATTTGCAACTACAGTACATCCTCGAGGAACTGCTGGATTATGGAGCCAATAACTTTCTGCCCAATGGCACTGATCATATGACTTCTACTGGAATTGGTGAGCCTTCTCCATGTTAGTGGTGAGTTTCTGATGGGTCATGTGGATTGCCTGTTGAACCTGGTCCACATACAGTAGTCTGCCACTGGCATGAAATGAGTGCTGGATTCCGGACCACAAGGCAATTCTAGTGGCATTCAAGCTTCCCTCCCATGAACTGCCAGGAAAGGAGACACTCTCATGGAGGTATGACGGCTGTTTCTATAGGCAAACAAATGACCTCAACAACTGTTTGAGCATCTGGTTGAACCGTTCTACTGTACTTGCCCTTCTGTTTGTGGATGATACAGTAAGCGCTGGTTCTTAGTTTCTAAATAGGACTTTATCCATTTGTAAAGAACACATTTAATAGCAATAAACCTCATCATTGAATGACGAGAAGACCGAGTAAGTATAACCTGTGATGTGACTACAACACTAGTGCCCAGTCCCTATCTGGGATTACCTATCATGCTCTATCTCCCCCAAGTCTTTAATGTTCCTCGATGCATGAGAGGGGAATTATTAAAGATTGAACTGTAATTTGAACAGAACAAAACGTAATGGGGCTTCCCTGGTGAAAATCCTTGCAAGGATCCTCAAGGATCCTTGCCAGGATCCTTGCTAGGATCCTTAAGGATATTTGTCCAGGATCCTTAAGGATCCTTGAGGATCCTCAAGGATCCTTGAGGATCCTGGAAGGATCCTCAAGGATCCTTAAGGATCCTTGGGCAGTCCTTAAGGATCCTTGGGATATCCTTGAGGATCCTTGAGAAATCCTCGAGCTTCCTTGAGGATCCTTGAACAATCCTTAAGGATCCTTGGATAATCCTTAAGGATCCTTGAAAAGTCCTTGAGGATCCTTGAATAATCCTTAAGGATCCTTGAAAAGTCCTTGAATAATCCTTAAGGATCCTTGGATAATCCTTATGGATCCTTGAAAAGTCCTTAAGGATCCTTGAATAATCCTTAAAGATCCTTGAAAACTGAATTAAATTTTAAAACAAGAATTTGTACACATACAAATTAACCCAGTTTTCTTTAAAAAGTGTTACAACAATGCAATAGCCAAATATCTACTCAAAGTAATTCACACGATGATGACCAAGCCATTTTGTCAAAGGCAATTGTGCATGTTTATAACATTAGCAAAAGAAAGCTAAAATAAGAACAAGTGGCTATTACAAAGTTTATATAAAGTATTTGTCAAGTTGACACCAATTTTTAGCAATATTCATGCCGTGATAACTAATGGCAACCAATTTAAATATTATTTTATGTGCATCTAAATTAGTCTTTCTGGCCTTGTACAGAAGCAAAGATTCTTCTGAATTACAGACATACAAGCAAGGCCAGAAAGGCCAATGCACATAAAATAATATTTAAATTGGTCATCATTATGAAAGAGATCTATAGAGTTGTGCCTGTCACTCATTTATTTTTTTTACTTAATATACTCCTCTAAATGTTGAATTGGTGTTGACTTGTCATCAAAACATAATAGTGCAACGTGGGCAGGCCAATCTTGTGTGTTGCTGGGTAGTCAACATCCAACAGGTAGAAGACACCAAGAAAGGTAAGGATAAGTTCACACAGCTTCGACGGGTCAACATTTCACACTATCTTCTTGCCAACCAATAGTGGCACTTCATTCTTTGTGACAAGAATGCCTGGTAAATCTCCTTTCCTCTGCCAATCTTCAGGGTCATCACATTATGATCCTAAAGCAAGAAACATATGCTCAAAACTTTATATAAAACGTTAGACCTCCTACACACAATGTTGGCAGTTGCCAAATCTTTACAGTACACTGTGTGTATGTATACACTGTATGTATGTATATGTGTATGTATGTCTGTCTGTCTGTATCTATCTATCTGTATACATAGCATTAGCATTCTCCCAATTTATTTAATACCACTGCACTTTTCAAGTCACCAACTTAATGTCATTAGTGCATTACCCAGAATTATAACTACTTAAACATGATAATTTATACAACTAAACATGTATATAAATTCTGAATTCTGGTTGGTGATCGAACATGTAATATTCTGATTGTTGGTGAGATGCTCTAACCATTGAGCTACTAAGACTCAGATGGATATGGTGATTAACCAGCCATCCTTTGGATGGACATCATTGATTTTCAAATTATTTAAAAATCATTCAGATTTTTGAAGGTACTGTATGTATATTATGCTTTTTAACAAGCATAATAAAAATGTATTAGTAGATAAACTAAAAAAACTTACCAAAATAAGCTCAATAATTTTTTCCGGCTCAGCTCTTCTCTTAGTTTGTTTAACAAAATTGAAACTTCATCTATATTTTAAAAAGCAAGAAACAACCTATTATTTAAATACAGATAACAGTTAATAATAAAGTAAAGACTATAACCAAAGTTAATGAATTAACATTAATGTTACTTTATTACAAGTCTTTTATTAAACTATCTTGTTGTGCAAAAGATATACAGTGGTGATTATTATTATATTCCATATAGTTATATTATATTCCATATAGTGACATTGCATATATGCATGAGTGCATATAGCAATAAAACCAGTACATGATTGTAACCTTAAGAGTCATTAGAGCATGTCACAGGCAATCCGAAGGTTACAGGTTCGACTAGCCCTATCTGGGACATTTTCTGAGGATTTTAGCTTAACAATCGCCCATGTATGTCACTTGGCACTTTGTTTGAGCCACATGCATTTTAATTCCATGAAAAATCAAAAATCTATAACTAATTAATATTTAAATAAACTACAGTTGCGAGCTGCTGGAATAATCGAACAGCGTAAGGTTGAGCCACATGAACTAAAGAGTGTTTTAAATTGGCCGTCACTACAATCACGTAGAATCTATCAAATTTGCCTTCTTGTTTTTAAATGTCTTAATGGGTTAGCTCCAACCTATCTACTAAAGGAATTCAATCATGCATATAATATACATGCGTATAGGACATGAAATAGAGATCTACTCCGTCCACCATTTGCAAAAACGCAAAAATACCAAGGATCTTTCAGGATTAATGGGGCAAAAGTTTGGAATATACTACCACCAGAAATTAGAAAGATAACAGAATTAGACATATTTAAGAGGAGATTAAAGAAATACCTTAAACTAGCCCAATGACTGATTAATGAATAACTTTATTATTATTATTATTAATATTTATCTTTATATATGTTTGTATAAGTGTGTATGTTAGCTCTGTATTGTAAATTATTTATTTGATATTCTGTCAATTTGTATTTTATTATCATGTAAATTTGTTTACAGGGCCCCATTTAAATCAGCGTTTAGCTGAATTGGGCTACCCTGTATAAATATTATTAAACCAACCAACCAATTGACAACCGGTATGCAATATCACATGAAGAAATATTTTGAATAATCCCAAATGTTTGAAGGTAAATTTATATATTATACAAATTATGATAACACCACTTCTAAAACCAAACCAAATATCACTTACATTATCAATATCATGCCATTTTTGCCATTCAGCCAGTCTCTGAACTTTCTAAGGATTCAACAAAAGGGCATTTCAGCAAGGATTTAAATCCTTAGAAATGATCATCATTATAAACAAATAAAAGATTATGTAAAGGGGGTTATTCCCGATAAATGTTTGTATAACATACCACTTTGTTTCCTGAGTATTTGGCTTTTGATTATCCACATTTCCAATGAAAAATAACTCTTCCCCGTCTAAGACAAAGTTTTTGATAAGATACGTTTAGAACAACTATTTGATTTCTTGTTTATAGCTGCTTCAAACTTTCAGATGCGTTTAGTACAGTAGCTATATATTAATATACGAAATGTGTATTCGTATGGTTAGATTTCCGGTCGAGTTCGATACAAATTAATTTGCCTTTTCTGCATAGTTTTTTTGGTTAGGATTAGTATTTAGGTTAGTATTTTGGTGATATTATGGTTAGCATTTCATTGAATTCTAAGAGACTACCGTACGAATAGCAAATAAATGTTGGCTCGGTTGGCGCAGGGTTACCGTACAAATATATAAATATTAGGAGATCAGATTGAACTTTGCTGAAAGCCTGAAATCGCATTACTGCCGTATTTACTCCCGCAGCTAGTATTTTGTGATACCGACGAATTTACCAAACAAAGAATCCAAGATTGGCAAGACACAAAGCTATAAAAGGTGGATCATGTCAAAAACATTATTACATTGCAGTTCATATCATTGGGCTATGTCTTGATATCATTGGGCTATGTCTTCATATCATCGGGCTATGTCTTCATATCAACGGGCTATGTCTTCATATCATTGGGCTATGTCTTCATATCATCGGGCATATCATCGGGCTATGTCTTCATTCATTGGGCTATGTCTTCATATCATCGGGCTATGTCTTCATATCATTGGGCTATGAGCCTCATCAGCGGTCTCACGTTTAAAATTAGTACCCAAACTGTTGGCTTGCTCACGGTTTTGAAAAATATGGAGGCTCTTCGGTTATACGGGAAGAGGTTATTACTCGACTTACTTACGCAATTAGAGAGCCATAGTTTCAGACAAGATCAATTTGATAGTATAATATTTCGTATCGACTGGTTTTTGAGTGGATCCTCTTATTGACAAGCTCCAACAAGTAAAGAACATAATGGTACAGCTGGACAAAGACATCTACATGGGATATAGCCCAAACAAAGTATTTTCTGGTTACAGAGGAAGACCAAGTTTCGATATTCCTAAAGACGAACTCGAGCTTTTTTTGGAGTACAACTTTTCCGACTTCCCCAAATAAGTGAAAATGCTTGGAGTGAGCCTCAGTACAGTCAACAGAAGAATAAGAGATTATAATCTATCAGTCACTCAAACCTACTCTACTATAAGCAATACTGAACTGGATGAAATAACACAGCAATTAGTTTCTTAATTTCCGAATTGTGGATACAGAAGAATGATTGGTTTCCTGAGATCCAGAGGTATACATGTACAACAGTTACGTGTAAGAGAAGCAATGAGAAGGTCTGACCCTGAAGGTGTATTACTGTGATCTCTACAACTTACACCAGTTTCTAGAAGAGTTACAATGTCAAATCCCCGCTTGCACTCTGGCACTTAGATGGTCATCATAAATTGATTAGGTATGTTTTTCATGTATTTGTCTCTGGCATTATTTTATGTATCTGTTTTTTATTCATATACTGTATTTGATGTACAGTGGGCAGTTTCATTTATATGATAATTACTGAGAGTTAATAGTGGCACACCCACATGGTGGAATTCCTTTTGGAATTTCGAAATGTTGTATGGAGGAAAACTCAGTAAAGCACCTGTAGAAAAATATTTGAAGCAAGGGAGAGAACCAACCCTGGTCTGCTCTGACTCTTGATGGCAGTCCATGATTGTGAACAGCCTCAACAAAGGCATCAAGCACTGTTTGAGCTTTGTTGTTTGTATTACACTGTAGAAACATAATCTTTCTTGAATAGCCATCTATACAGCCATGGATTACTAATCTCCACCTGTGATGGAATCAAAAGTTTTAGTGCTACGTAGCTAGACAGTATGAATTACAGTTGTGCAAGATCAAATGAGGAAACAGACTATTTCCTCAATTGATCTTGTGATGGAATAATATTTACTTAAGTACTTAATATAATTATCACCAGTAATTATCTATTAAACTTCATATTTAATGTACAGTGTAACCCTTTCTTGTTGGTTCTCTCCCTTGCTTCAAATATTTTTCTACAGGTGCTTTACTGAGTTTTCCTTCCTCCATACAACATTTCGAAATTCCAAAAGGAATTCCACCATGTGGGTGTGCCACTATTAACTCTCAGTAATTATCATATAAATGAAACTGTCTACTGTACATTAAATACAGTATATGAATAAAAAAAACAGATACATAAAATAATGCCAGAGATAAATACACGAAAACATACCTAATCAATTTATGATGACCATCTAAGTGCCAGAGTGCAAGCGGGGATTTGACATTGTAACTCTTCTAGAAACTGGTGTAAGTTGTAGAGATCACAGTAATACACCTTCAGGGTCAGACCTTCTCATTGCTTCTCTTACACGTAACTGTTGTACATGTATACCTCTGGATCTCAGGAAACCAATCATTCTTCTGTATCCACAATTCGGAAATTAAGAAACTAATTGCTGTGTTATTTCATCCAGTTCAGTATTGCTTATAGTAGAGTAGGTTTGAGTGACTGATAGATTATAATCTCTTATTCTTCTGTTGACTGTACTGAGGCTCACTCCAAGCATTTTCACTTATTTGGGGAAGTCGGAAAAGTTGTACTCCAAAATAAGCTTGAGTTGGTCTTTAGGAATATCGAAACTTGGTCTTCCTCTGTAACCAGAAAATACTTTGTTTGGGCTATATCCCATGTAGATGTCTTTGTCCAGCTGTACCATTATGTTCTTTACTTGTTGGAGCTTGTCAATAAGAGGATCCACTCAAAAACCAGTCGATACGAAATATTATACTATCAAATTGATCTTGTCTGAAACTATGGCTCTCTAATTGCGTAAGTAAGTCGAGTAATAACCTCTTCCCGTATAACCGAAGAGCCTCCATATTTTTCAAAACCGTGAGCAAGCCAACAGTTTGGGTACTAATTTTAAACGTGAGACCGCTGATGAGGCTCATAGCCCAATGATATGAAGACATAGCCCGATGATATGAAGACATAGCCCAATGATATGAAGACATAGCCCGATGATATGAAGACATAGCCCAATGATATGAAGACATAGCCCAATGATATCAAGACATAGCCCAATGATATGAAGACATTAGCCCAATGATATCAAGACATAGCCCAATGATATCAAGACATAGCCCAATGATATGAAGACATTAGCCCAATGATATCAAGACATAGCCCAATGATATCAAGACATAGCCCAATGATATGAACTGCAATGTAATAATGTTTTTGACATGATCCACCTTTTATACAAAGCAGTTATAAGTGTTCTGCGACCACGAGAGAATTCAAATATGGCGCACGCTAGGACCTCTGGGGATGTCCATATATGGAATAATTTCCCCAACCTCCTACCCAGGCTTTTAATTTCCCTTGTACGGATAGATTTTGCAATTTGCAGGCTCTACCTGATAATTCCTGAGTCCTGACAAGGTTACGAAAATACATTCGCGTCCACAGCCTTTCATTATATATCTATATAATATAGTATCAGCATAAAGTCAAGTTGAGCGAGCCAGTGTATCTTGCCGGTTTATAAAGCGACTCGAATGAAACAAAGACGACTCCGCGTCGCGCTTTGATTCCATGAAGTTATACATGAACTATATATATTACACTGAAATTCTCGTTGGGGTCAACTATAAACGGCTCGTTTCATTTCAATTCAGAATGATTATATTTAAATTGACTCTTGTTTCAATAAAATTGATTGTGGGTAATTATTCTTGATAAGAAATTCATTGTTTCATAATCCTGCAAGGAAACTAAAATTCCTGCAGGATCCTATTGAGGGATCTTATAAATCAGTCCTTATTATATAACAGTTATTAGATTTACAATCCTGAAAATTTCCTTGAAGGATTTTTTCCTTGCAGGATCCTTTCCTTTCAGGATCCTTTCCTTTCAGGATCTGGCAAGGATCCTCGTCAGGAGACTGTCCTTAATAGGATCCTGAAAATTTCCTTGAAGGAAATTTTCCTTGCAGGATCCTTTCCTTGCAGGATCCTTTTCTTGCAAGGATCCTTTTCTTGCAAGGATCCGGCAAGGATCCTTGAACATTCCTTGAGGATCCTGTCCTTAACAAGATCCTGAAAATTTCCTTGAAGGATATTTTCCTTGCAGGATCCTTGCAGTATCCTGACATCCTTGCAGTATCCTGACAGGATCCTTAAAAATTCCTTGAGGATTGTTTGTCTAGCAAGGATCCTGTAAACATTCTGAAAAATCCTTAAGGATCCTGGAAAATTCCTTAAGGATTCTGTCCTTACAGGATCCTTACAAGATCTTTGAGGATCCTTGAGGATCCTTGAGGATCCTGTAAGGATTTTCACCAGGGTTAAATCAATTTGTTCATTATTCGTTAAGGCCTGTATTGTTAAGGCCTGTATTGTTAAGACCTGGTTTCTTGGTGACAAGCGGTTTATTCATATTGGGTGTGGTTGGGATTCTAGAAATGCATGGTGAGGTATCTGGAGTAGCTGATTGATGCGTTGTGTCATTGGGGATGGCAATTGATGGTGTGCTTGTTTCAGTTGGGATGTCATCTACTGGGCTCGAAGCTGGGTTGGGAGGCTGGTGTTGTCCCGTCTTGGTTAGATGGTGGTTTTTATGATGTCATTAGCTGTGGATTAAAGGTAATCAGTGTACCAGGTGTAGGTTTGGTGGGGTAAGTCATCATTAATGATGTGACGGGCAGGTGCGATGTTTGACTGGGATGTATTGTCTTAAAAACTTGCGGTTGCGGATGGTGATCACTCTTACAACATATTGGTCAAACTGTCGAATTTCAATAATGACACCTGTCTTGTCCCACTTAGTGTGATGAGGACCTGTCTGATTCTGAATATGAATGTGATTGCCAACTTTCAATGGTCAGGTAGTCGTTTTATGTGTTCAGACCATTTATCTGATGCTCTCATGTGTCTGTTGCATAGGGCTTCCTCTCTGGCAGACAAGGTGTCACTCCATGTGGGGTGGGGTTTGTACCAGCCTAGTAGTATTGGTATAAAATCCTTGATGGGTCTGCCAAAGACGCATTGTGCAGTGGATAGTTTGGTGTTTGGGTCTGTGGTGTTACGATATTGTAGTATGCACGTTGTACTGAGTTGGTGTCGAATCTTCCACGTGGATCAGTGTCGTTGGTGATCAATTGTTTGACTGTTTTCACACCGATTTCAGCTCAACAGTTGGAATGTGGGAAAGCTACGGAGGATAAGCGGTGGTAAACACCCCAATCCTAAGAATCCTTCAGGAATTGGCGAGTTGCAGTTGCTGTGAACTCTGATTAACCGTCGTTTGCACATTCATCGGGGATGCCAAATCTAGCGAATATGCATCTTAAGTAGTGAATTAAGCCTTTTGCACCGTGCTTGTTCGATTACTGGCCAATTGGAATATCGGTCGACGACGACAAGGTAGTGTATGCCCATGTACTGGAAGAAATCAGCACAAATGCATTGGACGGGGTACGCTGGTTGTATAGGAGGGTATGGTGGAGCATTTGGTTGCGAAGGTGCCATTCGGTTGCAGTAGGTGCGAAGTGCTGTGATAGCAGGGGTGATACCTGACCAGAAGACAGTCGCCTTTCTGCTCGTGCAATCATTGAGGTCATGCCTTGGTGTGCGGAATGTAATACGGTAAGTATGTGTTGGCGAAGGGGAGGTGGTATGATGATCCGATCCTTGTACATACACCATCGACGGTATTTAGGTGGTCGCAAAATTGGTAATATTCCTGAAGGCTGGGTGGTAGCTGGTGTCTGAAGCGTGGGAATCCAGATTCAATGAAGGAGATTAGTCGAGTAATATCTCGGTCAATTGTAGTTGCCAGATTGACTCTGTCCCAGGTGACTGCCATGGTGTATCTGAGTCTGATGATACCAGTATATCATAGGTGGTAGGGTGCCTGGGTGGTGTCGCTTTACAACGAATCCCTGCCAGGAATTGGCGGCCAAGATGGTTGGGTGGGAATGTGGTTTTAGAATGGGTTGGTTGCTGCGATGTCATCTGGTAGTATCATCTTATCTAGGTTTGTTGGACCAGTAATAATAATAATAATAAACTTTATTAGACACAGAATTTAAACAGTTTACACTGATTTCCATTAAAGCTGTGTATGTAAATTATCCTAAACTAACTAAATACAAAATTCAAAGATCAAAAAGATAAGCATGCAAAATAATCAAAACTTATGTTGAAATATAACACCAATAGTTTCTTTTGAAACAAGTAATAGAATCAGAGTCTTTGATGATAGAAGGTAGGCTATTATAAAGTTTGGCAGCAGAGAAAATAAACGACCTATAACCAGATTTAGAAGAGATCTTTGCAAGGTGTAAATTATGCCTGTTTCTAGTATTATAGTTATGTATATCTGAGTTGTTATAGTTATGTATATCTGAGTTCTATTTATTATAATTATTATAGTTATGTATATCTGAGTTCTGAGTTGTTATGTATATCTGAGTAGGGTGGCGGGATACTGCGTCGGGAGCTCTGTGGAGATGTGGACCATTTTGAATCTGTACCATAAGGTCTTCTCTTTAAGGTTGCGGAGTCTGGCATTAGGGATGTCGTCAAATGAACGGTCAGCGAGCACTTTCAACAGGGGCTTGTGGTCATGAAACAGCAACGGTCAAGTCACTGCAGCCCAAGACAAACAATTTGGCTTTGTCCAGGGCATCAGATACAGCCGCAGGGCCTCTCCTTCAATCGGTGCGAAGCGCGATTCGGCAGGGTGCGTGAAACGGCTTCTTACCAGCGTAACTTTCCAACCTGTGCAACAGTAGAAGAGTTCAGTAGAGTTGCACTGACAATGTTTTTGGGAGAGCCAGAATTCTATACCATTTTTAGACCAATCGGTTGCCAAGCAGGTGGGTTTTGATTTATCGAATATGCGTACTCCCTCCTCGATGTCGCTGATGATTACCGATTATTTTAGCCTGCGTGGCGGCGTTAGGGGGAGGAGGAAAGCGGAAAGGCGAACCGGGTTTTTGGATTTCCGCCCACATTAAGAACTGTCAAAAACAACCAATCAGCGACTAACGGGCCTTCCTCGATGATTAAAACATTTCACTTCGGGCCGAATCGTGAAATATCCATGTCTTAAACTCTGTAAAGAGCTTGACTGCATCTGGTGGAAACAAGATTTATTTTGAAAATTTATTCAAGCAATCGTGTAGACATAGAAGAACAGAGTTGATTCTGGCTGAGGCTTGTGAATCGATCGTTTTTGTATTACTACGCAGTGAAACTATCTCCGAGCGGGTTTGTAGGTCTTGCGGCAGAAAAATTAAGAAATGCTTTTGAACTTTATAACTTTATTAAATCAGTATTAACACATGCGAAAGAAGGAGACAGCAATGTTCCACCAACCGATAACATTAATAGCCCTGATAGAATGCAGCGACATCTGACTACCGAACACCGTAACTCCAGAATGGGATTTGGCCAAGAAATTTCATATGCATGACAACGTAGAAACCATCACTTATTTTCGTCTAATAATAATAACAATAATTAATAATTTTATTAATTTCTATAGCGCATGATTACTAGTTGTCCATAGCGCTTTACAATACTAGTATAAATAATGTAAAAACTTTTACAAAAATATTACTTATTAATCAGAATTACATGGTATGAATTTGAACTACAGTAAGATGTAAAAAAAAATTACAAATAATCATTATAAGCTAGCCTAAACAGGTACGTTTTTATCTGATCTTAAAAGTATTAATATTTGATATTGTTCTAAGATGAAAGGGAAGACTGTTCCACAATCTTGGTGCAGCGACTTCAAAAGCCCTGTCACCATACAGTTTCTGAGAAGCGAGAATGAATCCTATAGCTTAAAAGGTTAGAGATATAGTCAGGTGCCAAGCCATTAAGACCTTTATAAACGAGTAGAATAACTTTAAAAATAATACGAAAATGAACCGGTAACCAATGCAATGTGATTAACACAGGAGTAATGTGATCGTACTTTTTAGTTAAGGTAGCAATACGAGCCGCAGTATTCTGTATAAGTTGTAACCTATTTAACTGATATTTCGGAAGACCAAACAGTAGTGCATTACAATTGTCCAGCTTTTTAATAGAGCTGACAAACGCATGAAGCAAGGTTTCTGTCGTATTTTGATCCAGTAGCTTTCTAATCTTACCAATGTTACTTAGGTGATACTGAGACGACTTCCAGATCGCTGCAATATGCTCATTTAAGCTCATACGGCTATAAAAAATCACCCCAAGTTTCTAGCTGAAGGTTTGGGAGTAATCTTCTCATCACCAACTTGTACGAAATCCAGAACAGCTTCAGGACAATACTTAGAACTAACGACAATGAGTTCGGTTTTATCTTGGTTTAGTTTGAGACCGTTATTGACCATCCAACAATTTCAGTATGTCTCTAGCGCAGCCTTCAACTCTAGACTTCACAAACTGAAGATCTTCATAGGAGTCCGTCTTGAAAGTTACATATAATTGTGTGTCATCCGCGTAGAAGTGATAGTGGAGGTTATGAAGGTTGATAATATCAGCTATAGGTGATGTATATAACACGTACAACAATGGCCCTAACACAGATCCTTGCGGTACACCACGCCCCACACACCGTAAAGTTGACTTACAACCCTCAACATGGACGAACTGTTTGCGAGATGTTAAATAGGACTCAAACCAAGCAAGAGCTGCACTGCCCTTAACGCCAAAACGTTCAGACAGTCTAGACAGCAGCACAGAGTGGTTGACCGCGTCAAATGCAGCTGACAAGTCCAGCAACAGAAGAAGTACAGACTTGTTGTTGTCAATCGCGCATAAAATATAAGTTTTGTACGCCGATTGAAACATCACATCCAGATGTTGGGTCATCACATAATTTGTTAACTGTACTGCCGCAGCCTTTTCTACCACCTTTGACACCATCTTCAGATTAGAAATGGGTCGAAAGTTTGGAAATAGTTTGTAGTCAGCATCAGGCTGCATGATACCGACAGACAATGACAGATTGACAATCTTTGTAATGGTAGGTAGCAGCAGATTGGAACATCTCTTAAATACTGAAACAGGCAATGGGTCAAGGTCGCAAGATCTCCGCTAAAATTTACTGACGTATTCCTTCACTTCGTCCTGGCTAACCCGTATGAAGTCCCTGAACTCTGCAGTGCAAATATTGAGAACAGTAGGAGAAGGTCCAACAGTTGCTTGCCTCTCCCTAATCTCACAATGGATCTTATCAATCTTTCTCGTAAAGAAGTTAGCGAAAGAGTTAGCTAGTGTGACATTGTCAGCGGAGAGGGGGTAATGCTTCTCAGTTGACTTTTGAAGCAATTTATTCACGGTCTTAAATAATACTCTTTGATCAGCTGCATGCTCGTTGATGATTGACGTGTAATAGTCCGATTTCAATGAAGTAATCAGGTTATTGACCACCCTACACTGGTACACATATAGTTCTCGATCACTTTGTAACCTGGTGGAATACCATTTGCGTTCAAGCCGCCGCCTTTTGTTTTTCTCTAAGGCCGTAAGTCTCTTTATTCTGAAACGTCGAAGGAATTCTCCGAAGGCCCAGAGAGCACTGTTGAAACACCTGAAGACAAGGACAAGGTAGAAATCACAATAATAGCTTCTTCCCCTGCCGACTGATAATCACGCGCTCGCAACGTCTGGTAAATCTACTAAATCCATAATCAAACTCTTGCCAAATCCCGTTGGTAATACCATCAAAACATCTTTTCCTGCCAGCAGCTCCCTCGTTGCAACTTTTTGTTCCTGTTTTAATTTAAAGCTACGACCAGCAACGAACTGAAGAACGGTTAAAGCTTTCGAAAGAAAATCATCTACCAACGACCCCTAAATACTAATGAGTTGAGTTAGCCAATCAGAATTTGGCGTCTTCTGGCGGCCGTAGAGATCCAAAAACATGGATCTTTCGTGCAGCTGGGAGTGCACAGCCCTTGGCCTGATCTCGGAAACCTTCCCTACCGTTGGTGAAACCATTCCTACACCCACAGAGCTGGGGATGGCTCCGGCTACAACAGACCGAACACAATAGGAACCCCTACCAAAATCTCCTGACAGCTCACTTGTGTCACCCTGCAACTGCTCACGTCATCAACTACCACCACCAAAAACCCACACATCTACCAGGTTTCTCGGCTCAAGAATAGTTTTTCAGAGTCCCGAGTCACGTAGACGATTTGCCTTGTTTCTAGCGTTTGTCAGGAGTTTGATTTTCCTGAAACCTTTAAAAGGTGGAAGCTCAGTTTTCCTTCGCACGTGTATTCAGGCCGTGCAGAGACGTGGTTGACGTGTATTTTCAAAGATGGCGGTTGGCTTTTCGAGTTGCCGTTGAAGTCGCTTTTCTTGGCTGAAGGTAGAGTGTTTTTCCCTTGACTTTCTTGGTTACTACTGCGAAGGAGTTGTCTACTCTGTCTTCTCGTCATAAATAGGACTTTATCCATTTCCAAAGAACGCATTTAATAGCAATAAACCTCGTCACGGAATGAGTAAGTATAACCTGTGATGTGACTACAACACTAGTGCCCGGTCCCTAACTCTGGAGTTACCCATCATACTCTAGTTTATCGATCCCCATGACGTCGAACACTTTCTTCATCAGATCTGCCTCAAAATTCCTACCTTGGTCGGTAAGGATTTTCTCCGGAACACGGCCATGACGTGAAATTACTTCCTTGACAAATTATTGAGCCACAGTTTCTGCACGTTGATTGGGTATAGGCGAGGCCTCGACCCACTTGGTGTAGTGGTCCGATATAACCAGTGGGACGGGTAATGGTTTGATTGACGACCACAGTTCCATCGGTTGTCTGACCTGGATGCTCTGCATTGACGCTCTAGCGACAGGGGCGGGTGTCTTGCGTTGTTCATATTTATCGCATCGCAGGACTCATGCCAGGCCAATAGTACCGCTGTTGTAGATGGTCAAATGTTCGTGCAAATTCAAGATGGCCAGCGGTCGTATCGTTATGGGCCAGGTGTAGTTTCTGTTGGTGCCACAAGCAGTCGTGTACCTTCTACGTTTCGGTGGAGTATCCCGTCTACCATTCCTCAGTATATCCAGAGCTGTCTAACGATGAAGAATTCCATTTTCACTCTACTTGCCTGCCAACTCAGACAGAATATTGCTCTGCTGCAGTTGGTCCACCACTTTACTGAACTCGCTGTCGCACTGCTGCATCGTTCGTAGCTCAGAGGGTTGCCATCGTCGGTTGACTTTCGTCGCTCCAACTCCAACGGCGATTTCATCATCTGGTATTTTTTGAATCGCAGGTGGCTCCGAGAGGGCAGGAGTGCGAGAAAGGTGTTTTGTTTTCCAGGTCGAAGTCGAATGTCAAACACATACACCTGCAAAGCTAAGATCCACCGAGCTAAACGGCCCTTAGGTTCCTTCATGGTTTACAGCCAGGTAGGACATTGATGGTCCGTGACGATACAAAATGCCTTCCCCAACAGATACGGGTGCCATAGTGCCACTGCCCAAAGGGATTCTTTTTCGATGGTGGAGTAATTCTTCTCGGCGGACGTGAGCGTCCGACTTGCATATGCTACCACTGCTTTATGACCGTTGATGTCTTGAGATAAAACTCCACCAAGTCCCTTATCGCTAGCATCAGTATATAGGCTATATACAGTAGGATGAATGGGCGAGTGAAATCCGACATGGTCAGAATTAGGGGCGTGCACAGTACGTTTCAATATTTGTAATGCATGTTCCGCTTCAGCCAACCACGTGAAATGACCACTCTCTCCTTTTTCATACTGATGCACCAACGTGGTCACCTTGTTAACTACAGGTGTGTTCTTCGTGTCGCTTGTTTCTTGGCATTAATCGCCGCGTTGATGTCAGCAGGGGTCGAACTTGATGACTGACACGGAGCAGAAGCCTTATCGAGTTGCTTGGCCACTGTTATGGTTCATCATACGACAACGTCCAAACGTTGGCCTTTGAGGAGTTGGATCCGTAGATTTTCCTCTACTCCTTCGATAAACTGTTGGCGCAACATAGCATTGCGGTCACCCTCTCCTACATCGAGCATTGCACGACGCAACGTGCTTTCTAAGGCAAACGCGTAGACATCCAAGTCTTCGGCTGACTTTCTTTTACGGTTGCGGAATTCGGTCATTGCGACATATCTTCCCGTATCGCTTCACCCGAACGAATCGTTCAACGTTTTAACAAGCACCTTGAAATTTTCTTTCTTGGCAGCCGGTAAACGTTGAAACACAACAAACGCTTTGCCAGTTAGGAGGGTCGGTAGCCTTTTCAATTTGTCATCATCTTTCCACCCGTTTGCGGCGGCACAAACATCGAACTTACGCAGCCATAGGTCGAAATTCCCATCTCCAAAAATCTCTGGCAACGCTAACATTGCTCTTGCCATACATAATCCTGGTCATGGCACCAAATGTAATAATCAAGAATACATACTGTACAATCACACTTTTATTAAGCTTTATTTATATCTCTCACAATTTACTATATACTATATTACGTATACATGAGTATGTCTCAATAATTCATTGTCCTTTGTTATATGCTCTTAATTAAACATTGTCTTACATTACTATTAATCTATTTAATCTTCCTACATATACTAGTACACATTACAACAACCAACCACCAGCCCTACAACCGCCATCACTACCCCCACCAATCATCACCTGTCACTTATAATTATTCCTAGACCCCCAATCATCTTGCTGATCACTAGTATATTTGACTTTTGCGTTGATCTAGTTTATTGTAACATGAGCATCGCAAAAATATTCCTGGCAAAAATGATCAAAACAAGCACTGACCACAACATGGCACACATAAGAGGTCTCCACCCCCTACTTGTACCCCTGAAACTAGCAATCAATCAATTGATGGATGGATGGACCAACTAATCTACATGTACATTATTATGCATTCTCTATCTCGATTTTGATTGGCTGGTGGCATACAGCTAATTCGTAACATCAGCTTCATGTGACGTCAATGTTTGAATATTATGGTTCAAAAATTACATCATTACATGTATTCTAATATCGTGGTGCTAGTTCTAATGGCGGGTTCTTCGCAAAGATTCGCCAACGTAACAGAAAACGCATTGTTTTAGCCCTTCTTATGCATAATAAAACAATTATTGCATGGATTCGGTTTTCGCATTCGGTTTTCGAATTATCGGTTTGTGTTATCCGCCTCAGCATTCGGCTTCGGCAGTTAACACAAACCTTGGCCTTGATAATTCTCGATATCACGCTTCACCTCATCCAATAATTGTTAATTATTGGTCTACCAGTCAATCCATCCACCCATTTATCCATCAGTCAGTTTGTTGGTCAGTCAAATATAAAGTTTGGTATATATGTTACTTTGGTTTAGACTTACATTGGATCAATCCTAGCAGCTATCAATCCATACAGAGAAATAAAGAATTTTTACACCAGTGAGGTTATGACAGAATACAGTACATGCCATATTGGAGAGAAACCACCTCATATTTTTGCTATTGCAAATGAGTGTTACTACTCCATGATTAAAAAGGCACAATGTCAATGTGTTCTAATAAGGTAAGGTTTCATTTTACTGCATTTACAGTACCTGTGGTATTAGGCCCTGTACATATATAGATGTGTTTTCTTTATCAAATGGAAACATTTGATAAAGTAATTTTCTAGAAACACTCTCCAAAACGGGAACTTTTGAAAATTGGTTGTTTAACTGTTTCCTGTCCGGCTGAAAAACATCCAAAATTGAACTACCTCTTTGTTCTATTGATACTCAAGAAATATCCATAACTGTTGCGAAACCTATACCTTTTCTGAAAGCCCAATAAACCGGCTGTTACCAAATGCTTTTGAATTTTCCGAACAAGACACATTATGTTAATATAAATTAGCATTAATTATCATAAATCAGGTTGAAAAACTCCCATTTTTCTAGAAAAGGCCATCTTGCACGCCTGCGTAGCATCAAATTCAAAATGCCACCAATCACAGAGTTATTTATCAAATCAAATCAAATTTGGCGTGTGAGTGGATCTCATGTCCCTGGCGCTTGTCGAATATCAATTTTTAATCTTGCGTTACCATGTGCCGTGTTTTTCGATTGACGACTTCGGGGTCTTCTATGACCCCTTTTGACTGGGCCGGACAGGAAAGAGTTAAAGGACATTGGCAACAAAAATCATAATTTCAAATTTTTGAGTTTATGATTATCAAACAGGCTTACGAAGGTAATCCAAGTAAACAAAACTACTCTTGTACAAAACAACAGCACTAATTTTGACCAAAGACAATCCTGTCATCCGCCATCTTGTTGTAATACTTTACCTATTAACTTGGACGTTGGTGACGTCACAGCTGGGGTAAACCTGATGAAACTACTCTGTGGGTAGCCGAGTTTCCGCAGAATGCATTTTAAAATGGTATGGTTCAATTGAAAAAGGAAGACATTCACAAAAATCGAGTTTCAAACTTATAAAAAAGACATGAGGATGGCTAGATAAAAATTTTGGTTTACCCTGATTGTGACGTCACATGCATATGGAAAATACATCCAAGATGGCGGACAATGATTGAGGTTAGCAACTTTGACAGTGCAATTAATACGCTTTACGAGCATTTTTCAAACCTCAACTAAACTACTATATTCCGTCTATTTAAGTCACATACTTTGATCAAAAAGGTACTTATTTTTTGTTGCCATTGTACTTTAATAAACACCAAAGATGGAGGAGTTCTAGTTTTATATGATATTGTTTTACATCTCACTCTCCACATAGATGCGTTATCGTTTGAAAAAGCCGAAACTTTTGATAACGCATCCTCGTGGACAAGAACTTACATTACATATACAATTATGAGAATTTTAAATATAAGAAGTTTTGTTCCCTCATGGGTGTCATAAAATACTGCAGAGTGTATAGAGAATGCGATCAACTGTTCACAGATTAGCATAATTTTAAATGTAGCACAAACTATTAAAGTGCCACTACGATGAAAATTCAACCCCGTCTTTTAGATTTTCTTTAGCATAGAATAGTATTTCAGGGTCGAAAGTAATCGATGTAAAAAAACACTAAAAAATGGTATTTTGAAGTAAGTATTTTGAGCTCTGAAATCACTATTATTTAGGCCACAGTAGTATAGAAAGTGGGGCTACCAGCGCATTTTTCCATTTTTTCATGCTTCGCAATCAAAATGGAAAAAGTTCGCTGTTAACCCCACTTTCTAGACTACTAAAACGATACGAAATAAAATTCGTTAAGTAAATTAGACTCGAAAACCATCACGCGTTTCCAGGAATAGTTTTTCAAGCACTAGCGCGTAGAAGCTGCAACTCTCTTTTGCAACTGGCCATCCTTTTAAACTCCTCGTTTATTTTCTTACTCTCTAAGCGATTCTTAGCGAATAGTTGTCGTTTGAGCTTTCTAATCTGATAGGTGAATAACAAATATTTGTTGAGTCTCGCTATCTTTTCCTCTACTGATTCCAAACGTTCTACGCTACTCTCCATGGCTCCAGTGCTCATTACTGTGTATGAGCACTGGAGCCCTGGAGAGTAGTGTAGAACACGGCTATGCAAGGACGGTTTCCCAAAAGTCAGATCCGTTAGGAATCTAAGACAATGTATCCGGAAGAAGTGACACAGCTGTGTCGTTTGTCACACATTCCGTCTTGAAGAACATAGTAGTGTGATACATCGTCTTCGACTCGCTAATATTGTAATTAGATAGCACTGTCTCCTTCGTTCGGGGGTTCCCCCTCGGGGATTTCCCCTCTAGACATATGGCTAAACACGTGTTTACTAGTTGTTAGTCCACCCGATAACAACCCTAAACAAGGGAGGTAGGGGGATACGTATGATATGAACTTCTCTACATCTCTTTTAAGTAGTTGATCAGTGATCAACTCTTTTTCTAGCTTTTCAGGTGATTCAATAGCGTTGAACCCTCCTAACGCGTGAGCGAACTTGCTTATTAAAAGGTCACAGAGAAACACGTTCGCTTTCTCCATTCTTTTTACCTCCCATTCTTCGTAGATCTTGTTGATGACTTTATCTGAAGCCTTTTTGAGATAAGCGATGGATTTGTCTATCTCACCGTCCTCTGAGAGTCTTCTTAGTTCGTCTCGTTTCTTGTCTACATCAGTTTGTGGAGTGTCGTCGGCTTGTGGTGTGTCGATTTGTGGTTCATCAATCACTTCCTGTTCTGCTTCTCGTATGTCTTCAATTAGTTCATCAATTGTATCAGTATTTTTTGTCTTACGTTTTGGCATGTCCTATATTATACGATGTGTTTTGTTTTTGCGGAATAACTATTTCGTACGAGTACGGGTGTCTTAGAAATATCTCCAATCTTGCGTACTCGTTGTCTTTCAACTGTTTTATTATTTTCTGAATCTCCACTTTATCAACTCCGTTGAGATAATCGTCTACGATAATTTTCATATCGTTTCTGTTAGGGTTGTAGAATGTTACTAACTTTGAGATGTTTTCGCGGTATGGTTTACTAATTGAGGTTAGTTGTTGTGTTATGACTATTGTGGATAGGTTGTAGTGTCTAGCGCTAAAGGCTAGTTTAACTAGTTCGCTTGTTCTGTTTTTAACATCCTGCCCACTAGCACAATCGTCTAATATTATTAGTGAGTTGGTGCCTTTATAAATGTCAGTCACGTATTTAAGAATTACGTCGACCTTGTCCTGCTCACACTGAATAACTATGAAGTTTGGGTCTCTCAAGTATTTCCACTCTGTATACGTTTTGTTCCATTCAAATGTTGGACACATAAGAATGATGAAATCGAAGTGATTCATATGCTCTTTCTCTATCATATCCAAGAGGTAATACGTTTTACCGCAGGCTGTCATACCAACAATTAGCATGTTGAAAGGTGTTTTCATATAGAATACTATATGTTTAGTACTGGATTGATTGTAGATCATTGTTGATGAGGTTTACAAGACCGTCGGATAGCACGAATATTCTACACATGACGTTCGCTGTTGTGGCTTCTTTAGTGATTTCCATCAGTATTCCTGACTGGGTGTTCACGATCTTCTTTCCAGTTGCAACCTTATCGTTGTCTTCGATAGACCTAAGGTCAACGACCAAAGCGAAACCGTCTTTGTAAAACTTTTGGACAGTCATATAGTCGTAGTCTAGTTGTCCGAATAGTCTTTTCGCTTCTCCCCATAGTCTTGATTTTGGTATTCCTTGACTGTATACCATATTTGGTACGCCTTCTATGGTGAGTTTGACTGAATCTATGTTTGGGTAGACGAAGTCTTCACTATCAGTTATTGTTTTGTTTGTGAAGAGTAGAACGACAGCTTTCATCGATTTTCTTGGCAGGTTAATATTCTCGTTTACGAGTGTGGTTCCTTTATCCCACTCCACAGTCTTCATTAGTGTGACGTGTTCGTATGATAGAGACCTACCGGATGCGTATAGAGACGATACTTCATCAGCAATCTCTTGACTCTCGATAGTTTCGTACTCTAATTCGAGGTTCTCTAACGTATAGCCAGCCACAGCTGATCCAGATTGAGCCACCATAATATCAGACGCTTTGGGGAGTGTGATTATGTACCTGAAATTGTTGTTCATGTTGTATGGTGCGTATAGACCGTGATCTTCTAGAATCTTGTCGATTTGAATCTTTTGTTTAGTGTCATGGACGGAGAACATCAGACCATCACTAACTTTTTGTGTGTCTCCACTGGCTGCACCACTGTCGTCCTTTGAGATTAACTTTCGAAGGTTCTCGTTTGCTATACCATATTCGACCATCTGGTCTCGCTCACTGTTAGATTTCCAGAGGTCTTTGTATGTACCGATGATGCTTTCACCACTGTTGTCGTACACAGTCTCACCTGCTAGTTTTACCACCAGTCTCTCTAGTAGTAGTCTCGAAAGGTTGTTAAGAAACCATGATTTCGCGTTCGAACTCTTAAAGTCGAATAGAAGATGGAGACTAGAGGGTACCAAACAAGTGTTACCCTTTGTTTTTGGGATGTCGATGTATAACTCTTCCCCTGGATTTGCTTTGTTAGGGTTTAGCGTTACAACGTGACGGGTTCTTGTGCCTTTAATAGAAGATATTCCGCGACGTCTATATCCAGGAAGCAACTCTCTCTCGTTAGTGTTCATACTATATTATAACACATGTTTTATTTCCTCTGTTTGTACTGATCGTAGACTAACCAAGCTAGTGCTATCGCTAGGATCCATAAATTAGACGCTAACCAAGATATACCTGCAGCTCCCCACTTTAACGCAGTCGCCACCACGTTTAGCAGTCCAGCCAGTAGAGGGCCAGCCTTTGTGGCTAGATTAGCTATAGCTTTCCCTAGTTTTCCAAGTGCTTGACCACCTTTGAAGACAACACTTCTAGCAGATATTATGATCGTGGTGATAAAAGAAGCTATAGTTATTCCTAAAGCAGAAGCGCCTAACCAATTTTCTTTAAACCACTCCTTTACTTTTTGTAACCGAGTGATGTCCTCTTCTTGTTCTTCTCTAACAGACTCGAGTTCCACTTGATTTAAGGTTCGATCCCTAGCTACCTCAAGACCTGTCAATCGCTCATACAATTCTGTCCTCTTTATGGAACCATATTTCTCTCTATTCATATCGTCTGCGGTCTTGTCAATAGTGCGCTGAAAATGATCGGCTTGCTCTTTTACAAATAGTGATCTAGTGTCTGGATCGACACTGTTGTTTGGGTTTAGGACACCTCGTAGCTCACTATTTTCTTTTTCTGTTAACCCAAATACATTATCGTAGTCCACTTCTGTTTCAATTAATGGGAAGTCACTTGGAACTGTGGTGTTTCCTGTAGCGTTAGTTGGGGTGTCAGGGATTTGTTCAACTAACTGCTTGAACTGCTCAATCGCACTTTTACTTCTACTGTCTTTACTGTAGATCAAACCATTTTTTCCAGGTTTTAGAATTAGTTTAGGTTTCAAATACTCACCGCCTTCGTTTATCGGTTTGAAAAGAATAGAACCTGAGGGTGTCACGTATGACCTATTAACTATATTCCTTGACACATCATCATCATTACTGAGTCTTTTGTTATACAATTTACGTATTTTTAAATTTATTAGATCAGTTCTTTTTATACCATTTCTTACCAACTTTTTGTTGAGTTCGTTTAGTTCTTTCAGTCTTCTTTCGATTTCGATAGCATCTTCGAAAGCTAAATTAAAACTCTCGTCGTGGACGTCACCATATGTCACCGGTTCAACAAACACTACTGCTGGGGCATTAGTGGTGGTTCCTTTACTAGTTATTAGCACTGTTCCGTCGTTATTGTCTATGAACGACGTCTCCGCATGTCTGATTCTGTCTTGTACTCTGCGATCTATAACTCTAGTCTCTATCTCTTGTTTTACCCTGATGATTCTGTTATGTATGCCACTAATATCTTGTCCTGTCTCATCTTCTGTGATTATATTATTGAGCATGTCGAACTCTTTTTCTAACTGTTTGTCCGTATAATTACCAAACTCGTTACGATCTTGCATTTCGATTTCATCGAACCCTCCTTCAGCCATTATACAGTATACTACTAGATGTTTTGAATATCAATCTCTGGTATCCATGAGTTGTGTTTACTATCATAACCAAGCCACTTAACTAAAACCATCTTTTTACCCTTAACCTTCTTTCTCTTCACTATCTTCTCAACTTTGTATACATCGTCTTTTTTATCAACAGCTGACAACTCTTCCTCGTAAAACTTACCGATGATGAGTTCCCCCTCATGATCCTCTATCTCGTACACGGTAGGGTCACCACGTATGACCTTTGACACTTTAAATAGCTCCTCGGTGAAGTTAGCCTCGTACCCCTTCGCGAATATGCTTTTGTACTTTGATATCCTGATAGTCTCACCTACTTTGAATTTTGGTAGTGGGTAGTCACCGAAATGGTGTCCAAACAATGTCGTCCATACTTCGTTTTCGTTTTTCTTACTAACGTCTTTAGGTTTCATTAGAATAGTACTGTGTTTGGTATTGTTGTAGTTCTCAACAAGCTGGTCTAAAATGTCTATCCACTTGTACGTTCCTTTACTGTAGAAGTACTTCCACATTGACGTCTTGAGTGTTCTGTTAAATCGTTCCACGACTGCTGCCTTTTTATCAGAGTTCGTGCTGAAGTACTTCACGTTGTGTTTATCCAACAGATCCTTCACACCAACGTTGTAGAATTCCTTACCGTCGTCGAACTGAACCAGCTTTGGATACTCACCAAATCTAACCTTAGCCTTCTCCAGTAACTTTGCGACAGCCTTAGTCATGTTTTCTGTGTCTTTCCTGTAGACAGGTATGGTAAACGCATACCTACTAAGGATCTCAGTGGCTGTTAGTATCCAGTAGTACCCGTTGTTCTTGTGCTTGTACTTACCCATATCGACCAAGTCCATCTGTATCTGCTCACCCAGATAGTCAACAAATGTTTGTCTAAACTTATGTTTCTTAACAACTGGTTTGTACCTGGTGTACGTGTCTTGGGATTTTAACCAGTCCTTTATCTTTGCCCTACTAACACTTAGTCCATCTTCCAACGCTCTTTTGTACAGTCTCTCAGCAGACTGGTAACCAGTTGATGGGTTGTAGTAAATATCTCTTAGTTCTTGCTCCATATACACTACATGATGTGTAAATCTAACAGCACCTCGCCAACGCTAACACTGTTATCGTCCTGATCTGTTATCTTGAACTCTAGTTGGTTGACGACTCCTTTGTTTATTGGGATTTTCGACCCAACGCCAAAATGCTGTACAGAGCCCTTTAATGTCTGTGTGCTAGTTATTGGCAGTACTGCGATACAATCGCTTTTGTTACCATTAACTATGTTATTAGATCTGTCCACGATACTAGACGTTACTTGTATGTATTTCAGTCCTCTGTTAACGTTAACAACGTTAGGACTGGTTTTTGTGGTGGCTATTGTAGTGGTTTCGTCAAATCCTAAGAGTTGTCCAAATTTAAACAGTTCTATTTGTTGATCAGTTGTTATCGTACACGTCGAGTCATATCTGTTAGCTACTAGCTTGACGTCTCCTAACTCTTTCAATTCGTCGGCGATCATTTTAAAGGTGTGGTACCCAGGACTAAAAACGTAGTCACTACTGTTGTAAGTTATCTTGTTGTTAGCTGTGGTTACGTTAACGTAATCCCAAAAGATGGTTGCCTCCTTCACTAGTAAGTGAGGGTCTAAGTTAGTTGCTAGAGTTGACTCTGGTAGGTCTACAGTTTTCGTTGAACCACTAATTAATACTACCACTCTCATATAACGTACGGTATGTTATGATGGACGCGTTCAAAAGAAAGTATCCTTATGCTGACAAGAATAGGTTTTTTCTTGACGTTGACGACAATATGCATATGCATATATTCTTCGTGACGAAAACTAATATTGGTGACGTTAGTGTAGACTCGAGTAGGTTCAAGAGTAACCCGGAGTACACTAAGTATCTAACGATAAACAAACCAATGATAGTTAACCAAAAAGAGATAGCTAATGCCGTACGCGTGGCTAAGCTGAATCTAGTCAAAAAGTACCCTCACATCACTTTGAGAAAGTTTGAGTTCGATCCAACTGTCTCACAAGACGGTGAGGTTAATGGCGTTGACATATATTTTAGAAACAACGACATCATAAGCACGAACATAACTAGTGATACCTTCAAAAACGACAAGAGTATGTGGGTTTGGTTACACAACAACAAGTCTCCAAAAGGTCACGACGACAAGTTTCCAGAAATATGGCTATCTGGTGGAACTATCCAACCATTATCAAAAGGTCGCAAGAACCACTGGGGACTTTGGGATGGTTATCCAACGGAAAACGTGTTGAACTACCCAGTGAATAACTTTAGAGTCTTCGTTAATCAAAAGAACTACTTTCTCTCAAAGCTACCAATATTACAAATCACCACGTCAAAGACAAAGTCAAAGTGGGACGACAACGAGAGCTACTATAGGGTTGTGTTTGCAACATATTGTGCAAGTTTCTGTTGTGGAGTGTCGTTACAACACTTGTCACCCTCGCAAGAAGTCCACCCTGTTATCACAAGTGTAATGAGGTTTCACCTATACTTTACTGTTAGAAGACTTCTCAGAAGGATGGAAGGTGGTGAGAGTATGAGATCTATAAGTAAAGAGTTTGACGCTAGAGAATTGTATGGTAAGACAGACAAGATTCCTAGAAAACATTACTACCAAGGTAAAGTCCTTGCTGATGGTACAACAGGTGAGGATAGAGTCTTCACGATTAACGACGTTAAGAACGACTACAAACGATACGTTCCTCTGGTGTCGAATGGTTTTACCAACATTGGGCGACAATACCTAAATCAATCTATAGAAGCCTTTGTTTACTCCACACTTGGTGCACAAGCGAGAACACGTGTGTCAGTCGTTGGTGATTCCGCAGGTAGTCTAGAGACTCAGCAAGAGTTCCGAAAGTTGGTGGAGGACAGTGTTATAAACTACGACGTTTCAACGTGGATTCTAAACATGAACAAGTCGATTAAAGACACTAACGTTGTCCAAAACCTTGCACTGTCACCGTCTACGTGGTTAATGCCAAGTAACGTTGTAATCCTCAAGAACAAAATCGCTGGGTACAACAACCTATTGAAGACTGCCACACAGAGTATGAAGTTTGGAGTAAACAGTGGGTTAAACTACACAGAAACGACAGAGGTCAAGAAAGTACACCAAGAAGGTGGAGAGCATCTGGAGACACTTGATAAACCAAAGGTGACGAATCGTCTGACGCCAAAGGTGACACACCAGGAGACACTTGATAAACCAAAGGTGACACACCGTCTAGAGGCATCAAAGGCGACACCAGGTGACAACACGACAGAGTTGGGGCTAATTCTAGTAGTTTCGGCTGTGTCTGGCTATTTAGTGAGCAAATATGTGTTATAACATAATGAGTCTAAGTTATGGATTTGAGGACAGAGACTACGAGAGCGACAAAATACTAAGAAGAGCGAAGAGACATCTAGACAGTGACCCTAAGTTAAGCGTGAGCGGTGGGAGGATGTCTGGAGACATAGATATGACGTTCAGGGCACTCAAAAACATAGCAGATCCAGAAGACGATTGGGATGCTATCAATAAAAAAGTGTTGGAGTCTGTGTACTTATCGCAATACTTTAGAACGCAGTCCTATAACGTTCTATTTGACTTTAACGTCACAAACCATGCTGTAAGTATGGTGGAATACCACAGTGGAACAAATAAAGTGAAAACCATTAGAGATAAAACGAACATGTTAGTGCAATACGATCCAACGTATGGTCCTATTATTGGTGTTAGCAATGGTCATAGCTTCCTATCCCCCGAACTAACTCCAATTCCGTTTGAAGTTGGAGTACATTTTAACTGTCCACGTATGCAATACTGTGACATATCCGTTTTTGTGGTAACTACGAGAGATTGGGAGGCGATTATCTCAAACGATGACGGATCGTGGGACAAATACATAGGATATAAAGGAGGCGATAAATTATCGTATGGTGGTGGAGCTCCAGCAAAGGAGTACACGTGTACAATCCCAAATAACATCGACACCACCAAGAGACATATGATATCAATACATTGGCGGATGGGTAACTCCTACGTTAAGGTGAACAACATAAGATCAACAGACTCAGACTTCACAGCTAATTACGAAGAGATAGGATCTCCTTACGTAACGATCTTTGGAGTGCATCGACCAAGAGCACTACTCGCACCCTACAAGTACTCGTCTATGATAGAGTTCTACGGTGTGAGGGTTGTCTCTGGCTACATGACGAGCCGAGACATAATATTAGTTGGTAGAGATATGATGAAGGAATATGATGTGAGCTAAGATATATGAGGAAGAAGTCAGTTGTTGTTTTCAATCACATATCAAAGGATATGTCAGAGGAAGAGGTGCTAGAGCTCAAACGCTTGTACGCGTACTACCACAAACTAGAAGCCTGTTACAAATGGAAATACAAGAGGTTGAAGAAAGTTAAACTATCGTTAAACATGACTAGCATAGGGTTAACGACAGTAGGGATTGTAGCTGGATCGATAACAGCTAACCCTCTAATCATTGCTTGTATTAGTGGTCCTGGTGTGATCATCCAAGGCTACTTGGCTAAATCCAATCTGACGAGTAGAGTGGAGCATTGCAAGTTTGCACACACTAGCTACAAGAAAATACTGACACAACTAAGATCGTATCTTAGAGGTCTTCCTTACAACGAGTCGATGTTCCTCTCAGACGTTAAAGTGTTGGACGATAATGTGACTGACTTATGCCCACCAATCAATGGAATGGTGAAAAGGTACAATAAAATATATGACGAGACCAACGTTCCAAAATAGGGTAAGATACAAGGGGTGACTCACCCTACACGGCCACACACGGTCGGTCTACATATCAGAACCAGGAGTGTGTTCCGCGTGAAAGACGACAAAAACTCAGGTCCTAAAACAGGACCTGAGTTTTCGAGTGTCAAAACAGACTAGTCTGACCAACACCCCAAAACGGGACCTTGGTCAGATCACACGTTCGTGCTATTAAGTGGTTACTCTCTTAAGATGACTGCTATTTAAACACAAAATAAAACATATGGTATATTATAGGTGATGAGTATCACTAAAATATTTAGAAATAACGACATGTCTGTCACGACTATTAAAGATGGAGACAATATTTGGTTCTATGGAAAAGAAGTCGCTAAGGCACTAGGGTATAAAAACACGAAGTGGGCTATCAGTGTACACGTTGACGATACATATAAGGTCAAACGAGAGGTGTTTGAAGGGGGGCGCGAATCACGCCCCCCTTTAAACTTACAACCAAACACGATACTCATATCGGAGCCAGGAGTTTACGCTCTAGTCTTCTCGTCGAAACTCGAGTCAGCCAAGAAGTTTCAAAAATGGGTATTCACAGAAGTCCTACCATCTATTAGAAAGACAGGTGTTTACACACAATACAACCAGTTATCAATAATGAATGAGACAGACTTGCATTACGATATAGTTAAATATATCAGAGAGTACCATCCAACAATAGTCATCCCAGGGTTGGGAGAATACCAAGACACATCTACTAAAAGAATAGATGGATGGAAGAAGGGTTACAGTGGTGGGCAACCAGATTTGATAGTTCCGCAACTACACAAGAGATACAATGGTTTTGCTATAGAGTTCAAAACACCGAAAGGTAATGGGGTTATTAGGAATAACCAGTTGAGGGTATTAAGGAGACTAAGATCACAAGGGTACAACACATTACTATCCTCAGACCAACATGAGATAATACATTTCATAGAGACATATATGAGAGACTCTAGAGTTCTATGTGAGTACTGTAATAGAAGATTTAAGAGTGAAACCACTCTGTATAATCACCAAAAATACTTTCATCGAATACTCTATCTGTGAGATGACTGTGAGGTCATCTATAACAAGACACCACGTATAGTATAGATGACTGACAGTGAGTCCGTACCTATTATAACGTCGACAACAAGGGTCAAAGTCCCTAAGAGAGTAGAGGCAGGCAAACGCTTGGCTGCCATATCTAAAGCAGCTAAAGAGAGGAAGATGAGAGAGAGAGTCATAAGTGAGGACGACAGTTTTAACTACGGATACATCATAGGAACTATAGGAGTGGTAATAGCCGCTGGCTCGCTGTACTACACGATTAGTCAAGACAAACAAGTAGTGACTGAAGAGCCTAAGAACGTCGTTATAAAACCACCACGTAAACTCGACAGCTTCGATTAAAACATATCGTATAATATATGGCATCAATAGACAGAAAAGAACTGATGAACGAGCTATACGACGCAGCCCTCGTGACTGCTGGAGCCGTAGCTGTGTCCATGGCATCAAAGAAAGTACTAAAAGAACCGTTGGGTACCCCCGAATCAGTCAAGGGCACCCTCAAGCTAGCGACTGCTGTAGGTGTCTCAACGCTACTCGTTAAGTGGGCGCAGAGTAAGAAATACTTACCTATTGACCCGTTCTCAAAATAATCTAACGTAATACATAATGGCTAGCTTGGTAGCAGGTGGGTTGTTCAATGCTATAGCATTTGCAGGAGCTGGATTTCTATTCAGCAAGCTAAACCATACCGGCTACGAGATAGAGATAAAGAGACACAACAAAGCATTGGAGAGTCTTGCAAGAGCGAAAGAATCATTCTATGAGAATGAGATTCGTCAGAGAGACAAAATTCAAGAGTTAAGACAACAACTGTCAGATGCTAACGCAGACATAAACGACACAAACCACGCTCTGGATCAACTAAGACAAGTACTGACGATACAGTATGATGGGAAGACATTTAGTAAAGAGCCTGAGTTGTCAGACTATTACAAACCATCAGACGAGATGAAAGAATATCAAACGGTATTCGTTGGAGCTGTTGGGATACCCTTAGGTTACTTAATATATAGAGTAGTATAATGAGCGCTGCTTTGAAGGAGATGGCTATGGAATTTAATAAAAAGCGTGACTCGACACTCCAGACTCGTCAGATAGAAGAGTTGGAACAACTACTATCAGACGCTCTAAAACAGGTCGCAATAATAAAGTGTGAGTGGAAGACACTCAACCACAAAGTTAATACATTATAGTTTAAAGATATATATAGTATATTAACTTAGATGGTTGACGAACGTACAATGAGAATGTTCTATGCTGGGTACACATTGGATGAGATCGCATCAAAAAAGTGGAGTGGTACTACGTTAGGGTATACATTAGACGAGATCAAGAATGGAGAGAGGAACCTAACACCAAAAAAGTGGTACGACACCACATACTGTTACGAGTGTAGTAACCACAGAATCCCAATCGAAGATGGTGTATTTAGTTGTAACAAGTGTGGAGAGACTACCTACGGACGTGTGAGGAACTTCGTACCTAATATTTGGATGTACAAGAAATCGGCTCATAGTTATAGTAAGTGGTTAGAGAGAATGTTGACTAGTAAAAGATTAGTCAACGATAGTGACATACCAACAGTGGTCAGTGATTTTATAGAGATAATATGGTCTCTTAAAAGAAACAAACTGATTGTCAAGAACGTATCGAAATATATTTTCTATGTCGTAAGAATATGCTCTAGAAAAGATATAGAGTTGAGAGGTAGTCTTAACGACCTCAAACCTGGTAAGGTCAAGGCACGATTCGAGCGCAACCTGTATAGCGTAGTATACAAGGATCTAGGTTGGGATGGGAGAGGAGATCCATACTACAACGAGTGGATAAATAAAATATATGGTAATATATAATGGCAAGACCAAAAATTTACCAAACCAAAGAAGAAGCTTTGATAGCATCCAGAGCTCAAACCAAAGAGTGGATGAGAACTCATAAGTGGGTGTGTGAGACGTGCGATCGGTCATACCACGTGACCTCTAAATACAAACACATCAAGACTAGAAAACACGCGAGAAACTTAAACAGTAGTCCTTGACTAATTCGTAATGCCCATACGCATAGCTAGATACACCGTCTGGTAGTATGAATCGCTTGTCGTCAAAGCAGCTCAATGATATCTTATTTATTTCATAGGTTCCTAGTCGGTGGCTCTTGCTCCGAATAGTTTTAATTATGTGAGACATTTGCTCACCATTTGTCAGGACACTTTTATAGTTATCATGTCTTATGTTATTTCTAATGGTACTCTTCTTGATACCTTTAGCAGTCATCCCACCTTTTCCGTCCTCTTTTATGTAGCTATACATTTTCGACCTTAAACCAACATACTCAACGACAGGGACTCCAAATGTCTCATCCTTCATTTTACCAATGACCTTCTTGTTAGTTGAGTCGAAGTAGGGAGATGACTTGTCATATCCACTAAAGTCGAACACTTCTTTGTTATCGTACATGTATTTGTACACATCATCCGTCTCGATCTCATACATTAGGCTATCCGTGTCTGTGAATAGCAGTTTGGATCTGTTGCCATACTTCTTTTTGATGTTATTGTAGTGGAAGTCATACACCAATGTCTTCGACAGGTCTAGAATACACATACCTACGTATGCTGGTCTATTTAGAGTTAGTGTCTCTTTGATCTTGTGAACTGCTACCAAGTTATTGTCAAATATCTTACTGCTCACAAAGGTTGGTTTTGACGTTAGTTTCTTCAGTTTTTCCTTGTCTGTCACCAACTCCACATTCACAAGCTTTCGTAGATTCTCCATAGTCTTTCCAAACACACTATTATTCATAAGTTTGAAAAAGTCTTTCTCAAAGTTATTCTTTGCTTGGGTTCTCTTGTCCGTGTTAAAGTCGATATATTGCTTGAGCCATGGTGACTGATCGAATTGAAGTACTCTATGTACCTTCTTGACTTCCATTCCCAAACTCCTGTATAATTGTAGGTTTCTATAATGAACTACGTACTTAGTCTTGTCGCTTAGGTTTAGGTACAAGTTTTGCAACCTCTCCTACAGATATCTTAAACTTATCTTGGATTGTCCTACAATAGTTTGACAACATGTCACTACTCACTTTCATCCTCTCAGGGGCTAAAGGATATTCGTTATGCATATCATGCAAATCCTCTGGATACTCTAAATCAACCTCAAGTATCAACCCCTTGTCTGAGTCGTTACCATACTTGTGTAAATTGTTGATATCAAAACCCTCAACCCACTCAAATCCACCAGTCGGTAGATACTGACTCATAGCCCAACCATAAAGGTTATTAGCATCTAGATATAATATGTATTTCGATGGCTTGCTACTATCGTAGTCCTTCATATATTTGTTATTAGCCTTACTATATCTATGTGTTATACATGAGACACCACCTCGCATTCCTTTCTCAATAAACTGAAACATATCAATGTTAGTCATCAACGTTAGTTCCACTCCTGTCATCTTTAGAGCAGCGTCCCACGATAGTCCTGGTGATGTGAAGTAGTGACAAGGATCTAGTTGATAGTACTGCTTACACGTCCTTCTGAAGTTCTCGAACACGTCAGCCAGTAGTAATACGTCAGACTTTAGGTATAGATCGTGGTACTCACCCATGTTCTCCACACCCATTGTCTCCCACACTTCTTGAGCGTGCTCATAGTCTGTGTCTGACACATGCTCGCCGTTTAGGATGCTGTAGAAACTCTTCTTTGATGGCAACTCAAGTTCGTTAAACTTATCGAAACTATCCATATAATCATATGGGTACACACCTTTTCGCGACACCAACTCCAGCTCCTCACCTTGAAATAGTTCAGACGTGTACTTGAGACAGTCCTTTGGTAGGTTGTTCACTAGGTCGGCTAGACTAGAGCTCATGAATTGGAAACTATCTAGAAACACTAGATGTTTACCTAACATGAATGCCATATATTTCTCCATGTTATTTGGTATGACGTTGATTTTCTGACCTATCTTACCTATCTCTTGCATTATGAAGTGACTATCGTACCCTCTTAGATTATGAAATATGACAGGTATCTTATCAGTCAATCTATAGTTCCTATTACATAACTGATGTGCTGAACCTCTATATTTACCAGTTACATGACAATGATCTCTAACTCTTACGTCTTTACGTCTATACTTTTCATCGCAAATATGACATTTAGTCGCTTCCTTGAAGTTAACCTTATCAGCTCTGGTCATCACCATGTCCTTATTAAAATGTTCCTTTCTAACTTTCTTGCAGTATTTAACCTCCTCTAACATCTTTTTCATGAACTTCTTAACCGCTTTCTGACCTCGAAACATCTCTACTGGTTTACTATATTTATCATCGTAACAGCACACTACTTTGTACCCATACCCACAGTCCGTGTGTCTTTGGTACTCGCTAGTGTACGATGCTGCGAGTGGTGTCACGTTGTCGACCTTCTCTGTGATAGCCTCGAAGTCTGCGTATATTACAAATGGTACCTCTAATTGTTTGTGGTAATTTACGTACTCAAGAGTACTGTCTTCTTCGAATGGCATCTTGATCGCTTGCTTACCATTTACCACCATACAAACCTCCTTATGATTCTCTAGAATCTCATTGGTAGTAAAACACTGAAGACAGTACCTACAGAAATTCTTGCGACACTTGTGATTAGACTGACCACACATAAACCTACCAAAGTCTTTGATGTACACGTAGTGTCGTTTAACACCATTCGTTATTAGCAGTAGGTCCATATGATCCTCACACTTCTCCTCAGAAACGTAGATAGGGAATGGCTGCTTGTCCTCATATCCAAACACGCTGATGCTAATATCGTTCTGCCTCTCTATCTTTTTGTACTGTTTCGTATCCACTGGGAATCTCACTCCTTCATAATTGACAGAACCTACGTTCTTCTTATGCTTCGACACTCTCTGCGGATCCTTTCCCACAGGACATTTGTGTAACACGTGACACCACATGAAACACTTATCATCTTCATTCTTTATATTAATCAAACCTTTCGACGCGTTCCTCAACTCTTCAGGTAGCTCAACATAACTCGATCCTTTAAGAGGCTTATACACTACCACATTAATATAGTGATCACTAACACTGTCTACAACCCACCCAGACCCTTCTGATAACCATACAGCTATACGATTTACTATCTCCTCACTAGCTTGATTCGTAGTCCCACTAATATCAACACTACTAGTCACTGTTTTGACTACACTATTGAAGAAGGCTGTCTTAAACACAGACTCTCCGTCACCAATTTGTTTCTCTAGAGTTACTTTCAATGTCTCAGAAAACTTTAAACCTTTCAGTCTCTCTAACTCTTTCTGTAAAGCCGAGCCCACTACTCCTCTAGTCTTGACTAGTTGCTTTAGTGGATCCTTATCGTCGACCACCTCAACACTATATGACTTGGTGTACCCTTTGAGAGCAACTTTCCTTTGTACTACAGTAGGACGTTTCATCTTAGCAATAAGGTTAGTGATTCTCTTATACTCTCTGTCTGAGACCTCCTGACTTAATCGTGACCTCTTAACATATCGTCTAAGATCGCGTCTAGCCTCTCGAATCTTTCTGACCTCCCTAACTCTGGTGACTCTATTAACAACATTCTCTCTAGGCACCCTTCTAATAAGGTCCATCCACTTATACCCTAATGCTTTAGCGTCAGCTAGATAGCCAGACATCCTCTTTAGAAAACTCATCTTAACATTCGGTATAACTAAGTTACCAAAACCTATAGCAGGACCACGTGCACCACCACTCGATAGTGTACCACTACGAGCGACATTACCATCCACAATAGGGTTACGTTTACTCTCAGACATTTTCACACGAGTCGTTTTATTATTTAATATAGCTAAGTCCTTAGACCTTTTCATGCGAGTCGTTTTATTATTTAATATAGTTAAGTCCTTAGACCCTTTTAAATCATGACCTGAAATAAAGCTCATACCAGGATCACGTGTAATATCACTTGACATAGTCTTGCTATGAGCGACATCCTCACCCACAGCAGCCCCACGTCTAGACACCTCACTCTGTAGCTTACTAGCTGAGACACGTCTCACAGACTCCAAACCACGCGACACATCGTCTATTAGTAGTCTCGAAAGTGGGGCTAACGGCGAACTTTTTCCATTTGAATGTCTCAACTTCTCTGGAGAACCAAGCACTTTTTCCGTTTTTGGATTCCACATATTTGCTCGAAAATTATATGTGGAATCCAAAAACGAAAAAAGTGCTGCGTTCTCCAGAGAAAAAAGTTGAGACATGAAAAATGGAAAAATGCGCCGGTAGCCCCACTTTCTATACTACTGGCCACCATTACTAAAAACGTGTTCCAAGTGAGCCCGCAATTTCAAAAGGTAATATTGTTTGTGACGTCAGATTCTCAATGCTACGCCTGAATTTTGGTCTAGGTTATTTGTTTTCTTGTTTTTTTCGAGAAGTAGATTAAATGTCCAGCCTTTCAGACGAATAATTTGAAAAAAACGACCTTGATTTACTTGAAGAATTAGCCGCGTGGAGTCTTCGCGTTGAGAATCTGACGTCACTTCGTTACGCTGGTCAAGAACATGAACGATTAATGGCGGACATAACAACTCTAGATTCGGAGTAAGAAAAATAATACTTGCCATCGTCGAATCGCAAAACGGTTTCGACCACGTAATATTTAGCAGCTCTGCTTTATAAATACATGAAAATATCGATAGGTAAAAATTTGATCGTAGTGGCACTTTAAAAGATTGGTGTAAAATACGCAGTTTTCTTTTTTTTTTGTAAATATTGTTTGATTCCATTTGATGAGCTGCATTTTGTGTTTCTTGAATTCTTGTTCTTATCATTAGATCGTTTCTCTTTTGATGGTTCTGCATTTGTTTTTAGTGGAGAGTCAGGTGCTGGGAAGACAGAGTCTACCAAGTTTATTCTGAATTACTTGTCCGGATTGAGTTCCTCTGTGCAAGGAGGTGGTGAATCTGATAGTATTTTGAATGTAGAGGATGCCATTTTAAAAAGCAGGTAGTTTAAAACTTTTCAAATCATGATAACACGTGGCTGCATGCTAACTATGTAGTATATTGTTATATATTGCTCTATTTTTCCCTTACGTGAGGCACACTTTGATTGGTCAATGGTTACATGATATGCAACAAATTGTTGCCCGCTGAAGTACATGTAGGTGAGCGGGCAAATTTGTTCCAGCCAGAGTATAACACAATAAGCGAGTTCGTAATGTCGACTGCGCATCAAAATGATGTGTTCTGCGTCGGGATAAAACTTATTTCAATTCATAACATCAGGCTGGGAAATTCAGTATAACGATGAGGCTGTAACAGTGTAGTAAAATATCCCAGCTTACTCTAGCTTACATACGTCATATGTTTTTACTTGTATATTCCCCAATTCCCTGCGTTTAACAAATGTCCATTTTCCCCTCTATACCTTTTAATTACTTTGTCTCGAGATCCTTCGGAAATTGTTTTATATAATACTAAGCCGGTAAAATATAACTTGAGTACTTGATATTGGCTGAAGGTGACTACATATGAGTAGCAGTAGTAGATACAATACAAATAATCTACTTTTATTGTCCATTATCCAATGCTTAGACAAATAATCGCGACAGACAGTTGCAGATATTCCTGTTTGAAAACGCCTTTCCTGCATACAGGGCATGGGAGTTGCCATGCATGGGGGCCGATGTGTGGCTCATCTTGAAACCTTAGCGATACATTTGTGTACCTCAAAGAATGAATAATGCTCAGCAAAGTGTTTACGATGCTATAGCTTCGTTTTCCTGTTACTACGTGCACCTACATGTACAGAGCATGTGCGCACCTATACAGAATTTGACTGTGCGATCTTACGCAGAACTTACATACGTGCGCGGACCTCGACAGAACTTGCGTGTGCGCATGTCTGCCAGACAGGCATCTACCAGTCTACCCATACAACTACACAGCTCACTACAATAATCTAGATACGGTAATACTAGTGCGATCGTACATCATTAATATTATAATGTTCGATGAGGTACCAAGTTATTTAAACCACAAGGCCCACGAGGTACGACGCCATTAAGATACCGGTCTCCTTCGTTGAACGTAATTATTATTCACCTAACCTTAACTGACGTCTCAACCTTATCTTTAGTCCAATTATGGAAAGCTTTGGAAATGCGAAGACAGTTTACAACAACAATTCAAGTAGATTTGGAAAATTTGTTCAGCTATTTTTCAACGATAGAGGGCGAATCAATGGCGGGCAAATATCAGACTGTATCCTTTTCACTAATGCTGCTGTTTTGTTTTAATTTGTTTTAATCTTCAACTTTAAGTTCTCACATGAAGCAAGATATCTTCGTAAGATATCATATGATCTTAAAGTTATGACCAATGAAGCATAATTTCATCTCAAAATTCGTTGAAAAAGAGGTTGTATTTTACGCGTAAAACGTCAATTTTGTACGCCGCCATTAAAATAGCAAAAGTTAGCAAGGTCGATTAAAAGGCAAGTTATGACGTCGTGGCCTCAAGAAACAAGCTTGTTGAGGCTATGACGTCAAAAGCAATCTCTACTCATTCTTCCCAAACTCGGCCATTTTAATGGCGGATCCTAAATTGCAAACTTTACACAATCATCATTTGATCATCAGAGTTTCTTAACTCTTTCCCTACGGGCGCAGTTAAAATGGGTCGTTGATGACCCGCAAAGTCGTCAATCGAAAAACACGGCACACGGTAACGCAAGATTAAAAATTGAAATTCGACAAGCGCCAGGAACATAAAATCCACGCACACGCCAAGTTTGATTTGATTTCATAAACAACTCTGCGATTGGTGGCATTTTGAGTTTTCAAGATGCTATGCGGGCGTGCAAAATGGCCTTTTCTGGAAAAATGTAAATTTTTCAACCTGATTTATGATAATTAATGCTAATTTATATTAACATAATGTGTTTTGTTCGGGAAATTTAAAAGAACAAGTAAAAGCCGGTTTATTGGGCTTCCAGAAAATGTATAGCTTTCGCAACAGTTATGGTTATTTCAAGAGATATCAATAGAACAACGTGGTCGTTCAATTTTTGATGTTTTTCAGCCGTAGGGAAAGAGTTAATAAGCAATAATAGGTAAATTGAAAATAATCGAAGAAAAAGCGTGAAAGGAAAAGCAGTTTATTATCTGTTGAATTGAAAATAATCAATGTAAATACAGTTTAACAAAGCAAAAAAATGGTCAGTGACAAAAAATGAACCCCCTTCTCTGCTCCCCCCTACCTCAATGAGAGGAATTATGTAAGGGTTACCCGAAGCAGAGTCTCTGCAGAGATCCCACCCGCACCGGTCCACCCGCACGGGAGCTCATACTTTTAAATATATACGCAAGCTATCTATACACTACAAAGACAATAGGTTCTGTGCATGTGGGTCAAAAAGGTCAAAATTCACCGTGTTTAGAAATGTAGGAAATAATTCACCAAATTGGCTTAAAATTTGATATGTGTGTTGTTTAGCCGACTTACAACGATGATGAAAAATTCAGGCGAAAATATAAAATTGATCTATGCGAAAAAATATCGGCCATTCTATATTAACTCTTTCCCTACGGGCGCAGTTAAAATGAGTCGTTGATGACCCGCAAAGTCGTCAATCGAAAACACGGCACACGGTAACGCAAGATTAAAAATTGAAATTCGACAAGCGCCAGGAACATAAAATCCACGCACACGCCAAGTTTGATTTGATTTCATAAACAACTCTGCGATTGGTGGCATTTTGAGTTTTCAAGATGCTATGCGGGCGTGCAAGATGGCCTTTTCTAGAAAAATGTAAATTTTTCAACCTGATTTATGATAATTAATGCTAATTTATATTAACATAATGTGTTTTGTTCGGGAAATTTAAAAGAACAAGTAAAAGCCGGTTTATTGGGCTTCCAGAAAATGTATAGCTTTCGCAACAGTTATGGTTATTTCAAGAGATATCAATAGAACAAAGTGGTCGTTCAATTTTTGATGTTTTTCAACCGTAGGGAAAGAGTTAATCAAACTTTGCACTATTTAAATTACTATTTAATTACTATTTAACATTATTTCAAAAATTGTGTGGTATATATATATAATTATATATATCGCGCGTGTTGCTCTCACTCTCCATCTGACCTGAAGAAGGGCAAAAAGTAAAAATACATATAAGTACTCTTACTTCAGTATTTTTTGACATATTGAAGTTCTCTTATCTCTCTTTTTCATATAATATCTAGTTCTTTTGAGAACTTAGCAGTTTCATATTTACTCTTATTATGCCGGGAAATTTTCTTTGATTCTACATATGTTTGTTCTCTAACCCAAATTGCTGTAATGTGGTAAACCTTAACTTATTAAATTTTATTAAATGTATAATGCAGTTCTCTTGGAAAAAGTAAGTCTGCTCTTTACTATGTACGGATTGCACTACATTTTAAACATAAAATCTTGTTTTGGCTTACAGTCAAAGAGTATAGCTTGTTTCTTGGTTTAATTATGTTAATGTGGAAAAATGTCGATGGTTATTTTAATTTTATCTTCATCTTGTACTCAAGAAATGTTTTTATTCAAATCTGCTGATGTCTCAAATTTGGTGCACAGCGAAGATCTACTTTTTACATCATTACGTTCTTGTCTTTAGTTTGGCTTTCACGCAACGACGTGTTCGTCAAAAAGAACTTTCCATAGTCAGTAAATCAAATTTGAAACGTTAAATCTTTTTTTATAATATGGGCCTTTCATTAACAAAGCCAATTTACGTTTTAACCACACAGTCCCTCTTAATTATTCTTGCAATAATTTAGTTTAATAAGTGATAGAAAGTTACATGTATCAAGTAAAATATTTGAAAAAAGATTATGTCTGCAATGATTATGCAAATATACAAATGTTATTATACCTTAATTGGACTAAAAATTAACATAAGACAATATACATGTAAATATCATATGTACTGTATATGAGTAAAATAAAATTACTATAGGTAAAACTACACAAAAAGTTTGGACTTAATCGAGTGCGATTGGGAGACTGTCTAAGGATGAATTTAAGTCCCTAAGAAACCACATTTCATACACCAAGCAGTCAAACTTTGCATATTGTGAAGTACCGTAAACTGTGTTTCTTAGCTGTCTACGCTTTTCTTGTGGGCATCTTACGTGGTTTCCTATTGCCGATTTCTTGTGCTCTTCGATACGTTGTACAAGTGCCGATTTGTATAACCGACATAATAAGCTTCACATTGATCACATTGGAATATATATGTAACTCTCTGTTGGGACAGCAAGGATGGCTTGGTTTTACGTAATCCAATTACCTCCTGTTCAAGCGAATCCAACGCCACACCGTCAATTTGTTCGTATAGTTCATGCCCATCAAATTGGAAAAGCTGATTTTTGGTCGCTGTCTTGAGGAGCTCAGTCAATTCTTCGCTTATAGGTCTTGTCAGCCTTATAGGTCTTGTCAGACACAATTGACTGACTAGTCTGACTGAAGTAACAAGCTTGAACAACAGGTGCACCCATATTTAAAAGTCGCAAGCTTGAACAGGAGGTAAGATTACGTGAAACCAAGCCATCCTTGCTGTCCCAACAGTGCGTATTATATAGATTCCAATGTGATCAGGATGATTATGTCGGTTATACAAATGGGCACTTGTGCTAACGTATCGAAGAGCGGAAATCGGCAGTAGGAAACCACGTAAGATGCCCACAAGGAAAGCGTAGACAACTTAGAAACACAGTTTCGGTATACTTCACAAAATGCAAAGGAAAGTTTGACTGCTTGGTGTATGAAATGTTGTTTATTAGAATATTAAAACCAACCTTAACCTCCCAATTGGACTCGATTAAGTCCAAATTTGTGTAGTTTGTTTTATCTATAGTAATTTTATTTTTACTCACACATATGATATTCACATGTATATTGTCTTCTATTAATTTTTAGTCTAAGGTATAATTTACATTTGTATATTTGCATAATCATTGTATTCTTTTTTCAAATATTCACTTGCAAATGATGTGAAGATGGCATTTCGATGTCGTAACTTCCTATCGCTGACTTGCTTTCTTATTTCTTTATTATAAACCCTCTCGGCCCCAGTTTTTAGTTCTCCGTAGAGAGGACGCAAAAACAACTGATAAGTTCCTTTACAGTTTTTGATTTGGTCGATATCTCTCTTCAAAATTGCCAAAAAGCACGAGAAATTTTCGCAAATGGCAAAGGGTCTGGTAACTACCTGTGACGTAACTTATAAGGGACGGAGTTGCTCATAAGAGTTATTTATTTTCTCGTGTATTCTGTTGTTTAGTTATCATCGAAGCGAGCAACGTGCCAGATAGATGTGTTGTGTTTGGGTTTTCAAATTAATCAGACTTAGAAAACGGAATTTCACTTGATGACATTCCTTAAGCTACGTCACAGGTGGCTCGTCCCAGGCCGCTTTCGGCTTTTTTTGTCTTTCGGGTCATTCGTGCAACTAGCAAAGTTTAAAGAGAAATATCTCTGAAACGAATGGACCAAATTGAAAACTATAAGAGAACTTATCAGCTGTTTTTGCGTCCTGTATACGCGAACTAAATACTGGTTATCAGCATAATTTAGTTTATTTGAATATATTTATTGAATCACTAGATTTTGTGTTTAATCTCCAATAAATTCGCTATTACAAAATGTTTAGATTTCCCTTGTGGAGTTTAAATTTTAATGTCTTAACTTTTTAGAATCGTCTTCCAAGACAGAATCCAGATGAAAGAAACTATCACATTTTTTATGCTATGCTTGCTGGAGTTTCAGATGAACAAAGACGTATGTTTCTCGCATTACAAGTTTATTTGATTGATTGATTGATTGATTGCATGATTGATTGATTGATTGATTGATTGATTGATTGATTGATAATAATAATATTTATTCAGGAAAACTAACGTCACAAATAGTGTTTTTCAGAAGGTTCCTGAGAAACATATATAAAAAGATATGATATAGGATATATGTACATGTATTAGAAAATTACGGATTAAGAATATATGTGTAAATGATTAATATGATTATATTACAAATGAGGTTAAGTATAAGGTTAAACAGTAATCTTAATATGGACATGGTAACTTAAAGAGTTCGTTTCGAAAGGTAGCTAATAGTTCGAGTGATTTAATATTAGGGTCCAAAGCATTATATTCTTTACAAGCATGATTAAAAAGTTTCTGCCTCCCCAATTTGTCTTCTTTATTTAAGAATGACCAATGATAGACGTGTCTTTTAATTAAAGATGGAAGCGTAGTAGATGGTAGATGAAATTTTTGATAGTGTAAAAATTATATTCTTGACACTAAACATGGACCAGTTGCGAAAATACAACTATATGGCCTCCGGATGGGAATTGAACCCGCGATCTCTGGATATCTAGACCAGCCGAGTGAACGGTTACCACTTCATGTTAGGATCACAAAATGGCTTTGGACAAAATTTTGGTTAGGATTATAGTTGTGTTAGGATTATAGTTGTGGGCCCTCTCAATTTCAGCCTCCAATAACTCTATACCTCTCAGGTTCGAACACGCTGGTCAAGATGGAACAAATCCACATATCCTTAGTTTTTATAGTGTTAAGTGACATGCCATTATTATCGCCCCAAATCTGGAGACTACTAGTACAGCTTGCATTTTACTCACGTTGCCCCTTGGTACTCTCATAGTCACTGTACAGTCGTCAGCATATTTGCATACACGTACTTGATCGCGCAGTTCAGTTGGTATTGCATCATCAATGTCACCAATATGAATATTGAAGAGGAGGGGGGATAGCACAGATCCTTGCGGGACTCCTGCTGGACATGATCTGACGGTCGATAGAGTGCCAGGGAGTTTCACCTGTTGGGTTCGATTGCTTAAGTAGCTCTGGATCCATAGCCATAGGTTCATTATACGACGAAAGCGAATAGTATAATTGATGATTTCTTGTTTATTCACTTCCGCAAAAAATTCCGACATTTCTTTTTTCATTACTATGATATATGAGCTGATAGCTTGCTAGTATAAGAACCAATCAGATTGCAGAATAGCTCATATATGGTGGATGTCTATATTATAAATATAATTATATATACGTAGTTGGATAAAGTTTGGTAACAGCGTCACGACATTTAGCTTGCAATGTTGAAGATGGCGGCCTGCACATGATGAAATTACTTTAAAAAATGTTATTTTTCTTTTTGTACCCAGGCGAGCTTCGTTTACTTCCTGCGGAAAAGTATCACTACTTAAACCAGAGTGGCTGCATTTTCGACCCAACTATTGATGACAAGTCTGATTACTTCAGAGTTTTGGTAAGAGTTATTGTGTAATATCTTTGAAATAACTTCCGTTTGAAATAACTTCCGTTTGAAATAATTTCTAAAACATATTCTGTTTTGTTACAGGAAGCTATGAAGGTAATGAGATTCAAAGATGAACATATTACAGATATTCTTCAAGTTTTGGCTGGTATTCTAAATTTGGGAAATGTCACTTTCATTTCTGCTGGAGGAGCTGAAATTAATGATAAATCTGGTAAGCTGGAAACGAGCATGAAGATTTTCGCCGCACATTTATTGGTGATAGTCTCGCCGCGGCAGGGATCCGTTTCTCACGAAAATATATATATGTGTGTGTGTGTGTGAAATGGTAGGACCAACCGCTAAGTTCTTAACCGTAAGTAATTTCTCAGTACATAAACAGGCTTTTACGAAGGGTATGCACGTTTGCGTAATATAATAGTCAGGTATGTTATGTACTTAGATTCGGTAATTCCAAATCTGTTTTCAGAGTTGAAATTGGTTTAATATTGACAGAGATAACGTTCAAAATCTTCGACGAAACAGACTTTTGCGAATTGTGATCTACAATACAGGGCGTGCGACGGGGGGTACTGCGGACCATCCATGATCTGGCGAGATATTTTATCTGATAGGACAGGCGGGCGAAGGATTATTGCGGATACGTATTTCTAGTTATATGCCTAAGCTCGTTTCCAGGACCGTACGCAAAATATCGCATCCTGAGAAGTTCGGAATCGTACGACGTGGCCCTCACGACCTATGCTCGAATCGGTAAGTTTTGGCGGGAAAATGTCTGAGTTGATTTGAATGAAAATAAGAGAGAGCTAGGTATCTTCATTGAAAAATATTGAGCAATAAAATGTGCTGGAACATCAGTATTGTTTTTCTTTTGAAAGCACGGCAAATAAATACCTGACTGGGGGTAAAAATGAAGCGAAATAAATGGCAGCATCTGAAGACGAAAGGAACGTTAAAAACAAAGAAGAAAATTAACCATAACCTCGTTTGCTTGGTCTGTACGGGAAAGTATTTGCCTTCGTTTTTTCGCGCAGATCTCGCTGTACAAAAAGCTCAGGCAAATACTTCCATTATTATACCTTCACATACAGTATAATCCACCAATCAACTGTCTCTATTAGCATCACGTGGCAGTCCAATGTTTTATGATGTGGGACAGCTACATATTGGGCAGTAACCTATTTACGTGCGAAGAAACATCTTTGTGTTAAGATATTTTGTTCGATATACTGTAATAAAACACCTATTGGATTCATCTTCGCCCAATATTACAAAATATTTAAGTCTCGATTTGCAATATTAGGCTCACTTAACTATTTTGTAATATTGGGCTCAGAGGAATCCAATAAATAATAATATACAGACCTCGCTGTACGAAAACCTCAGGCAAATACTATTACTTATTGGATTCCTCTTAGCCCAATATTACAAAATGTTCAAGTCGAGAATTCAATATTGGGCGAGGTCGAACCTAATATTGCAAATTACAAATATTTTGTAATATTGGGCGAAGATGAATCCAATAGGTGTTGTATTTTATCGAACAAAATATCTTAACACAAAGATGTTTCATCGCGTTCGCACGTAAACATAAAAGATTGCTGTCCAATATGTTGTTGTCCTACAGTACATCGTGAAATATTGGACTGTCACGTGATGCTAATAACGACAATTGATTGGACGATTATATGTGAGGGTATAATAAGTTACCGTATACAGACATCCCTGTCTATTAATAAATCTTTATTATAATTTTATACATACTTTAAATTAGAATAGCCCTTTAAGCGATTGCTATTAATAGTTCAAAATGCAGACAAACAAACCAAATTTGACTCACAAATGATTGCAAGTGAGCTATTTTCTTTTGTTATGGCCGCAATGATTATGGGTAAATGCGGACAAACATGGGTACTGACGTCATCTCGACAAAGTGTTATTGGGTATAACTTACCCTGCGCTTCTTGCCTCTGACCGCTATCACCGTTCAACTCTGTCGGTTATTGAACATGTGAGAATTGGTGGTGATGACAAAATTGGGACGTTAACTTGTATAGCGTTTTTGGATTGAGAAACTGCAGCTTGGTAGTCATGCTTGGGTTTTATAACAATTTGATTATACCATTACCTGGTAGCTCAATAGTTAGAGCGCCAGACTAATGTTGAGAAGGTTACGTGTTCGATCCCCGTTCGGGTCCCATGATTTTCTTAAGTATACTATAACAGTTTGACTAACAAATGTGAAACTTATTGCTGTTTCTAAACATGTTGTTCGAGATATCTCCACGAAATACCTCATTTATTCATCCACGCAATTTTTACCGCCAAAACTGCCCGGTCTAAATCCGTTGATAGTTTAAAGGTGTACTCCAGTCAAAATACAAGTAGAGTTCATGTGAAAGATCTTACTTTGACTTTAGTTTATTTCCAAATTTAGTTTATTTTCATAGTTTCAGTATTCAAATCAATTAAGTTAAGAAGATATCGCAAGTTAAAGTTGGAGAGTTTTTCCAATTTCGCCGCCATATTTGTTTCTTAAATATGACGTCACTGTGTGCTATACCTAAGAAGCTCCACTACTTTCCCGCATGAAGAACTAAATAGTTTATTTCGACTAATTTTCATCCAAAGAGCACTCACAGCAGCTATCACTATGTGATCGTCATCAAAACAACTTCACTGGCGAGTGCCGATAAAGAAGCACTCAATGACGTCATATTTTCAAAACAAATATGACGTTAAAATCCTCAAATATTCAACTTCAACTAGCCATATCTTCTTAAATAAATTGATAGGAATGCTGAGACTTTGGGGATAAACTAAAGTCAGTATTATCTTTCAAACGAATTACATTTGTATTTTGGCTGGAGTAGCAAACCATGTAGCCCTTACACGACATTAACCATCTTTCGCTAACGTTAACTTGTAATACTTCTGTAAAATACTCTTCTGAGTTTACCTGGTGCATTTTCAGTTCTAGACGACATTGCTGCACTATTACAGGTGGACATTTATGACCTGGAGGATGTTTTAACGCAAAAATCTTTGGTTTTACGAGGAGAGGAAATCAAATCTCCCTTAACCTTGCCTCAGGTGAGTAAGACATGTCATGCGGGACATTACCAGAAATTAAGGACAAAATTACCACCATGACGTGCGGGTAATTTACATGTGGTCTTTGGAAAATGGCTTTTCATTTTAAACAGCGAGTTACCGTGATATACAGCAAAAATATTAGAATGGAGATTCTGCATGCTTATTGGGTAGCTCGCAAATTTCAACACACTTTGAAGAGAAAGCCATTGGTCATGGAGTGAAACGTCAAGTCAACTCCACTTTATCATTCACTGTCTGACTGGGCTCAAAATAACGTTTCATGTTATGCCGGTCATGGTGACTGGTCAGTTTCAATTGTGACCGGTCAAAGGCGATTTTTGACCGGTCAAACTTCACGACACCTCTCCCCCCAAAAAAAACAACCCAAAAAACAACAAAAACCAAAAAAAAAAACACAAAAAAAAAACAACATGTAAAGTATATTCTACACTATACATATAAGCTAGTACTGATATGAACGTTTGTCATAAAAAGGAAAAGCATGCATAGTTCACTTCAATATATATCAGACATTATGAAACGGGTCTCAACAGCACAACAACACTCATTTTAAGTTCCTTCAAATGGAAGTAATAAAATTAATTGCAAGTAATATGACCGGTCAAAATGACCAGCGTTATACAAATTTGACCGGTCACATTACAAATTTGGCCGGTCATTGACCGGTGACCGGCTGTCATTTTGAGCCCTGTTTGACGAAGGGCCTTCGCGCAATACGTTACACGTCGTACACGATATTTCCGTAGTACACCAACCTTTTAAAGTTTCCGATTTGTATTTCTACATTGCCTACATATAACACAACACTTTTAGATTATATTTCAATTAACCCTCAAGCGGCGGCCATTTTGTCCTTAATTTCTGGTACTCACTGAGCATGTTCACAGGCTTGGACTGGGCACAATTTAGGGGCCTTGCCATTTCATCCGGGAAGGGGCCCGTCTATGCATGTCAACAGGTAATATTTGCAATTTGAGAACAGGATCCAGAATAACAAATAAGAAAAGAAAGAAAAATTATTTCAGAACATTTTTAACATTTATAAACAATTTGTTTAACAAGCTGTTCCATCTCCGAGGACTTTAACGCAAGTTTTTGATATATTGCCTCGTTATCAACAGTTCATGTAAATCAACTTCTACAAAACAAACCATTACTGCTTCCAAATGGTGTTGATAAAGCAGAGATCTCAGTCGATTCTTGATGAAGCGCAACTTTGAGAATGTTCTCTCGCAGGACTCAACTGTGCATGGGAGGGTGAGCGCAGTTCTTAGACATTGGGTGTGTGACAATATGGGTGTGTCTGGCCAGGCCCCAAGGGCCCATTTTAATGTTCTTGAAAGGGGCCCATGTGCCATGGCACAATGGCACGTAGGTCAGTCCAAGCCTGATTTAAGATTGTATGTAGGCAAGGTTGGTAAACTACTGACATAGTGTATATGAAATCTAGCGCGGTTTCTAGCGAAGGCCTTTGTCATAGAATGAAACATCAAATCACTTTACTGCAGGTTTCACTCTCTGCCGAAGGCCTTCGCTCGAAACGATGTCGGCAGTTTACCAACCTAGCATTTATGCTCGTAGACCGTTTAGTTTCATATAAATATATGAACTTTAAATACAATATTATTTCTATAAACTGATTAACATCTTGAGAAAGTGACTCTGTCAGTTTTTCTTAGAATAGCATATTTAGCGTTTATGAAAAGTAACATTGTGTGAACTATAGTTTGTAGAATTGTCTTATGGGCCCACAGTAATTGGCGTAAGCTGTTGTGGTTTCCCTGCTACATTAACTTGTAACTTTTTAAACTTTTTTTTGTTCTTTTCTTTCTTTCGATTTGTAATTTTTCTTTAGCGAAGCATCATTAAATTAAATATAGAAGACACTTAAGTCAAAATATGGCAATACTTGTATAAGCTGATGTCTTGTTTTTTTCCACAGGCTGAAGACTCGAGGGATGCACTGTCTATGGCTTTATATTCTTGTAGTTTTAAATGGGTTATTGAGCGAATCAATGCTCGCATTAAAGGAGCGAGTAACTACGCATCTATTGGTATTCTTGATATATTTGGTTTTGAAAATTTTGAGGTAATGGAGCTGTATTTGTTTTCCCCGTTTATTTATAATGTCCTCTTTGTTTTTGTAACTCGCCTTTTTACCTTTACTCATTCGTGTCCTATATGTAATGCCTTGCATACTCATTATCTACTTAAAGTCCCTCAAACCCCAATTTTTTTCATTCAATAAATTGTTGTGTCTTAAAGGTTATTTCCTCCATTTTTTGCGCCCTGTTAACGTTAACGCACACAGTTAACGCACCACGACCGCGTGTAGGAGATATGGGAAGAGAGAGGGTTGTGACGTAATTCCAGAACGCAAGTCTCGCGTATAGTTTCTCCGTTGATAGGACACTATCGCGAAAGTAGTATTTTGATTTCTTCGCACTTGTTGACTCGCACAACAACTTCTCTCAATGAAATAAGCCAAGAAACGTTACAGAACTGATAACCTGAGTTCTTGAATTACACGTCATAGTAGTTAGTTGACCTACTCCCCTTCAACTCGGTCATGGTCCAAAATGGCGACGCTTTTATTTCGATTTTCCGTATTTCAACAGGACACAGAAAACTCGAGTATTTAACCAAATCAAATGGTTTTTGTGCCGACATACTCATGAAAACACAATTTATTTAACGATTTGGGGGTTACGGGCACTTTAAAATACGACTGCATATAAATAACTAGAATTACCGACTATTTTGGTGATTCAAGCAATGTTAGCTGAGTAAAGTTTATGTAAATAAGGACGATACAATATGAGCTTCGAGCTGTATGGGATTTACAACCGCGAGCCATTGTGAATGCCATATACATGTACAGTTCGACAGCGAATATCGAAGGAAATGTTTATGATAATCACGACGACGATTATCGTTGCTAGTAATGTTTTCCCCTTTTCTTTATGTTCATTCTTCGCTAAATTATCAGTTTAAGGCACATGTTGAAGTGTACAAGAACAGAAATCGTTGAAAGAAACATACCTACTATAATGTTATTGATCGCCATGGAAATTTCAGATTTCGCGCGATTTTCGATCCTGGGATAGAATTTCTATGTAAACGTGGTTTGAATTCACGTTCAATCCGGAATGAAACTGAATCCGGATTCATGTAAGAAGCCCCTTAATGGACCAAATTTTGCATATACCGTTTACATAATTTGTCTCAGGAGAGAATATTATTGATGCGAACACCGAGATTGTCGAATGTAGTAATACATATTTGTAATTTACCTTTTTTATTTTCAGTACGTTTATACATTCATGTGAAGCATTAAGAAAACATCATATGTTTTGTATTAATTTGCGTTATTTAGACAAATAGATTCGAGCAGTTTAACATCAACTATGCCAATGAGAAACTACAGCAGTTTTTCAACAAACACATCTTTTCACTGGAGCAGCATGAATATAACAGGTATTTTATTATAAAATTGTTGTGCTGTGTAGACAGTGTTGAATCGAAAACTCGAAATGTTGGTGTGCTGACGAAATGCATGTGTATAGGCGGTGCAACGTTTTGAGTGCGAATACCCTTCGTGAGAGAGTGAAACGTAAAGTCGTTATTTTGAAAGTTACACCATAAGATTATTAGACAGGTCTTGTAAAGGTCCAGACCTGCAGATTGACATCGAGTCTGTCAAGAATTTGTAACAATCTTGTTATTTTTATCAAGCTACACATCAAGATTGCGACCAAGAAGTTTGTCGTGTCGTAACGTGTCGTTTATGTTACCTTGACGACCGTACACACAAACATGTTTCCCTTGCTGCTGGTATGACCAGGTTGTTTGTCAATGAAATATTTGTCAATTTGTGTCGTACATATGAGAAAATTAAAGTTGTCGAGAAAACTATTGTCAAGGAAAACTAGGTCTTATGTACGGGGGGTTATTGACTCCAAACAAGAAACCATTGTCGTGTAACAATAAATGAAATGTTGCGTCCTCAAATACAAGATGGCAACGCCCATGAAATGACAAGCCGAAAACGTCACGCAGTTTTTAGTAGATTGTTATTATTTATTGTTATTCATAGTAAGGCAATCGTGGCCAAATTAAAACTGTGTAGTCAGCTCTTGTTTAGTCTCCTTCACAGACGTGCTTAAGGACTCTTATTGAGGTTACTGAACAGTGAGTACTGTAGATTGGATATGACAACAACTTTATGTTCTCATACTTTATGTGCTCATACTTTATGTGCTCATGATCTCGTAATTGTATGTACCTTGGACAAGAAAAAGCCTTTTCATTCGCAGCATCTTTTACTGCAATATAAAGCGATGCATGGACATGATATTCCTAGTTATAGAAGAACTGCGTCAAAATCTATTAAACAAAACAATGTTATAGAGTTTAGATAGTATAAATATTTGATCAGATGAATATTGTAAATAAAGACAACTTTAAACGGAAACAGTATAAACGATTTTTGGAATGAAAATTGTTAATATAGAACGTGTTTATTCGATAGGCCCTTTGTGAGAATATTTGTTTTTGGTAATTTTGTGTATTTTTTAAACGTCTGCCAGTAGAGTTTGTCTTTAAACCAAACATGTTTTATACAATACTACACTGGCTCCACCCATGTATACACTACGAGTTGATTTTTGTACGTACACAATTAATTTTTGACATTATTGAGTTACAGAAACACTATACAAAGAAACCCATCACAATAGCATAATAATGGTGTGGTTTTAGTATATTGTGTAGGATTTCTATTCACAGTTTAGTGTCCCTTTAAACTCTCTTATTACTTGATTTTATACTTGGTTGATATAATTTCGTAATCATAATTTTTGTTTTAGAGAGGGTCTTGAATGGGCAGACATCGATTGGGTTGACAATGGAGAATGCTTGGATGTAATTGAAAAAGTAAGAAATACAGTAGAAGTAATACATGTCGGAGATAGAAATTAGTATTAGCTGGGTCACGAATTGTAAAACAACTGGATGGTCATGCGCATTGGCCATTCTCAACCAGCCTTTTGATAAATAGAGACCTCAATGGTCAACCTCTTTAGATGGTTGTGGATTGGTTGAAGGTTTGTGATATATGAGTATATTTCAAGCAAAAGTTACGGTATAACATGATTATTACTTGTTTTTAGAAAGTTGGTGTTCTTTCGCTGATTGACGAAGAAAGCCGTTTCCCAAAAGGAACTGATGATTCTCTTTTGGAGAAGTTGCATTCAAGTCATGCTGTAAGTAGGTCATGCTGTAAGTAAGTCATGCTATAAGTAAATCATGCTGCAAGTCGTTCTCTAAAAGGGGGCCCATTTTGGTTATTTTAGGGATTTTCAAAAAATATGATCGTAATTATCGGATCAATAATTGGATCGAGAAACTAGTTTACGTCAAGGTTGCATATTTCATGTTTTATTTCATAGAACAATAGTTTCTACTTAAAGCCAAAAGTTGCGAATAAAAGGTTTGGTATAAGGCATTACGCTGGAGAGGTAGGTTATTTTCTATAGTACATTGTTGATTTTCACCATAGTCACGTACTATCTATATAAAATGTATTTATAGTTTTGTATATTTATCATTGGTTATAGGTGTATTATAAGACTGAAGGATTTTTGGAAAAGAACAGGTATAAAAACAATGCATTGTGAAATTTCCAATATTTGACGTATATTATAATTTCCGATATATGACGTATATTATACGTCAATGATGTATTACGTATATGTCTTATGACGTATATTTACATCATAAGGGAGGTATAATTATTATGACGTAATCTTATGACGTATATTATAAGATTACGTCATGATCATTATATCTCCCTTTTAGTAATTAGGTCCTAATATATTTTGAGTGGTAATCAGTTATGGTTTAGAACTGAATTTCAACCTTAAAATGATGAGTCTGAAGGTGGTGCATTGCACGTTTGTGTTATTATTTACCCACGGTAAATTATATAAACTTTAAAGTGTTTATGCAATGTATATTAAGATTTGATATGTACATTTACATCCTCACATTGACGTCACACTGCATAATAACTTACTGAAAAAGCTTGTATATCTTTGGGATTATCAAATCACTCGAAACGTAACTTCGTCCGTTTAGTATCATGGGATACACACACATACACACTTTCATAACTTCGTTACATAATCCCAAATATATAAAGGTTTCTTCAATAAGTCATTATGTAGTGTCACGTCATAATGAGGTTCATTTACATTTCAAACAAATCTTAATATATCAAGAACAAAGTGATATATGGAGAGTTGTAAACGCAATTCATCATAATTTCTATGGTTCTTTCCAGTAAGAGTTTATTTCGAACTGTTTTTTCACTGCATAAACACGTTACATCATTATTACAAGCTAAATAATTTCCTTCTAGTTGTTTCGTTCTCGGCGGTTTTATGTGATCCATCTTGACTAATAATGTATATCATTGTAATAATGTATATCACCTCGAAACCCGATACAAAACTGGTTTTGTAATACGTCATAAGATTACGTCATAGTTATTATAATATATTAGACAATTCACGCTAAAAACACAAAACTTGCATGATCACAGTTATTTGCATATTTATTTGATATGCTTTCTTTTGTTTTTAGAGATACTTTTGGAGATGATCTTTTAAACCTCTTGCAAAACAGCAGGTATAATGTTGTTGTTGTTGTCATTGAATTTGTTATATAAAGTATATATAAAGTATATATAACCAATGTTAGTGAAAGGTGTTATGCATATTTTCTTTTACTCAATGAACCTACTTCTTAATTTTCTTCAGATCAGACTTCATTTACGATTTAGTTGAACATCTCAAACCCAGTGCAGGTGCTAGCAAAAAATCCGCAAAGAAAAGGCCAACTGTTAGTTCTCAATTTAGGGTACGTGCAGCTTTTATTTTGGTCGCCACTACGACAACAACGACGACCACCACGACGACGACAACCAGCCCAAGCCACCTTGCCATACCACCACCTCACCCCTACCCCACCATCTTGTTGGGACCACGTTACATGGTTTACTATAGGCGATAGAGATTATCTGTCTCTGATCTTTTTAGATGCTAAAATGAATTATAATTGTCCAAGATTTTCCCATAATATAGAACACAAACTACGGCTCCATAACAGTAACTATATGAAACCGAGATTAGCGCGTGGCGGCCATATTATCCAAACAATAGTTGCTCGATCCAGTCTTTATTTAGAGGTATGGGGCGATTTGAAACATTTACTATCCATTTGTAAAAAAGAACTGTGCCTTATACAAACAATTACATACGCCAGAATGACAATTGTAAGAAAAATCGTAAATAATGCGTTAAGAAAGCCTTATTGACTGACAGGTTTTATATCATTCTTGTGGGGTCAGTAAAATTTCTTTACCCATGATACTTAGGGCAAATAAAAATTTCCAATCGTTTTCAATGGTTTTATACTATCTGTATATGTGATGTTTTAGCGTATAATTACGTTATCCTGTTATCCTATTTGATTACCCTGTATGGTTGTTTTGTTTGCAACTTGTGACTGTCGTAATATATCTGTATATTTGTATATAATTATTGTAACTTTGTCATTAGTGGCATGAACCCCCTCGAAAATGTAATTAATTTTGTGTAATGAAATATGTTTATACCATACTTAGGGCAATAATCATTCAACGATTATGATTGGTATTATTAAATGAACACTTTTTTGTTTATTTTTTCCTTTTAGTCTTCATTAACATCTTTAATGAGCACTCTTAGTCAAGCTCATCCTTATTTTGTTCGATGTATCAAACCGAATTCCTCAAAGGTGTGTCATTTAATGTTCTGCTCATCTCATGAGAATATATCTGATCAACTTATTTAACGAACTTATTGCTTGTGATTTTATATAGTCACCAAATACGTTTGATCCACAATTGGTTCTTGATCAATTGAGATATTCAGGAATGTTGGAAACTGTGAGAATTCGACGAGCTGGCTATCCAGTTCGAATTCTTTATACTGATTTTGCTTTTAGGTAAGTAATGTGATTTCCTAAATGTTTTAATATGGCTCGAATTGATATTATAAAATAATGTTTACTCTACGCACGCTGTGATTGGTCAGCTTTCCCAACTCGATCAGACTACGGAGACCGGAATGACGTCAGTAAGTATTGAGAATTTGCATTAAATTAAAAGCGTTATATATTATATTTATTCAAAGTATAAATAATATTTATGAATTATTTTATATAAATAATAGAATACGTTTGCCCGGGTCTCTATAACGTGATCGAAACCCTCGTGAACTAATAAAAACACTCGAGAAGTCGCCTCGGCGGCCCGTGCTTTTCCCTACATTTCTCTCGTGTTTTTATTACGTCTCTCGGGTTTCGATCACGTTAGATAGACCGGGGCAAACATATTCTATTATTTAAAGGGACACTCCGGCCCAAATACAAATGTAGATCATATGAAAGATCTTACTGACTTTAGATTATTTCCAAAGTTTCAGCATTCCTATCAATTTAGTTAAGAAGATGTGGCTAGTTGAAGTTGGAGAGTTTGTCCAATTTCGACGCCATTTTGTTTCTCAAATATGACGTCACTGAGTGACGTGATCTCGTATTATGCCTAAGAAGCTCCTCTACTTTCCTGCATGATGAACTAAATAGTTTATTTCGACTAATTTTCGTCCAAAGACCATTCACAATAACTATCACTATGTGATCGCCATCAAAACAACTCCACTGACGATAAAGAATCACTCAATGACGTCATATTTTCAAAACCAATATGGCGTCAAAATCCACAAATTTTCAACTTCAACTAGCAATATCTTCTCAACTAAATTGATAGGAATGCTGAAACTTTGGAAATAAACTAAAGTCAGTAAGATCTTTCATATGAACTGCATTTGTATTTGGGCCGGAGTGTCCCTTTAAATAAAAACTCCATATACGATAACACCCTTGGGTGGCGATTCATCGATTTTTGGTTCTTTTTTAGAAATCCTTCCTAATTATTTAAAAATAGTAATAAAACTGGCAAGTTTTTATATTAAAGTGATACGTCCATCTTTCCTGTATATTATTTTTATTATTTGGTATTATTTGGTATTATTATTATTATTATTATTATCATTACTATTATTATTATTATAAAAAAAAAAAAAATTATTATTATTATTATTATCATTATTATTATTATTATTTGGAATTTATTATTTGGTATATATATACTCGAGCTTAAGGTGAAAGATAATTTAAATTTGAATTTCGTCAATATACCCATTCTCTTCACCGGCATTACCACCCATGTATATGTACAGGCTGTGTTGTATCGGGTGTATCAACACGGATACGAATGTGTTAATATATACACTGCTGTAGTGAATGTGGGAGAGCTCGGTGTAGGCGGACGATACATGGACAATCGTCAAGCTCATATTCTCAGAAAAATGTTACTGGTTCCATTGCGGACAGTCTAAATCATGATAAATTGCATTTTTCCGCATAAAAATGTTTGTAATGCAGATCTGAGCTTCATCGTGGTTCATTATATAGCTCTAGTGGTGGTCTTGTTCACTGAAAAGTGTTATACCCAGCTCAAAGACTAAGTTTACCTGAGCGGAGAAATCGTGTTTTCAATAAATCCAGAAATATAATTTGCATAAAATCTGCCGCTTATCATAAACACAATTTCTCTAGATATACAAATACTACAAGTGTGAAACGTTTCAATAATCAGGACCACCGCTAGAGCTATGCAATGAACCAAAATAAAGCTCAGATCTGCATTACAAAACTTTTTATGGGGAAAAAATGCAATTTCTCATGTATTGTAAAGTGCTTAATGTGGTACTACGATCAAATTTTTACCTATCGATACTTTTACGTATTTATAAAGCAGAGCTTCTAAATATTACTCGGTCGAAACCGTTTTGCGATTCGACGATGGCAAGTATTATTTTTCTGACTCCGAATCTGGAGTTGTTGTGTCCGCCATTAATCGTTCATTTTCCTGACCAGCGTAACGAAGTGACGTCAGATTCTCAACGCGAAGACTCCACATGGCTAAGCTCAAAATACTTATTACTTTAAAGAATTTAAAAACTAGTAGAATTCGAACAACATTGTACATATGTTATAAATTTTAGAGATTCTAAACATTCTTTGTTTTCCGGGCCAAAAAACACTTTTAATGATTTTATTTTTTCTGACGTTAGCTACAAGGTTTTGTTGAGAGGTAAGCCTGTCAGTGGCGATCCAAAGCAAGATAGTTCTATATTACTGGAGGAGATTGAACCTTTAAGAAAGAAGTGGAAACAAGGCAAAACAAAGGTATATAATATATATATATATTTATTATATAGCTACTAGTAGAATGTGAGCTATCTCGCAATGTGATTGGCTCCTCTACTACTAGGCTATCACCTCATATCCTAGCAGTAGAGAAAAAACAAGATGGCGGCATGTTTTTTTAGGTTGAAAAAGCTAAAATCGATGGGGTTTTATAAAGAAACCTCGAACTGACTAAGTGTTTGGCTATATAATATAACAACTATACCATTCGCTCTCGTCGTATATGAACTAATAGCCAATTCGGCGCTTCGCGCCTCGTTGGCTATGAGCTCATATACGACTCGAGCTCATGGTATAATTGTTAAATATGTACCTTTAGTATATCACTAAGGTGGGGTTTACACTAACACGCTACGGACCACGGTAAGTCTTCCGTTCACATCTGGTAATAATAATAATAATAGTAACAACTTTGTTTACAGAGGATAACACCCGACAGTACAATTGATAAACTTGTGATCCTCTATGAACGAACTAATGTATATGTATGAATAAGTAAATATATAGTTTAAAATTAAAAAATATATATATTTACATATATATTAATAGGTTTTAGTCATAAAATGTTTATAATCTAATACTAATCTAATATTGTATCTAATGTTAACAATCTAATTATGTTGTCCCATAAAGTACTTTCTAAGAGCTCTTTTTAAAGAATAAAACGAGTCTTTGTTTCTGACATCGACTGGAATACTGTTCCATAATCTTGTCCCTGTCACTTTAAAAGATTTTCCACCTTCAGTCTCTCTTCTTGGGCACACTAAGTTCAATTTGGAGTGTCTGTTAGATCTGTAAGTCTTCCGTTCACGGCAGGTGCGTTCACTGAAAATTTCAAGTGAATCTGGTAATAATAATAATAATAGTAACAACTTTGTTTACAGAGGATAACACCCGACAGTACAATTGATAAACTTGTGGTCCTCTATGAACGAACTAATGTAAATGTATGAATAAGTAAATATATAGTTTAAAATTAAAAAATATATATATTTACATATATATAATAGGTTTTAGTCATAAAATGTTTGCAATCTAATACTAACAAGACGCCCGCTAGGCGTTAACTCGGGCTACTTAGGCTATTGGCTTGTTGAAAGACATTGTAGGCAAATTCAGCAATTTGAGTGCAATATACACAAATCTATAGGTGTAGGAATGATACAGCTCTGTTAGTGCAGGGGTGGTTAAATTTTCCACTGAAATGTTCAACATCACTAAACTGCACGCCTTTAACAAAGCCATCACAGAATGTTTGCCAACGGCTTTGATTACATGGAGCTAAAATTATGAACATGTTTATACTGGCCTAAAATGTTGACTTCACAAAGAAATAATGATTTTGAATTACACTTTTTTAAGCTGTTTAGCTTATGACACCTTGATACTGCCAGCTAAATGGTTTGGTTTACTGCTATGCCATATACACTGAGAAAAAGATTAACTGATTTAATTATTTTAATGCTTGCTCAAACTGAACTTGTTTGCCAGACTGGCCAGATGAATTGTTATTACATGAGCAAAGGCTTCCTTACCAGGCTGGCTGGCTAGAACTAAATTGGGTCAGCAAACAGGATGGCTCATTTGGTGGCCCAGACTTCTTCATTTATTATTTGATTTATTAGCGGTTTTATAATTCATGAAGACAGATTACTGTCTTGGTTGGTGAGCCAACTTGCCTCCATGTAGTCAAGGCTAAAAATCAGTTCAAAAGGTATGTATCCGGCTGTACAGACCAAGTAGCAGTTGGCAAATGATGTGCTTGTGAGTCAGTCTGGCAAGTGGGCTAGTCTGCCTCATCTATAATATCAGGACTAATTACTATGTACAGCTACAGTAATCATGAAAGCCAAAAATCAGTTTGAAAGTTTGTATCTGGCTGTGCAGACCAAGTAATAATAGTGACAATGGAAAGTACATGGCTGGACAGGCGTCATTGGTAAACCAACAAACAATAACTAACTATTTACTCTTTGATTTTGATAGTTGGTACATGGGTGTCAGAGATTTATACACTATATGTTCATTTGTAAACATTCGCATAATATGAACAAATATCGATACAGACTTACTGATGACCTACAACATTTTGGAGCCACAGGATTATTCGATGGCAACATTCATTGCATATGAAACAATAAACTGTTGATTTAATCGAGATTTAATAGCATCGACTAATATTTTGTATATAGACATAACAATATAAAACAACACAGGCAACAAAGCTTTTTAATATAAAAAAATATTACAGTTACCTCAGAACAGTTAACAGAAGTGAAGAAAGGAGTCATTTGAATGATTTTGGAAAGTATTAAATTGTATGAGCATGTAGAAGTACTTTTAAAATTTAAATTTCTGATGTAATAACAAATGTTTTCGAAGCGCTCAGTGGAAACCCCGCGCTTGATCATGATAAACAACAAACACGGAATATGACAGCGCTTTAAAAAAAACTAAGTAAGGTAGCACAATAACGTTTACGTATATTGTTGACAGATAAATTATCTTTGTTTTAAGGTATAAGAGAGCTTGTAGGGTTGATTATTTGTCATGAAAACGTTCGACGTTTCGGGTTATTAAAATTGCGATGCTGTTTTTGAAGATGGCGGCCAAAGCTCTTCGAACGTTTTGATGAGAAAAAGTAAGCTTTACAAGGTGGTCTATTATACCTTAAAAGAAAGATAATTTATCTGTCTAAAGCATACGTATAGCTTATTGTTGTAGCTTACTTAGTTTTCCTAAAAAAAGCTGAAAAACGAACATGTCCAAAATAAACAATATTGCCGCTAAATATTTGAATAAGTCTGTCGTATTTTAAGCCGTTTACTTCGAACGTTTTCTTGAGAAATAATGAAGCGTACAAGCTCTATATTACCTTGAAAGAAATATAATTTATCTGTCTATAACATACGTAAAGTTTATATTGCTAGCTTACTTAGTTTTATTGTAAATTCATTGAGATCACGGACCAACCCGTTCCAAAATCGCTCGTCATCTTTAGTGTGGGTCTACCGCGATCGGCGTGTGCGATTGTATTAATGAATCTTGTCACAAATTTACAATATTTCTTTGGATAGTTTGAGCGAACACTCGAGCAATAGTGACCAAAGAAGATGGCGCATAAAGAAGATGGCGCATAAGATGAGCGCGGATAGCAGCCCGCACCCTATCCCTCCCGTAATAATTTCAATTTGTCGACACGAAAAATAATAAAAATAAAAAAAATACAGGAAAGCCACTGGAACCTAGACTCGGCTACCACCACAGGTGGTAACCCGAGTAATTATATTGTATCTAATGTTAACAATCTAATTATGTTGTCCCATAAAGTAATTTCTAAGAGCTCTTTTAAAAGAATGAAACGAGTCTTTGTTTCTGACATCGACTGGAATACTGTTCCATAATCTTGTCCCTGTCACTTTAAAAGATTTTCCACCTTCAGTCTCTCTTCTTGGGCACACTAAGTTCAATTTGGAGTGTCTGTTAGATCTGTTGCTGGTGCATTGTAGCTATAAACTGTTAAAGTTTGGCATGGCTAATCTATTTTTGAAGAAATCTGAATGCTCGGTTAGATGGCGTATTAGGTGTACTGTATGCATAAAATAATAGATGTGAAGTATTAGTCCATATCATGCGTACGTCTTAAACCCCGTATATTCGATCCCAGTATTTCACTATTTCGTAATGTTAAACTACGCCATCTTTGACATTCAATATCCCGAAAAGTACGGATCGCATTTATTTCATTTTTTAGAAAATTGTTATATAGATGATCTCAAAAATATGAGATAGGAATTTTTCACTTCAGAGACACTTTAACATCTTCTTCGCGCTTTTTGAAATTCAAGCAGCTAATGACTTGATGATGTGCTTTTTGATATAGATTGCAAGCTCACTTGTGCTTATTGTCATATTTTCAGATGTTTTTGAAAGACGAACTTGAGATCCTTTTGGACAAACGACGAGATAAAGAACTAAGACAGGTTGCAAACGTTATCAAGAGATGTATTGTTACTTATCTTGCTCGAAAACGTTTTCTCGAGAAACGTGCCGCCATTATACTCATACAGAAAGTGTATAAGGTGAGCAATATCAGCCGAAAGCTCGCAGTATTAAAATTGTTTTAGATCAGAGAGCGTCTTTATTCTACAAACGTCAGTCTTGTTCAAGCACCTACGTTGTCATGGTGATTATCTTGATATGGTATTTCGTAACAATACGCTGACAAAATATGGTAGAGGATAGTTAAAGCTGCATGTCGCGACAACTGCGAAAGTTGACCTACTTTTAGGTTTTCCTTTTTTTAGATTTGTTCTACTTTTTTGTACCTACTTTTTTTCGATTTCACACGCAGCAAAAAGACGTTTTAGCCTCAAATTTAAAATCCCATTAGCTTCGGTCTCACATTAAAATCTTATCGCTGAAGCTGCCCAGTTATTATTTAGTTTCCTGTGTTTTTAAGTAGATGGAATCATGCATCGCAGTAAATTACACTACATCTCCACGCAAAACCGCAAAACCTTGATAAATCGGTGTTGTTGTCTCGTGTTTGTAACTAGTTACTAAAACCTAAGGTCTATAAATGATGCCAAAATTGTATAAAATATCAATAAAACTGTCAAAGATGAGTGTTGAAACGTGTTGTTCAGTTTTTAAATAAAAGAACATTTATTAAATAAAAGCATAAGTTAACTAATGCTATTTTAATCGTTTCTTTCTCCACTAGGCTCATTTCTATCACAAGAAGTTCCTGAAAATAAGAAATGCAGCGATTACTCTTCAAAAGGTAACGTGTTTGTCTTTATTCCTATATATAAAAACAATATATTAACTGAGGCGCGTCCAGTCTATATATATGCTTGGAAATGTTTATGAATTCCTAAAGTACGTTTAGCCATGCGATTAATCTGGCAAATTTCATACCTTGGTGTATGTTATTTAGTGGATTTACTCACAAGAGTATTGGGACATTTTCCCGCGAATGCTTCTTGTTATTTTTTGTGATTATATCGCATGCCCCAAGATAAGAAATCGGACCGAGTAATCGCAGTAAGCAAACGTATTCAGAATGAGATGCATTGTCTAAAAGCGAGAAAACGGTTACAAAATCCAGGCTCATGTTTATACATGTAGAATCCGATCTTCTTGACACCATGTTTGCACCAAATTGCTAGGGTATTCTGTTTTAGGCCAAGAATGTCCAGTGATCTAAAACTAGTATTATGATTAATAAAGATTATGATTAATGAGGATTACATAAAGTATTGTAGTATATGAGCCCACGAACTCGTAGGACATATAACATAGCCTTTCATAGCCTTTAGACCTCTTTCATAATGGCTGCCATTTTAAATATTCTTTTATGCGCATATAAACTAGCCTTTACAACCTCGTTAGGAAGCAAAGATTCTTTTGAATTGCTGACACACAAACGAGGCCATAAAGGCTAATTTAGATGCACATAAAGGAATATTTAAATTGGCCACCATTATGAAAGAGGTCTATATATAAAGGCACTCCCAAATCATTATATTGTCATCGTCTCTCACGTGATGTATATATATTTATGCAATAAATGCAGTTAACGGCGAGCTTTCCGTGTTGTATGACGTAAGCCCACGGGGACTGGGCCTAGTAACTCTTTGTGATAGATCACGTGATCAGAGGTCTATATAAGACTGGTCAACGGCCAAGCATTGTTCAACAGTTCACTAGTACCACTCGAACATGTCCAGGTCTACCCGAAACAGTCAGGCAGGGAGATAGCGGCGGCGAATGAAGAAGGATACGAAGAAATAGCTGATGAATACACGGGTAACGCAAACTGCGGTTCTGCAGGCGAAGGTGGAACAAAAGTAGGTAGGAAGGCCGGAGCCTGAGAAATAGGCATACCTGTAGACGTGTTGAATAGTGTAATGGTAAAGAGCCACCTAGCTCCGTGACGATTTTGACAGGCCAGTTTATCGATCTTCCGATTCTTATTCAAGAATCAACTGACGAAGAACCGACAACATGCACCTTGCTAGATGGTCAGTTGGTCATAAACCCGGGGCCTCGGAAAACCAGGCAAATTACTGATATTTTAAGCTGGGTACAAGCCTTCTCCATCTACGGGAGTATTTTTTGCGCCCACCATACCCACCGAGCTCGCGACCTCTGCTTGTATCAGCTCTTCATTGTCGGGCCAATTACGATAAAGCGTTTCGTCGGGACGCGGCGGCTCGAAATATAACGGACTGGTCGAAAATGAACGTAGAACTGGGGTCGAATTTACACAGCCTCGTAGATCCTCGGTGGAAGCAAGAGGTTTTCCCTCCTCACAATTCGTTTGTCGTTCGTGGAATAGAGGTCGTTGCTCGTGTACGACTGCCGTTTGTCGGTATCGCCATACCTTTTCATGGGCAAGAGAACGCCCAGCAGGCAAACGCTACTAATGACAGCTCCAATCAAGTTTCTTGTCTTGGATAACTTTATAATATACTCTGACTTGACTATATTATAATCTCATATGCTCGCGCTGTAGGAATATTTATTTGTGCGAAACGCATCAAATTTTGTTATTAAGGTTTACACTGTTGTCTCTGGGGCCCCTGGGCGTTTATACAATCATGCTTTTGTGTTGCTTCCCCGAACCTCGCGCTATACAACTGTTTGTATGTCTGTAAATTCATGATTATTTTAAATTATCCCGCGTAAACTCACGGGTCGGAGTTAATTCTCCACCTTCCGTTTCATAATCCACAGCAAATATATTTCGTTGGATATCGTAATATATATCGTCACCTACTGATAAAATATTATATTCCATATATGTATTTTATGGCCCGGTGCTGGTAGTTCGTCTTGAACGTTTACAACTTAAAATCAACTAGCATGTGCCATGTAGAAAGAAAAATAATAAATAAATTAAATATAACATACACTGATACAGAACAAACAAGTTGGTCTTGTTCCTTTGTTTGCCAATGAGAACCAAGAGAAGCATTTCTTTGGCGCCACGCGTCTGGGTCAGTTACTGGCTTGACGGTATAAAACAACTGGTAAACAACGTACGCGTACCTAGCCATATTGACTATGATCTAGCTAATGCTATAGTCGAGTGCATCGCCTGACAATATTAACGGCATCTTTCGGATGAAACAACGACGACCTGCACCCTGGTCCCTAGGCCGATTTTACTATTCAAGCCAAGGGTCTCTCGCGATCCGCGAAATGATTCTAAATGCGTTTTTTAGACGAAGCAATTACCTTCGAGGCCTCGTTCGAGGCTATACATAAAATCTGGGTAGAAAGCAATATCTCTGCCTGTATAGTGCCAACACGGATTTCTATACCTCCGATTTATATACGACCCATCCGGCTTCGCATGGAAAAAATAAATAAATAAAACCACTTTCGGTATGGGAGAAAAAAAAAATAAATTCTCCAGACCTCTGCTAACCAACATTTGTACACGAAACAACAGGCTACACATAGACAATAGTATTAAACACTTTCGGGTGGAGAGCGAAAGTCTTCAGGCGTCTATATAGTTCGAACGAGGAACTGCATTTGTACACGAAAAAACAGGCTATACGTGGCCAATGTTTGCTATCCTAAGTATAAAACACTTTCGGGTCAAGAGCGAAAGTCTTAGTCAGGCGTCTATATAGTTCGAACGAGGAACTATGCATTTGTACACGAAAAAACAGACTACACATGGCCAATGTTTGCTATCCTATAAGTGTAAAACACTTTCGGGTCGAGAGCGAAAGTCTTCAGGCGTCTATATAGTTCGAACGAGGAACTATGCATTTGTACACGAAAAAACAGGCTATACGTGGCCAATGTTTGCTATCCTAAGTATAAAACACTTTCGGATCAAGAGCGAAAGTCTTAGTCAGGCGTCTATATATAGTTCGAACGAGGAACTATGCATTTGTACACGAAAAAACAGACTACACATGGCCAATGTTTGCTATCCTATAAGTGTAAAACACTTTCGGGTCGAGAGCGAAAGTCTTCAGGCGTCTATATAGTTCGAACGAGGAACTATGCATTTGTACACGAAAAAACAGGCTATACGTGGCCAATGTTTGCTATCCTAAGTATAAAACACTTTCGGGTGGAGAGCGAAAGTCTTCAGGCGTCTATATAGTTCGAACGAGGAACTATGCATTTGTACACGAAAAAACAGGCTACACATGGCCAATGTTTGCTTTCGGGTCAAGAGCGAAAGTTTTCAGGCGTCTGAGAGTTCGAACGAGGAACTATGCATTTGTACACGAAAAACAGGCTACACATGGCCAATGTTTGCGACACTTTCGGGTCGAGAGCGAAAGTCTTCAGGCGTCTATATAGTTCGAACGAGGAACTATGCATTTGTACACGATGTACAAACACGATGTACATGTTAAACACTTTCGGGTGGAGAGCGAAAGTCTTCAGGCGTCTATAGAGTTCGAACGATGAACTGTGCATTTGTACACGAAAAAACATGCTACACAGCTACACGTCATGGCCAATGTGTTAAACACTTTCGGGTGGAGAGCGAAAGTCTTCAGGCATCTATAGTTCAAACCAGGAACTATCCTAACCGACGTTTGTGCACGAAACAACAGGCTACACATGGCCAATGTTTGCTATCCTAAGTGTAAAACACTTTCGGGTCGGGAGAGTGAAAATCTCCAGACGTCTATTGTACACGAAACAACAGGCAACCAGCCATGGCCAATGTTTGCTATCCTAAGTGTAAAACACTTTCGGGTCGTGAGAGCAAAAATCTCCAGGCGTCTATAGTTCAAACGAGGAACTAAAACACTTTCTTCGGGTCGGGAGAGCGAAAGTCTCCTAACCAGTCATTTGCACACGAAACAACAGCTACATGCATGACCAATGTTTGTTATCACAAGTGTACACACTTTCGTGGTGAGCGAAAGTCTCCAGCTGTCTATAGTTCAAACAAGGAACGACCCTAACCGACATTTGTACACGAAACAACAGGCTATACCTGACACGGCCAATCATGTTGACTTTTGTTGACTATCCTTACTACGTCCCGTGTAAAACACGCTCGGTTGGAAAGCGAAATTGTTCCACATCGTGTAGCCAAAAAATCCTCACTTAGATTGGTAAACGAAACAACTGCAGCTGGGCCACGTTTGCAGGGTAAGTGTTTTGCTATCCGGATCGCAAGTAAAAAATCTCTTTCTGGCGGAGAGCGATTATCCTGTCTAAATGGACGAAACCGGCTCACACATTGGTCAGCGTTCGATATCGTACGCCTTATTTGTCTGGAGAATAATTAAATTTTGAATTTAAAATTTTGAATTATTATGGTAATTTATTATAATGGTATAATAAATTACCATAATAATTCAAAATTTTCAATTTTAATATTAAATTATTAAAATTCGCATAAGAAGTATTGAGCAAGCGCTCTAACTCAATAAGTGCCCATTACCATTGGATGAGTCGTCGTCTACAAGTTTTTAAGGCGGTTCAATCTTACCTTAAATTTTCCTCCTTGTAGCTCGTTCACTTCCGCCCGTATGCCGGTTACTACTTCATGTTAGGATCACAAAATGGTTTTGGAAAAAATTTTGATTAGGAATATTATATTATGTATATATTATTATATGTTACCATTATTATATGGGACAGGCTAAAATGAAGTAACCAGCTTTAGCCATACATGAAGTACCTCCCGTATGCCAAGTCTCACCGCTGATCATAGAAACCTTTGAACAGGAAATGGTAAATTATACCGATTCAACAATCGCGAATTCGTCCTGTCAGGCATCTCCAACGGTTTTCGCGTTGGGTTCTCCGCCGCGAAGAAATCATTACGGTCCTCTTCCCGCAACTTGAAATCCTCTCTCCTTCATCCGGAGGTTATCGATAAATACTTGGCCAATGAGGTTGTTCTAAACCGGGTGGCTGACCACTTTCCTGCCCCACCCGATGCACGATCTCCACATCAGCCCCTTTGGTGTTATCCCAAAACGAAGCCAACCAGGCCAATGGCGGTTAATATTAGATCTATCCTCGCCACAGGATCATAGAGTCAACGCTGGTATACCAGGAACGCTACTCACTACATTATGCGTCCGTCGACGATGCCATTCGCATCCTACTCCAATGGGTCCTGGAGCCCTCAGAGCCAAATTAGACCCATACACCCCGATGACAGATGTTTGCTTGGCATGCGTTGGCGAAACTAATACTATGTCGACCTCCTTCCCAAGGGTAAATTCGAGACCACGTTCACCATGCTTCAACAGTGGGCAAACAAGCGAAAATGCACTCGCCGAGAACTCGAGTCTCTCCTTGGCTGTCTTCACCACGCATGCAAGGTCGTCCATCCAGGTCGCTCGTTTTTACGCCGAATGATCAATCTCCTTTGTGGTATCCGCAAACCAGACCACCCTATCCGCCTAAACCGGGACTTTCAGCGGGATGCAATTTATTTTTTTATTTTTTCGCGAATGGAATGGCAGTGGCACGAGTTTTTTCTTAACGCCATCCTTCGCTTACTTACCGGATTTCACGTAACGTCCGGCGCGGCTGGGGCAATCGGCTACGGGGCAATCTTTCGGTCCACATGGTTCTACGGTTCCTGGCCCCCAGCCTTTCAACACGACTCGATCACTGCTCATCTGTGGGGCAAGCAGTGGTTCCGTTTGCGGGTCGAATTCGTCTGCGATAACGCCAGCGTCGTGGCGGTATTAAATCCCGGAACGTCTCGCGACACGCGCGTGATGCATCTCGTTCGCTGCCTCACGTGGTTAGCTTGCAAATATCATTTCTCGTTTCGTGCCTCCCACATTCCAGGGTCGCGGAATGTATGCGCTGTCTCGCTTTCAATTGCAGAAGTTTCGTCAACTGGCGCCACAGGTCAACGTAAATTTATGCAGTTCTGTCATTATATTGGTCTACGTCCCTGCCTGCAGCGCTATATCCAGCATCCGAATGGACGTTGATGTTGTTCGCTTCGTGGCTCGCGCAAACTGAACACCTGTCACCGGCATCAATTTCAGTTTACCTAACCGCTATTCGCTCCTCTCAGATCGAATTGGGTGTTCCATGGCCAACTGCCTTCGTCTGCCCCGTGTAGTTCGGGGTATTAAGCGTACCATGGCAGGCCGCTTCTCGATTTCCTATCACAAAAGCCCTGCTAGAGGTAATCTACTCGTCTGTCGACATGCTGAGCATCGACCACGTCATGTTTTGGGCCGCGTGTTGCGTTGCCTTCTTCGGTTTTCTTCGTGTGAGTGAGTTCACCGCTGACGGTTCCTTTGACGCCTCAAAGCATCTGCGTATCGGAGATATTGCTGTGGACACTATAGTGAACCCATCCAATATTAGTTTGAACGTAAAATCGTCAAAGTGTGACCAGTTTCGCGTTGGCTCTATTGTATACATTGGTCGGGCTCACCAGCCTATCTGCGCGGTTTCCGCCCTGTTGTCCTATCTCCATCTGCGTACGTCTACACCTGGTCCCCTCTTCAAATGGTCCATGGGATTACATAAATACTCGATTGCGATCGATCCTCGTGCGCGCAGGAATTCGCGGTAATTATTCTAGCCACAATGTTCGTATCGGGCCGGCAACAGCAGCTGCTGCAGCAGGAATACCCGATCACCTCATCAAGGTCATGGGACGTTGGTCTAGTACAGCGTACAAAAGTACATTCGAGCTTCGCCGGCGACTTTAGCGGACGTCGCCCATCATCTAGCGTAGTGGGTCGGAGCCGTTGGTTGGGAGAGGGTTATCGGTAACCCTTTCTCCAACCCACTTCGCGGGCTGGAGGGTATCCCCTGGGAGAAGGGTTACCGCAAGGTTAGGTCAGGCTCATGAAGGATAAGCCTTGGCAACCTTTCGGTCAGGCTCATGAATAAGCCTTGGCAACCTTTCTCGGTGATGGATCGACTAACCCGATTCCATCCCCTTCAGCCTGCAATACTCCAAATCTAGACATATTATGACGTATTGACCTGTACCATAGTACATTGTATACCTGACAGTAAACCGAATTATTATCTCGAGGAATAGAGAGTAGTTAAATGCATATTAAAATCGTAACACAACAGATTCATACATGAATCTCAATCCAAGTTTCAATATTGTTCATGTAAATACAACAAAGGAGATTTGACTTGAGCATTCGATCCGTATCATGTGAAGAGGGTTAAATAGTTTGAATCTAGGAGTATCAGTAGAAGTTGTAGTCTCGGAGAAAGACTGTTGTTGGTGACTCACGTTTCGACGACGACAGCCTCACTACAGCGGTCATTGAGTAGTTCTGTCGCAATACCTTCGCGGTAAAGTAAACTATATTTTTTCATTTTTTGCATGGTTTGGTTTTTTATCTTTTTATTTGATTTATGTGCACAAATAAATATTTTCCAAATATTATATACATCGACTGAATGTCGCTATTACGCTAAGCCGCGTATATCTCGTTGACTGCACGACCTGGTGACAAACCATCATAGGAATGTCAAAATACACTTATATATTTAAAAGTAGGTTGGAAAATACATTAGTATATGCATATTCTTATTTTGTAGTACGAAAGGGGCCGTGCAGCGCGTGTTTTGTTGAAAAAGCTGCAAGAAGAGAAAAGGATTGAAGAGGAGAGACTCCGGGAAGAACAAAGAAGGAAGGAAGAGGAACAGAGAAGGTGATTTTGGTGAAATAGTTATTATAGTTTCAGCTTCTTCACATATCTGTTATTGACGTATACGTGTTTCTATATACCATTATACACTTGTTATTTTTACACTAGGGCTAGACTTTTAGTTCTAAAAACGGCTAGACTTTTAGTTCTAGGGCGCCCACCTGCAGAAGTCAATTTTCTCGAGCGATCTCATAATGCTCGCCTTCAAGCCAGACTTAGGAAAGGTGATATAGTAGCTGGATATATTAACAGAACGTTCGAGACGACGAAAGACCGAGGGCCCACATCACTTTCCCCTTGAATGTTGACAAGTCTTACTCATGCAACATATTAAAGTGGTCTTGTATTTTTCATTGCACTGCTATGGGAAACAGTAACTGTGACTGACTCTTTACAAGTTTAAGAAGACTTGAGAGCGATTTCGGATTTCATGTTAAAAATCTAATTTTAGAGCCATTACGTTGGCGTGTCAGTTTTTCCTTGCAGAGCGATTTAGCCGGAAATCTAAATTTTCATCGTTATTACTAACAATTAGGTTTAGGTATTGGCTGACATTTTTACATGAAGAATTCTTCTCAAGAACACTTAAGTTAACAACTTTCATTTAAGTGCGCCTCAAGTACCAGCTCTTTTACCATCCGCTTTGATTACAAGAAACAAGTTGATTAAAATCACATGCGAATTGATATCTTTTGATTAGCTTCCTCCGCCGGCAACTCTGTGGTTTCTTTTTTCAGAGTCAAATAGCTTGAGCGAGCAATGTTTTGGTTGGGATTGCAGGGAAGTACAGGGATTGTGAAGGGATTGGTCGACAAAGAGGGGACAGCAAGGTCCCCCTGGCGCATTTATTTTCTCTCCTCATGCTCTTGTTAATTCCTCTGGCACGGCCATTTGACTCGGAAAAAAGAAGCCACAGAGTTGCCTGCGCAGGAGGCTATCTTTTGATATATTTGTCTATCTCTAAACTCTCCCTAATTCGCGGGAGACCACAGCTGCATGATTCAGTAATAATTTCATTTGATTTGTAGGCCAAGTAATGTGACAATGACGAAAACAACAGAGTAATTTTAAACTTTCAATTTGACTGGTCTCTTATAGTAAATTTCTGAGGTGATAGCGAATAATCTGATATTGCTTTATAGTGGAAACAAACTTATGTTCGTTAGTTCTTCAAAATTATCGCGAAAAAGCGAGTCATTGTTTTTGGCAGCACGTTGGACTTAGCCTTAGGAATATTTAATTAAGTAGGTGACAGGCCATTGACATTTAATATATCGAAGTGCTCAATATCAGGATGATAGAGCGAATATTATTACTTATTGGATTCCTCTGAGCCCAATATTACAAAATATTTAAGGTCGAGCCTAATATTGCAAATCGAGACTTAAATATGTTGTAATATTGGGCGAAGATGAATCCAATAGGTGTTTTATTATATCGAACAAAGATGTTTCTTGTTCGCACGTAAACAGTCAAAAGGTTGCTGCATGGTCGTCAAAAAGAATAATAAAAAGCTCAAAAACACATCACATTCCGCGAGAAAGTACTACAACCAATGAAATTTCGATTTGATAAAAGGCACGCGAGTGACGTTGTTTTGCACGTGAACAGCCCGTGTAAACAGTCCAAAGGTTACTGCCCAATATGTAGCTGTCCTACATCGTAAAATATTGGGCTGCCGCGTGATGCTTATATAGAGACAGTTGATGGTGGATTATATGTGAGGGTATAATAAATTGTTATAGTTTAATTCTTCTTCAAGGCAAAGGTTACACAGTTTTGCTCATTTTTATATGCTTTCGCGCGCTTTAGGATTGACCAATTCACGAAAGAACGGTTTCCTTTGAGTATTTAGGATTGCGAAAAGATATAGTGTGGTTGTCGTAGCGTAGTTTAAACTGGTTTGCTGTCATACTATATATGCAGTGCTAACTTTGGCCTTGTATATGACGTTTGTAACTAGATAGTTTTCTGGTAGAGGGCAGTTTTCTTTATTTCGGTAGTTGAATGCAGTTTTTTCGGTGTTTTTCTTTTTCATCGAAATGATGCGAAGGGATGCTTCTTATATTTTCCATGCAGCTGTAACTATAACTTTGATGGTATTTCTGTTGACGATTTTGTTTAATGTGTTATTTCTGTCCTACGTTCTTGCTAAATGGCGGATTAAAACATATAATGTTTCTCCATCGGTTTTTCTTTTGATTTGCTGTAGATATAGATGGCTCATCGGAAGGTGATGCCAGAGTTGAAACATCTATGCTTGAGGGACCGTTGTGCTTGATGGCGACGTCGTTGTATGAGAACTTGGAAATTCTTCGACTGATCAATAAGTGTTGATCGATAGGTGCTTGGATAAAGATTTTCTGAAAAACTCTTCGATAAAGATTTTCTGTGAATTTAACCTAAAGATCACAGCCAACCAAAAAATTGTTAACTTCCTGGATATCTCATTCAACCTACACGACTGGAAATTTCAGCCTTTTCGAAAACCGAACGACGACACCATTACCCGCCATCCATTATCAGGCAACTGCAGCCCAAATCGATCAGTCGAAGAATTTCCAAGCTCTCATCTGATCATGCTACGTTACAACGACGCCCTTAAGTACAGCAGTCCCTCAAGCACAGCGGTCCCTCAAGCCGACATTGAATCCTTCACGACGAGCCATCTATATCTACAGAAAGCCAAAAGAAAAATCGATCTAGAAACATTATTTGGTTTAACCCGCCATTTAGCGTGAACGTAAAAACTAACGTAGGACAGAATTTGCTTATTGCTATTGAAATATATATTTCCATTGATATAAAATATATAAATATATTAAAATATACACATCTTTCTATTGAAACACATATTACTTATTGCCAACAGGGAAATGGAGAGATTAGAACAAGAAAGAAAGACGCACGAATTGGAAGAATTAAAGAGAAAGGTAAGAGATACATGCGAGGACGAATATTTTAAGAAAAATTTTCACGTGAAATTGGAACGTCACACTTGTGCGAAACCTTGGCGACGACTTGGTAAACTAGAATTTTCGAAACAGGCACTTTTGAAACAGTCACCTTCGAGTGGACATTTTGTCGCGTCTCGGCAGTTGCAGCTTTTTGGGTTGCTGGGTTGTTTTGGTTTAAGAATCTTGGAGTTGTGCCTGTTGATTACGTTAGCCAAATTGTCCATACAGCTATAACTGACCTTGACAGTTCCTCTGTTGAAAGCGTTATACACAACGTATATCGTCTCACAAGTCACAACGTAGTATATCGTTTCTCTCTCGAGAGAGTTTCACTCTCTGACGAAGGGCCTTCGCTCGAAACATTAGACCACTTACACGCTATTTCGGTAGTATACAGTACAGTACAATATATTACAAGCACTCTGTGAAGTAGCGCGGGTGTCCTTTTAGTTTAGCGATAATGCAACGCTCACTACCCTTGTGGCGATTTGAGCACTCTTGCCCCATGCGCACTTCACGCTATACTCGTCCAGGTTGTTCCAATCTACACTGATGAGCTGTAGTACAGCGAAACGCGTCTCTCTCTCTCTCTCTCTCTCTCTCTCTCTCTCTCTCTCTATATATATATATATATATATATATATATATATATATATATATATATATATATATATATATATATATATATATATATATATATTACAGATGCCGTAACACTGTGTTTCATGCCTAAGGCAATCATCAGACGACTAACTGACATCAACGTATTCACTGAATTATATACAATTCGCGCGGCATGGATCAAAAGCGCTAATTGTCGGGCGGTATATATATATATATATATATATATATATATATATATATATATATATATATATATTATATATATATATATATATATATATATATATATATATATATATATATATATATATATATATATATATATATATATATATATATATTCAAATGTTATATTAGCTTTTTAGTCGTATATTCGCCTTTCAACCAATGCCGCACCTGATTAGTCAATTCATTTCCTACCTAGCAACGGGTTAGAAACCGGGAAAGATCGAGATATTTAAATTAACCAAACAATCTCCGTGATTGAACTTCATACTTGTTTTCTTACAAGTTTCCACGAGTTTTGGTGACCGTCTTTACCGATGGCTCAAGTTTTGATACAAAACGTTAACTTACAGAAGCGTTATTTAATAGCAACTGACTGTGACAAGTCACAATTTCGCGGGCGGCTCACTAAACTCTTGTTAACGAAGAGTAATGGATATTAATGCCTATTTTCCATACTATTTGCATCGTTCTTGAAGAATCAATGTTATAACCTCCTTTACCAGCTTGGGTTTATTTTTGTCAAAAACAACGAGAGTTTTAATAATTTAAATTACCACAAATAGCAAAGCATAACGTAAAATAACGTTTTATATGTCCTTGATATCAAAACTCGTGGAGACTTGTAAGAAAACAATTATGAACATGGAGATTGTTTTACTCGGTCTTTCCCGGTTGCTATACCCCGTTGCTAGGCAGGAAGTGAACTGATCAATCAGGTGCCACATTAGTTGAAAGGCGTGAAGTTCGACAATATCAAATTTACAAGAACTTGCCCCGTCGATTTACTTTTGTTAGCAATGAACAATTTCTAATTGCGATTTTCATCCGTGGTTGTCGACTTGTCGTGGTTTACGAGAATGACTATACTCGTATTTACTTGTAGGGAGCAGGGAGCTTGAGCAAACACTACGTCGACTCTTCGTATACAAAATAATTCTTCATTGAGAAGAAAAGGAATGAATGATATTTAGTTCCATGAGTATAATATCAACGCCGTCCTAGTTGTGAATACAACGCCACTAAGTGTATTTTCGCGTCTTCACTGAAGACAACGTGAACTGAAGAAGCTGTGAAAGTTGTTACTTGAGATTGACTTCAACCAAGTTACTATAATCCTTTTAGAACATTTTAGGAAGTCCTAAAACTTGTGGAAATACGCTATATTTTGTAAATTATCCTTGGTTTCTTATCAATGCAAAAAATAGTTTGTTTACCGCCGTCGTCTTCCTCGCTTGCTTAAGCTCCCTAATACAACTATTTCAGAGCACCTAGTCACCAGGACTTTGGTAAAAAACCCGCTTTAAATTTATGTTTCGATTCAGTAATAACCCTGCTTTTAACAACCCTGCTTTTCTGAATCGAAACAGAAATTTCAAGCGGGGTTTTTAAAGAACGAAGCATACAGGTATATGTTATATAACAACACGATCTCTCCCTTAAAGTGCCACTACGATCAAATTTTTACCTATCGATATTTTTACGTATTTATAAAGCAGAGCTTCTAAATATTACTCGGTCGGAACCGTTTTGCGATTAGACGATGGCAAGTATTATTTCTTTGACTCCGAATCTGGAGTTGTTACGTCCGCCATTAATCGTTCATTTTCCTGACCAGCGTAACGAAGTGACGTCAGATTCTCAATGGCTAATTCTTCAAGTAAATCAAGGTCGTTTTTTCAAATTCTTCGTCTGAAAGGCTGAACATTTCATCTACTTCTCGAAGAAAACAAGTAACATCGACTGAAATTCAGGCGTAGCATTGAGAATCTGACGTCACAAACAATATTACCTTTTGAAATTGCGGGCTCACTTGGAATACGTTTTTAGTAATGGTGGCCTAAATAATAGTGATTTCAGAGCTCAAAATACTTACTTCAAAATATCATTTTTTAGTGTTTTTTTACATCGATATTCGATGATCACTTTCGATCCTGAAATACTGTGAATTTTCATCGTAGTGGCACTTTAAATTAACCATTATCCTTAATTCACGAATCGCTCTAAATTAAGGATAATGGTTAATTTAGAGGCGATCGTGAAAGTCGCGTATATTAGTCAATTACTATCCCACAAGCTTAGTATCTCAAAATTTTGCCGGGGGGTTAGGGTTAGGATCTTTGTTGTGTTGGGGTTGGGTTCTAGCATTAGATTCACGTGGAGTCTTCGCGTTGAGAGTCTGACGTCACTTCCTTACACTGATCAGGAACATGATCGATTAATGGCGGACATAACAACTCCAGATTCGGAGTCAGAAAAATAATACTTGCCATCGTCGAATCGCAAAACGGTTTTGACCGAGTAATATTTAGCAGCTCTGCTTTATATAAATACGTAAAAATATCGATAGGTAAAAGTTTGATCGTAGTACCACTTTAAATTGAAATGACAATACAGACGAAGCATTACGAATATCAGTGCTCAATACATTGAAAAATATTGGACCCTGGTAACTAAACTAACAGAGAACTGTCTTATTTTTGTTCTACAAAACGGTTACATAAAACAAACCAGCACTCCGCGCATTATATAACCATGCACCTGGTTGACACAATCTTTGCAGTCATAATATTCATGGTTGAGATTACATAAAAGTTTCTCACCTATCGGGCAGACATTTAAGTTATCATTCGTGGTGCTTATTCTTTTAGCTGCAAATAACTGTATCTACGCATTGCTCCGTGCAATATATAGTGTTGTGTGAAATGATTAATCACTCAGAATCCTTTTTAGGCCGAAGAAGAAGAACGTAGAAAGAGAGAGGAAGAAGAAGAGAAACAACGAAAAGACGAGGAACAAAAGCAAGCCATGCTTGCAAAAGCCCGAGAAATAGAAGAAGCAAGGCGAATTGAAGAAGCTAGAAAAGCCAAAGAAGAAGCAAGACGTAAACAGGTTTGTTTTTTGAAGCTTTCCTTGTAAATGATATGATAAATATGCAGATCTGGAGTAAACATACTGTATAATGTATATGCTTTACTTTTTGTCCTTTTTCTCTCGCTGATAACGTAATCTATATTTGTAATAGGAAGAAGAAGATCGACGCAGAATTGAAGAGGAGGAAAGGTAATAATATTTTTGTTTGACTTGTTGCATGTATGAGAAATTATTGTGCGCAGCATGAGTATTTTTTCGTACATGGTGGGAATCTATTTTACACTTTGAGAAATATATCATGGATAGTTTGGCATTTTAAGAGTTTCGAATGTATTACAGTAGTTGCGAGAAACGAGTAAAATTCGTGCCCACACCATCTGCCAAACCATCGAATATATGGGTTTATTTATCATGTGACTCTTGCTGGGAACTCAACTTCAATCCGATAATTTGTTGCCATTAATTCGTTCTCGTTTGTCGCAGTATTCGCCAAAAATTCTTGAATGGTAGAGGACGTTCGTATATCAAAGCATGGTGATATCAAATTATTTTGAATTTTCTTGCTATAAAATGTGTGCTGTTTTTTTAATATCTTTTTGTGTGGTGCTTTGAAATATCTTAAAAAGATTTTCCCTTTCTATTAAATTTTTCTATTCGATCGGGAAATAATTTTAAAAATCACACCTCCAGTTGACTATATTGCGCACATTATATCTCGCCAAAGTTTTTTCAGAATCCTGAAGATAAGAGCCTCTCCTAAGGATACCCCCCTCGACACTTGAAGCTCCCAGTGGCTAGAGACCCTTATAGTTTCGAAGTACATCATCTTCATAAACCCTTCAGCCAACCGCGGTGTTATTCAACATTTTATTTTTGCTTCGATCCCAGAAGTTGGTACATGTAGTACCCACATTAAATGAACTTACTGATGTGTAGGGGCCGGTTGTTTAAAGCTTGGATAACTCGCTACGCAACCTATACCGATATCCACAAACTACGGTGGCTGCCTATTAAGGAACGAACTGCATGAGTTCTACTTATTAAGGCAACTCACAAAGCAATGCAGGATACTCATTGGACAAATTACTGACAACTAAAAAAAGCGATAAATAATAACTAATTGGAACATTCTAGGACTCCGTAAGACAGGATGATATTAAGGTGTTTCCTTAGGATGTTAGCTGTTCTCAATAACACTGTCTTTTGGATTTGACTAGTATTTATTATTAATTAATATTATTATTATTAATATATTTATCCGTTGAATAGGACTTATTCACAGAATACGTTATCCAGGCTTTGAACAACCGGCAACTGAATAATATTTGGAAAATATTCGCAGAAAAATTATCGTTTATTTATTGTGCTACATTAGTATACATTTAATATGATCAGCGGTCTTCTGAAAAATCATCTCTCTGTGTCTCTATGTGTCTCCCTGTACTGTTCTAAATTGAAAAACGTTGGCGATGAACACGTACAGAAATCTAATCTAATGTTTTATCTATAATAACTTTAAACCAGATTAAAAGCAGAAGAGGAAGAAAGACAGCGACAAGAAGAAGCTGAAGAAGATGCCATCACGCAACTGGAGAATGCATTAAAGGTAATGAAACTCTGTGTTAGTGTATCTATCTTCGTGCTTTTTATCTATTTATAATCTTTGGCACTCTATCAACAGCTTAAGTTTCATCTTAATGCTTCTTTCCACGGCTAAAGTTGGTTTACTAGTCACAGGAAGTGACGTGAACCCAGGGTCATGCAAAGACATTCCATAGTGAATTCAACAGTGAAATACGAAGAGAGTTTTCTCTGAACTTTAAATAGACCTTTTTAGAAAACATTCACTCAATTCCCAAACTCTCTACGTTGGATGTGCAATGTCTTTGTGTGTCCTTGGGTTCATGTCATTCTCTGTGAATAGTAAACCAACTGATAGGTACTTATAGTACGTATTCCATATAAGGAACAGCAAATATATTGCCATAGTAACCAGGGACTAAACCAGGTACTAAACCTAAACCCCAAATCAACTTAATTATAATTTATAACCTTAAACCCCTAAATCGTAGGTCCTAAAACCCCTAAACTTAAACCCCAAGGGATGATCACAATCCCAAAGCCCACCCCAAGGGATTATCTCAATCCCAAAGCCCACCCCAAGGGATGATCTCAATCCCAAAGCCCACCCCATGGACTCCCCACCCCATGGACTCCCCGGCACGAATACGACCATAAAAACTTTTAAATGTTTGAAGGGTTTAGCTCCATCATACCTAGCCAATAGATTTACTTTGAGAATACAAACACGTAATCGTAACACCAGATGTAAGAATATGTTAGACGTCCCTCTATAGAACTGCTACCGCGGTCAACGTTTTTATTTAGGGGAGTTAGATTGTGGAACGAGCTATCCGACAGTATCAAGTACATTGATAATATTAAAATTTTTAAAGGAGCATGCTCCTAGAAGAATGGTTGGAATAGGTAGAATCAATAATCAATAATTTTCTACTAATAATCTTTTAAATTTATATATGTATATAATATACTATTAATCACGTAGATACATATTTATAGTTAGGGTAATGTGTTTGCTCTTCCCATGTTATTCCTATGTGACCTTATATGGAATACGTAAGTCCATATGAACCAACTTTAGCAGGGAAAGAGGCATCGAGATGAAACTTTAACTGGTGATAATATTAGGCATTTTTTATCAGAAAGTGATAAAGATTATAAATATATAAAAAGCCCAAGCATGAGATAGGTATTTTATTATTAGTGTATAAGAAGCTTTGACTCAAGTTTGATGATAAAATAAAGATGTCTTTTATCCAAACAAGCAGAAGTTAATTAACTCTCTTTGACATGTGCCAATGAATCGAAAATTAAGTTTGTCTTATTTGAAAGAACTCTTAAAATAATGGAGAACATAAATTTACAGCTCTGCCATATTTCACTTCGTTCTCGAGATATTTAGACTTATGTGAGATAATCTAGACGTCACACGGTTTGCACAACTTACATATTAACATATTGAAAATTGGTGTATATCTTTGCGATTATTGAAGGAAATCACTTGAAACTTTTCTTCAATGTTTAGTTTCATGGATTGTAGCACTATGCAAAGTTTTAAGTGATTTTGTTTAAAAATCTCAAAGATACACAAATTTCAAATATGTTAAAATATTGTGCAAACCGTGAACGTCATAGATTATCTAGAAGTCTAAATTTGTCGAGAACCAAGTAAAATATGGTAGAGCTGTAAATTGATGTTCTCCGTTATTTTAAGACTTCTTTCAAATAAGACAAACATAATGTTCGATTCATTGGCACTTTAAGTGACTTGATAAATGGTTAAATGATATTGCTTATCGAAAGACCGAAAATAAAAATAGTTTTTATTTACCGAATATTAGATTTAATCAAACTATTTTTCTCCCACGTTATGACGCAAATTATGATGCTATTTCTATTCTTTGTTTAAATCGTATGAGTTATTACGCCCACCTGATAAAAATCGAGATTGCGTTTTCACTGTCATTAGCTTGATCTAATAGTAGAATCAGAAATTATAATGTTTTATGGTGTATATTATTAAATAGATAATATAAATAAGTACATAAACAAATAATACGCTACTCTGCAGGCTTTAAAACGTTTTTTGAACGCAACTTTAAAAGTTACTGTCCATATATATTTATGAATGATTATGCGCATCGTGCATTCAAACTTAGAGTCCCTGGTTTTTCAATTTATTTACATTTTACACAAATTATTGTGCAATTTATCACATTGCATTCTCATTTGCTGAATAAAAAGACAATTTTTCACGCGCCCGACGCTTCCTAGGTCGCTGTTAAACTCTGATTGGCCCGTAACTATATATTTGTATACAGTAACCTAACAAGAACCTACATTTTACCCAATCAGCCTGGGATAGGTTCTTATATTCTGATATGTTCTTATATAAACAAATTCTTAATTTCAGCATGCGGTTCTTAATAACGGTTCTTGTTAGCGGGTTTTTACTGTATGATTGGTCCGTAGCCGTAAAAGGGATTTTCGTTCCCTTCTTTAGTCTGCTTATTATTTTATAAACGGATATAAAATGTTGTTGTTGTTTATGTACTGTGATAAAAACATGTTTTTGTTACGCTTTCTGAAGTCTCACAACATTCCGCGTGTTATGAGACATGAACCAAAAAACGGAAGGAATATTAAAAAACAAACTAGAAATTAAGTAACTCAATGCTTTTCGATGGTATGATGTATTGAATGCTATTCGATGGTATGGTGTATTCATTGCTATTCGATGGTATGGTGTATTCAATGCTATTCGATGGTATGGTGTATTCAATGCTATTCGATGGTATGGTGTATTCAATGCTATTCGATGGTATGGTGTATTCAATGCTATTCGATGGTATGGTGTATTCATTGCTATTCGATGGTATGGTGTATTCAATGCTATTCGATGGTATGGTGTATTCAATGCTATTCGATGGTATGGTGTATTCAATGCTATTCGATGGTATGGTGTATTCAATGCTATTCGATGGTATGGTGTATTCATTGCTATTCGATGGTATGGTGTATTCAATGCCATTCGATGGTATGGTGTATTCAATGCCATTCGATGGTATGGTGTATTCAATGCTATTCGATGGTATGGTGTATTCAATGCTATTCGATGATATGGTGTATTCAATGCTATTCGATGGTATGGTGTATTCAATGCTATTCGATGGTATGGTGTATTCAATGCTATTCGATGGTATGGTGTATTCAATGCTATTCGATGGTATGGTGTATTCAATGCTATTCGATGGTATGGTGTATTCAATGCTATTCGATGGTATGATGTATTCAATGCTATTCGATGGTATGGTGTATTCAATGCTATTTGATGGTATGGTGTATTCAATGCTATTTGATGGTATGGTGTATTCAATGCTATTTGATGGTATGGTGTATTCAATGCTATTCGATGGTATGGTGTATTCAATGCTATTCGATGGTATGGTGTATTCAATGCTATTTGATGGTATGGTGTATTCAATGCTATTTGATGGTATGGTGTATTCAATGCTATTTGATGGTATGGTGTATTCAATGCTATTCGATGGTATGGTGCATATTCAATGCTATATTCGTGTATTCAATGGTATTCAATGCTATTCGATGGTATGGTGTATTCACTGCTATTTGATGGAAGATGGTATTTAGCGCTATTTCTGGTATTACTAATATAGATAAATAAAGATTATTTTATGGTCCAATGACGTTAGGATATTCTTAAAGTAATGAAATTTTGAAAGGCTCTTTGTTAGTTGCACTTTACAGTTAAAGTGTTATACTATAACTAGAGTGTCTGATATTCGACTCCTTAATTCTCAATGAAATAACAGTATTTTGGCAGTATATAGAGAAGTTGGTCTGTGAACTATTGGAGATAAACTAGGAGTAATCAAAGATTATGTTAATTCGAAGCAAGCTGTTGATGAATGGGGGATTTGTGTACATGTATGTCAAGAAATATGAAAGAAATAAGAAATATAAGAACTGAAGCTCGGAATTCGTATATTAAGAGCTTTCGTATTTTCTATATACGAATATAAAGCATTTTATTGTATACAACAATGGCATCTTTGACAAGAAATCAAAGCACGAGGCCGACGAGTTCATGGACCGTGTGTGGCCTATATATATACAGGGCCGGGGGGAGAAAGGTAACTTTCGGTCTCAGGACTAAAAAAGTGTCGACACAAAATACACCAAAAAATCTCGATTACGACGCAGCAGTCTTCCTTTTCGTAAACGGTCTTTGCCATCCCGAACGCTCTTTGCCATCTTAAACATGACCCGAAACCTTCCTGAAACCTAACCCCCGGAATTTCCCCTTCCCGAAACCCCGAAATGTTGTTGACTCGATGTTGTTGCCTCTCGTACCTTCAGGATTCCGGCCCCCTGATCTACTATAGTTGAGCTGTACTGTATCTCGAAACAGTGTTTAATTCATTTGAAGTGCACGAGATATTCTTTCTTTCCAGGATGTGCAGTGATTCTATTTCAGAATCATGCTCTCGGTACATTTAGACGCGGAAATCATTTTATGGATGTCACGCAATGTTTTATCATCGGATTGGCCTGGCGGCTTTATAGTGTCTGTTGATGTTTATTATTAAACGATGTGATATTGCTAGTACTGAATGTTTGATCAGCCAACAAAAGTAAATAAGGCAGAAAGAGGAAGTCGGCATAGGGTACGTCTCTTAAAAAAGACATCGTAGTTGACTAAAGAGGTTTTTTCTCTAAACACTTTGATTTCCCGCTCAAAATATATTTGGATTTTGTCTGACAAGGGTCACACACTTAACACTTTACATGTCTGATCGTCTCTATCATGTTTAATATCATAACTGCCGTTGTTTTTGCCATACCATCAAACTATACTAGCTCCGAAAATAAAGGTTTAGGTTATATACTGCGTGATTCTTATGATATTTATACTTGTTACTATAGATGAGTCTCTATACACACCAATTTCATATTGATATAGTGTAACTTAAACTTAAAAGGGATTTCGCTCGAGACCGCTCGTTAGACCTCCTACACACTATTTCGGCAGAACATCAACCTTTTAGAATTTTCGATTCATATTGATAGTGTTTGTTGATTTGTTAACCAGTATCTATATTGTGCATGTGTAGCTTATTTAATCAGAAGTGCGCATGCTTCTTAGTGTATGAACTCATATATAAATTAAGAAATTCGAATCCGACACTTTTAGATCGCCGTGAGAGATTTTATAATACGGTTGACTTACGCACACTGGTTGTAAAGCAAAGATTTCAATTTTGCAATATTTCGTGATTGTTGTGACATGGAAACTGCTAAGGAGGTCTGTGAGCCTTCAAGTATTACTTTATATGACTATAGAGATATGTTCAGTTGTATTATACGCCTTTGTACACAAATGTTTGTCATGCACACCATATTTTTATTTGGTGTTTCATCGATATAGACGTTTATGTATAGTTCAATGCTGATCAGTTATCGTATATATTCATTATAACAATGAAACTTATTTGTGCAAGTGAATCCGTCAATAATACTGCTAGTGCCAACTTTATAGAACTTAGCAGTGTTTGTATATAGTACTTATTTTTTCTATATTTTTCACCAGACTGATGAACTAAGCGACGACGAAGATGAAGATGACGATTCTTCTTCTGACCGTCCTCCAAGTATTATTGATGAATCCTTGGAGTTACCATACAAAGAAGACTATCTTACGATGAAAGAAGGTAACAAAATATCGTTTATCTTCCATGCATGCATGCAGGACCATTTACACGGTATTTTCTCTTACGATTGTTATGCCAGTGGCGTATATATATATACGCAATTGTTTCTACCTGCCACAATTCTTATTTGTGATTTGCTAGTCATTGTTGCAAAATGGCCCTTGGACTCTTATAATCACATGCATCAAGATGATAATCGAAATATGGACGATAGTCAAGCTCAAAAGCTTAGAAAATATTTCCTAGCCTCAGACTGCATGGGATAGAACCTGTACCTTTTGATAGTCGGTTAGGCTCTTAGTTTCATGCCCATTGAGCTACCGAGACTCGAGAGCGTAGCCATTATATGCGGCAGTTACTATATATGGTCGATTGTGGGAATCTTTGCTCTCCATCCGAGTTTCTGTAGCTCAATGGGCGAGCGTCTAACCGGCAATGAGAAGGTTACTTCAGGTTCGATCCTTGTCAAGGACTTTTTCAAACATTTTCTGAGCATTTGAGCTGGACGATCGGCCATATATGTCGTCTGTCAAGTTGTCAACTCCAGAGATGATAATCGTGTTATAAGGAAAACTCGCTGTAAATGAAATAGCTTTGTTACGTTGGAAATGTAACGGTAACACGTGTTTAGTTAAGATTTTTAGTGCAATGAAATAACGTACGTTACATGTGGCGTGTGCTATTATGGTGCTGCCACTCACCACTAAGTCAAGCCCGGTCGGACGGGGTTAGTACTTCGATGGGTGACTATCTACGAATAACCTCGTGTCGATTCGCGAGCTTGAACTCTACAGTAAGTAGAGTTATTAGTCATTAGTTGATCTCTCCCGAGCTTCGAGGGTTTTCCTCCGGGGTCTCCGGTTTTCTTTCTTCAGTAAAATCAACACTTATCATCATAGCTGTGCTCCGTGGGAGTATCAATAAAGTATGTATGTATGTATGCATATGCGTATTAGCCATCGGGGGGGGGGGGGGGGGGCGATATTGCTCGCATGTTGTATTTTGTTTACCGCGTTGCTTCTTGTCAAACAATAAGTTCCATGTCAATTGTTGTTGAGAAAGTTACCTATAGCAAGAAGAACGTTAGTCTAAAAATGTAGTCAATGTTGAAAATAGAAGTAGACCACTTAGGATGCAGTCGTCTTTTTCCTGTCTAGAGAGTCTTTTTAATGGGAATCGATTAATCTAGAACGAGGTTAAAAGGGATATATAACAGTGTGCAGTATAAGACTGGTGGGAACCAAGAAAAACTCACCCCACACGACCACCATCATCACACTTAGTTTGCTTCAATAACGTCAGACAATATTCGATGGCAGAAATAGAAAGAGCAAATTTGGTTACCAGTGAAAATTTCAAAACATCTCAAAAACAAATTAAAGTACAGTAAATATATAACCAATTTAAAATGACGGGCAGGTTTTGACCACCAGCTGCTATCATCTTAAATTTCGCTAATTTACAAGATTTTAAAATTCGCCAAACGTTTCGTTGTTTACTAAGTTTGACTCGCTCTTTGAACAACTATAGCATGTGAACCATCTTATAAATCCTTTTTCTCACTCCCCAGAGATTCAAGTAAACAAAGGGCAGGTTAATGGACTTTTAACCTTATGGCAAAAGCCGCAATGCATTGTGGTAGTGTAGTATCACTTTACTTCGAAGGGAGATGGCCGCAGCGAGGCGAGCATTTTGCTTTGACGAAGAAACGACCAATTTTAGCGACTTTTTTCTTGTCAGAGTGAAATTTAATTTTCCCTATAGGTATTTTCCCTATATATCCATGTAACTACATTCCCTAGAAAAGACGACGTAATCGCACAAGTTAATGTCGAGAAAATGGATCCATAATGCTTGATTAACCGACGACTGTCCGAACGAAAACATTATGAAACACTTTTTTCATATTAAGAGATGAGTAGAAGTAGAGCACTTAGGATTAATTCGTCTTCTAGGGAAAGTACTGTAGTTAAAGATCTATACCTGTCCTATAGGGACGTCCTATGGCGACAAATCCCTTCGATGTAAAGTGACACTACACAATGCATTCCGGTTTTCGCAATAAGTTAAAGGTCCATTGGTGTACCTATCAAAAGAAGCTAAAATACAATTATATGGTTGAGGTTCACCATCATAACGGCTATGGCGTCAAGTAAAAACGATCTATTTGTCATTCAGTATTTTAATGCAACTCACTTTAATATTTTGTTTTAACTCGTGAATATGCGAAGCATATAGGAACGAGTTATTGGAGTGAAGCGATTGTGCACTGACTCGCCCGCCGTGTTGTTAGCAATCGGAAACCTATCGATAGAGTATCGGATTCCTTCGGCGTCACCAGTGAACGTTTTATGCTCACTTAAATCATGGTCTCGAGTATAACAGTGAATGCGGCAGAATGTTTCACCAAACTGATGGCGCTCAACATCTTGGTAACAAATGTAATTCTGCAAGTGACCTGAAATTATAGTAGCGTTATGGCACGAGAAGACATGCATTTATAAACTTTATTAACATATATCTGATGCATGGTGGAGGCTAATATTGGCTAGTGTTGGTGTTAACGTTATGTGCCCAGCGATAAACGACCTGCAGGCGTTGGCGCACATAAAATAAACGATAGCATTTTGTTTATACGCGACAAAGAGAAAGATAACTTTTATTTTGCGTTCACTTGCGCACTTTAGTTTTGAATTATCTGTACTTGTTCAAGATTTGTACTTCATGCGGCTATGATATTAGATAAAGTTTTCCATATGTTAATGAGATTATAGACCGCTAGATTGAAAGATCAGATGATTGACGAAACCTGCAGAACTATCGTGGGAACTTAACCTTTCTCTCGACCTCTGAGTGTTTGAGATGTATATATAAGGACAATAATTGTACAATCGTTCCTACAGTGCTCCACGATATTTAGTCACAAATAGCTTTTTGAAACTAGTGCTTTGGTTAACAACATCAACAGTCATTAACATTAATTTGTATAACAAAAATCCTCAAATATTTAATGTCTAAAAGGAATTCAGTACTTACACTTTCTACCTCTTTTTAATATATTAATGCAACAGAACGATAGTACGCCTCTTGCGGCCTCTACATATACCCATACGGTACAAAACTACGGAAACTTCAGAATTTTTGTGAGAAAAATAGATTATCATCGCATCCACGAGTTAGCCACAAGCTGCCTTTGATTAAATAATTAAATTATTGAAAATGATAATTACTAATCTGAATCTACTTAGTTTATTCGACTTGGCATTTCTCCTCATTGACATTGGCATTTCTCCTCATTGACATTGGCATTTCTCCTCATTGACATTGACAGTCCCTGTTCGTGACAGGTGCTGAATGGCATTTTTAATTATGATAACTTGCTTTTCCATCGGTAATCAAACATTTCGTCAAACTGCATTCTCTGGGTGAAAAATAGAGAGAACCACCACCATGGAAATAGCGCCTTAAATATATCCATACTTTCCTACCTACTCCCAACTTGCAACACTTGAAACTACAGTAATCTGGAAAGAGTTTTTGGCTCCGTCCTTCCACTCAATTGCTGAGATCACGCGAGGGAAATTTGAGAAAACAAACGTCGCCATGAGGTGTTTCTGATGTGTTGTGCTTTTTTGTTTATACTTTAGGTGGTTTGCTAAACTTATGGAAGAGACATTGGTGTATCTTGCGTGATGAGACCCTGATGTGGTTTAGAGGGAAACTAGTAAGTCATGTTGCTCATTGCATGTGGTTCATTGGTATTCATCTCCGAAGAACAGTGGCAATCACTGATCTTTGCATAACCATAGGATTTGTTAACAAATAACTCATGCTTTTAATAATAAAACATTAATAAAACTAGAAATACGAATCCGCAATAATCCCCTCGCCCGCCTTTTCTACATCACATACGTTCTATTATACTATGAGAACGTGCCGCTTCGCGTTGTCTTCGATTCAAACGGATCACCCAAGACGACTTTTTAACTTCCTTATAAGGAGATGACCTACCATTTTACACACACACACATATATATATATATATATATATATATATAGGGGACAATGTTGTTTACATATCTCATTTGTTTTCATCAAATGCCAGACCGTGGCCAGATGATCGGAATGTTCGCACTCAATCCCATTGATCTCCTCTTTTACGGCGCTTCGTGCGACTACGTATCAATTTTTATATAATATACCTAAAGTCCCCTAAGATAATACACCACTTGAACAAATATCCGTATTATTCGAAAATATCAAGGTAAATCAATAAGAACATAATACCTTAGTGAACACGAATAGTTTTACCATGGATAGTAGAAAGACTGGATAGGATCACGTGTGACGTTTCCAGCGTGCTGATTGGTTAAGGCACCAGTTGATCGCGTGAAAACCAGTTGAAAATCGTGATGTCACAAAATCTCCATAAATCGCAACTTTTAGCAATAATACAGCTAAAAATGATAGCAAACTACCAAAAAATATACCAATGCCACTTTACGATGGAATATCCGACTACCATTATTCATTTTAGGCGAAAAGTTCCAACTTTAGACGGTGAAAAAATTTCAAACTTCAACTAAAACAACGGTAGTTTTTGCGACGCCAGTTTCTTCACAACAAAAAGAAAACAGCTGAAACAAAGACGAACAACATTTACCTCGAACACTTAGTCGTGGCTTAGGCAGGTTTGTGAGACGATGAAACTTTTTGGAATCTCAATATAGCGACCTGAATACGAAAATATGGAGAAGTCAAAGAGAAACTCAGAATAATCTGCATACTTGTGACATCTTCGTGATATCACGATTTTCAACTAGGTTTTCAAGCTGACGTCAGCTAGTTTCCTATCCAGTCTTTTTATTATCCATGGTTTTACTAACAAACGTTTGTCGTCCAAAATAGTCGGAAAATCCCACAAATTAGTGAAAATAACCAAGTTTTTGCTATACCTATACGGGATGCCTAATTCCTGTACTGCTGTTTTAACACACCACCTTTTGATGAAAAATACGAACAAAGCTTCCTGACTCACTAGATACGAAATTAAGGTCATTAAAGGGACACTCCGGCCCAAATACAAATGCAGTTCATATGAAAGATCTTACTGACTTTAGTTTATTTCCAAAGTTTCAGCATTCCTATCAATTTAGTTGAGAAGATATTGCTAGTTGAAGTTGAAAATTTGTGGATTTTGACGCCATATTGGTTTTGAAAATATGACGTCATTGAGTGATGCTTTATCGTCAGTGGAGTTGTTTTGATGGCGATCACATAGTGATAGTTATTGTGAATGGTCTTTGGACGAAAATTAGTCGAAATAAACTATTTAGTTCATCATGCAGGAAAGTAGAGGAGCTTCTTAGGCATAATACGAGATCACGTCACTCAGTGACGTCATATTTCAGAAACAAAATGGCGTCGAAATTGGACAAACTCTCCAACTTCAACTAGCCACATCTTCTTAGCTAAATTGATAGGAATGCTGAAACTTTGGAAATAATCTAAAGTCAGTAAGATCTTTCATATGAACTACATTTGTATTTGGGCCGGAGTATCCCTTTAAAGCAGAACTACTGGCTGATCCGAGGGTTGAGCCATACATAGTCAATCGAGATATGGTCTGGAAACTCGGCAAACTTCAAAGCGACTATAATGAGCTACGTTTTGATGTTGAACCGTACCTTACACCGTGCACATCCTTTGTTTTAGGTTTATTAATATTTAAACAACACGGTTGAGCGATTAAACCCAAACGATTCTATTGGATGATTGCTTCATTATACTAAAATACAATAGGTTCAGTGACCGTGCACCGTGCACAAAATTGAATAAAGACGAACAAAAAGATAGAACAAAGACTTTAGCTGAGTTTCCAGACCATATCTCGATTGACTATGATCTATATAATTGGCTTATCTAACACACACCACGTACATTTTTGAGTACGCAACAATATTTTCTTCATGTTTTCTTTATTTAATAGGAAGCGTTGAAAGCAGGATGGTTGGTGAAAAAAGGTGGTGGGACAGGAACATTATCGAGGTTATTCTGAAGTTTTTAGTTTTCAAGTTTTCAAACGAAAATTTTTATCTCATATTTTTGCTGATGAAGGATTAAAAATTAAGTTTCTGTTGTTAAAACTTAATATCGTGTCCTTTTACATTCAAAAACCTCAATCAAACATGATGAACTTTATGCGACAAATTCCGCGCGGCCAGCAAAATTCCTGTGGTTGAGTTGTAAACAATAGCGTTTGCAAAGGTATTTACGTCACTACTCGTCTCAGACCCCTTATAATTTGTCGCATAAATCAGGGTAGAAAGAGAAAGGGTTTTTCCAATAGATTATTTTTACTTAAACAATATTTTAATACAGAATCTTAGTTTTGAATATTTTTCATTCAAAAATATCAAATAAACATTTTTGGTTCATAGGCACTTTAAGTTTAAAGTTTTTAACCTTATGCTTAAAGAAAACCATCACCTAGTTTTGTTATGTATACGTACATTAGGTATACGTACATTATGTATACGTACATTATGTGTACGTACATTATGTATACGTACACAGTACGTGTGTCCTTTTGTAAAGAGAAGTAGGGTGGTACCAAAAACATGCATTTTGGCAGTGTATCATTCGATGGTAAAATGCCAGTATGGAGGTGCCTGGAGGTGTTTTACAGCGTTTATTTGGATGATGTAGACGTAGTCGCAAACGTAGATGTAGACGCAGAAGTTGACGCAGACGCAGATGTAGACGCAGACGTTGACGCAGATGTAGACGCAGATGTACTGTAAACGTACTGTAGACGTAGACGTAGACGTACTGTAAACGTAGACGTAGACGTACTGTAAACAGATACGCAGACGCAAACGTACTGTAAACGTACTGTAGACGTACTGTAGACGCAGACGTAGACGTACTGTAAACAGATACGCAGACGTAAACGTACTGTAAACGTACTGTAGACGTACTGTAGACGCAGACATAGACGTACTGTAAACAGATACGCAGACGTAGACGTACTGTAAACAGATACGCAGACGTAAACGTACTGTAAACATACTGTAGACGTACTGTAGACGCAGACATAGACGTACTGTAAACAGATACGCAGACGTAGACGTACTGTACACAGATACGCAGACGTAAACGTACTGTAAACATACTGTAGACGTACTGTAGACGCAGACATAGACGTACTGTAAACAGATACGCAGACGTAGACGTACTGTAAACAGAGACGCAGACATAGACGTACTGTAAACAGATACGCAGACGTAGACGTACTGTAAACAGATACGCAGACATAGACGTACTGTAAACAGATACGGAGACGTAGACGCAGACGCAGACAATAAAAATGGTGACCGAATGTTGCTAACTTTTAATTTTCAGACGGAACTGGAAGAGAAGATGGTTTGTGCTAAAAGATACAGTTTTAACATATCACGAAAATGATGCTGAAGGTGCGAAAGCTCTTGGTACAATTGACCTCAGAAAATGTCAGTAAGTACAAAACGTTTTGATCATTGTTATTTAATGATCTGTTTGAAATAGTTTTGGTTAAAAGTGAATACAAAATAGGCTTTATGCATTCTTCTGTTTTATTTAAATTTTAGGTAAACTATGAACCTTATGTTCGTACAGTTCTTAATAACTTGTATTATTACAGGAGAATTGTTGATAGTGGTGAAAAGGAGAATGCATTGAGTATTGTAACAGAAGGAAGAATATATCATATCATTGCTGAATCAGCTCACGACTGGAAGTAAGCGTTTTTCTGGTTGTATGTTATCTATAAACGCTGTAGTCTATACACTTGTTCTTATTCTTTATTGTAAATCGTTTATAACACTACGTTCCTCAAATAAACAACTTTTAATTATACCTAAATATAATATGAAATCATATGGCCTGCGAGCTTTTTCAGTTGCTGCACCTATACTGTGGAACAGTCTTGCAGAAGACATTAGATGTACTACATCACTAAGTATTTTTAAGACTAAAATTAAGACATTCCTTTTTAATCGAGCTTTTAGTAAATCTTAATTAGTTAGTCTAGTTATATATCTATTGTGTAAGTCGTTCTATTTTATATTTTCATTCGTTTTTTAATCTTATAATTATGTTAGTCATTTTTCATGTAAAGCACCATTGGATATTTATAGAAATAACGCTATATAAATGTATATATTATTATTATTATTATTATTTATCAAAAATGTTTTATCAATTAATTAATTAATTATAAGTATTACCACCATGATATGAGGGATATTAGTGATTAAATTATCCCGAAAACCGAGGGAGAAGCCAAGAGATGTCAAATCCTGCCGAGGCTTGAGGGACATTTAATCACTAATTTCCGACATATTAGTTTGTAGTTAGGCTTTGGCCCATTGTGCTAAAAAAATTGGCATATTATGCTAATAGCACTGCTCTCAATTTTGCCTAATTATGCTAAAAATTATGCTAGAATTCACAAATTATGCTCGATATTCTCACATAAATGCTCGATATTCTCACAGATTCTTACATAAATTCAACAACTCAAAAAATGTTTAACATTGAAAGTCAAGGCAGTAACTTAAGTCAAAGGCTCAAAGTCAAGCATCAAGGGGTCAAAATAACGGATATATAATATAAATAGCAAGACATCATTAGAATACTAGATCATCGATTATTGTACTGCAGTATTACGGTCTTGTAACAAGTTTCTGACTTTCTAGACTACCAAATGAGTAATATTACCTTTTATGCTTAAAAAAGTGCTAAAATTTTAGGATTATGCTCGAGCAGTGCTCGTTTTAGAAATTATGCTTTTTTGCTCCATTATGCTAAAAATTATGCTGGCACAATGGGCCAAAGCCTATTTGTAGTACCATATTTACTGACGAAATATAATTTGAATTCTTTTGGGAATGAGAATATTGTGAATGGGTGGGTAGGAAGTTTGGATGTTTGCTCATGTATTTCCCTGTTTTGATGGCAAATTAGTAAAAGTTTGCATTAAATCGTCCTTGAGAACAATAGAAACTGATATAGTCCTGGTATTATTCACTTAAATTATGTATTTTTTCACCCAAATAACCTTTCTCTTTTTACGTTCCTTTGTAAAGCCAATGGTTCAATGTCCTCAATAGAGTACATAGAGCATCAGAACATGAATTACGTGATATGAAAGAAGAATCAGCAAACATCAAACACGCAATTGTAAGATATGAATATTTGTAACTGTGTTTGTTTGTAATAACGTATATTCATAGATGTTTGCATCTGTCTATGTCTATGTGTATAATTTTTCTTTAATTATATATGTTATGGTTATTAGGGTACAATTGATGTTCCATTAGTGGAATCATGTACCTTGGGTGGAGTTCCTGGAAAGTAAGTTGTACTGCTTTTCATTGTATAACTTCTATAACTTATTTTAGTAAAAACTTATTATAATACTAATACAAATGCTGCAATCTGATTGGCTATACGCTACTCGCTATCTGATAGATCTATCGAGTGACGTAATAAGAGCGAGTTTGATTCACTGATCTCTAAATAAAGACTGGATCGAGCAACTATTGTTCAGAAAATGAAGCCGGAAGTCCGCCATTACTAAGGGACCAACTGAGACTCCTATGAGGTTTTTTGATGGTTTATGTGCTCTTACCATCGACAAAATAAAATAATATTACTATAAAGAGGACCAGAAAACATTTTTCAAATTACTGGGTAAAACGATTCATCGCCTACCTACAGATTTACTGCGACTTTGGTCCCTTAGCAATGGCCGCCGTTGGCTCTAATTATCCAGTGAGAGAAGCCTGATATGAGACGTCAAATTAGGTTGAAGATTTTATGCATTTAATGTTAACAAAGAAACTATATTGGCCAGACACTAAACCTATTTTGCGAGCGTCACAGTTTGATTTGCTTGCAAACTCGGAGTTTCTAATGATCTCTCGTTAATTTACATTATGCAAATATGCAGGCTTCAAAATCAGCTCATCAGATACAATAGAGAGCTCAATCCAGTCTTTATTTAGAGATCAGTGGTTTGATTTCTGGCTGCCTATTGAGGAGCTGATACAATTCAAAATTATTTTACTGACTTATAAAGCCTTGAATGGAATGGCACCGACCTATTTGAAGGAAATGATTTCACGATACGAACCAAAAAGGACGCTTCGTTCTTCCTGTATCTTCTGAAGCAAGTCTTTTAAACTTCTTTCTTACGGAAAACGAGAATTCACTATATCTGCAGCTCAGCGATGGAATTCGATACCAATTGACATTAAGTGTTCGGCAAACATTGATATTTTTAAATTGAAAGTTAAAACACATCTTTTTAAATTGGCTTTTGGACTTTCTTAATCTCTGTTGTTATATATTTTACTATATCTTATTTATCAACTGTGTAAATTATTTAGATTATCTATTTTGAATTTCACAAGCCATTTACAACATTCGCGTCCGTGTTGTATCGGATATACAATCTCTCGCCTTCGGCTCGAGCTTGTATATCCGATACAACACGGCCGCTCATGTTATAAATAGTACGTAAAGCGCTTAGAATATAGAATATAGGCGCTATATAAGTTTACTTATTATTATTTCGCAAAAAAATATGCTTATATACCTCGTTTTTCGAAATAATGTTGAAGAAATAACGAAACATTAGACGATACATGAACGATCGTCGAGCTCAAATCCTCAGAAAATGTTTCTAATTCCCGGACAGGAATCGAACTCGTGACCTTCTAATTACTGGTGAGACATTCTAACCATTGAGCTACAGAGACTCAGATGGAGAAGGTTGCAATGATGTACTGGTTCGATTGATATATGTACTCAGTAAATATGTACCTAAAATGAACATGTTTTGTGATTGGCTATATGGAACAAAAGTGGTTATGGTTAGAACATTGGTTTCTTTGTGGTTGACTCTATTGTTTTAATCAACCAATCACAAAACTTGATAGTATAGGTAGGTGGCGACCCTATGTACTGCCTGTGCCTGCCGCACAGCAATGCTTGGGTGTGTTGTTTTGTTTTCTGATGATCGTTCATGTATCGTCTACCTACTCCAAACTCCCACTGCATCACTATATAAATAAGTTAGTTTCTATCACCTTGTAGAAATTGAGAGCGAATAATCAATAGTTGTTAAATAAACAAAATATAGCTTTGTAATCTGACATCTTAGCTCCCTTTTCAACAAAAAGCTTCATTATCAAAGTAAAAGAGGGGATTGGGTTTTTCAAATTCGCTTCAGTGCCAAGAAACGATGGCTCTATATGTCGAAACAGGAGTAAACAAACTAGACATCGTACATTAGTGTATTTTATCCTTTCCAACCTCGACTTTAAGTCATTATTCGTGTTCATTTGAACTAATTCAGAAAGGTATTTTGTTACAATGATATAATAAACGACTTTATTTTCTTTAGGCCTAATTCATTCACTATTATCACTGCTAATCGTTTATTGAGTTTCTGCGCTGACACGGTTGAAGATGCCAACAACTGGGTGGAAGGTAATTAATGTAATTAATGCATTACATAATTATAATTACAATTTTACATTTACATTTACCGTTACCGGGTCGACCGTAGTCGTTTATACATATTACATATTACATATTACATATTACATATTGCATATTGCATATTGCATATTGCATATTGCATAATGCATATTGCATATTACATATTGCATATTGCATATTTCATATTGCATATTGCATATTACATATTGCATATTGCATATTGCATATTGCATATTGCATATTACATATTACATATTAGCCTACGTCATAGTCTGTGAAATTTTGAAAACCACAGACTATGAACCTGCGCCGTTAATCGTGTTCTGTGACGTAGCTACTATAAGGAATTCATATAGTAGACCACGATTGGTCGCTTAGAAAATTTAGTTAATACGTGATATTCAATTGGTTAAGAACTACTTCCGTTTTCAATGTTGTTTACCACGAAGACAGTTTCTCAGCCGCCTCAACGTATTCTTTGTAAACGAGATTAAAGTTTGCTAATACTTTGGCAAAGGATGACTGTTTATAGTCGGCATAATTTTGGTTCGAGGATCGAATTGTTAATCATACGATATTTCCAGTTAGCCGTCGAGTGCCGATTCTCGTTATGCTGTTTCGTTTTAGCTTTTCAGCTTGTCCTATTTGTCTATTAGAACTAAGTTTGCTCTTCATATGATTTCTTAAACTTTTACTGTAAATACTCGTTAGTTGCTATAAGCATAGACTTGCTCCAAGTCTGCCTCTTGATTGTTTCGGGTTTGTTTAAAGATGGGTTTGTTTCGAGAATACCGGACGGGTTTGATTCGGGACGGGTTTGATTCGAGAGAGCTAGGTTCTTTTCAAAACCTTGAAACAAACCCGCTTTTGAAACTAAACCACTCTCGAAATAAACCCGTCCTCTCGAAACAAACCCGTCTTTAAATAAACCCGAAACAATCAAGAGGCAGACTTGGAGCAAGTCTACTATAAAGCATAAACACAATCTATAAGCATTGCGAATAATCGGCATAAATTACAGAACACACAATTTGGCTCTGATGCACAGACGCTACTTAGGGGCGGACCATTTGATTTTTGAGGGGGGGTTGGAAGATTCAGTCCATGCAAGCATTTTTTTTCTACCCAAGCGAACAAGCCAGATATTTTTTTCGCGTAAAAGTGCAGCGCAAGATATTTTTTTCGCAATATATTCCGCTGCAGGATATTTTTTTTGCCACTCATGATATTAACGGCTTACAGTAACTTAATAAAGCTTGCATACGTTTCAAGAACTGTGTACCTAAAAAGTCCTAAGTTCTGATGTCAGAGAAACTATTAAAGGCCATATAAGGAACTATGACAACAATGGTGTATAAAAACTGAAGTTTTAATATTCAAAAAATATTAATATAAATATTACTTGTGTATAGAGACCTTTAGAAGTTAACCTATAGCTATTTTTATAGGAAATGAAAGCCTGTCACTATAAAGCTGAACCCAAGGGTGAGTAAAATGAAATAGAAGTGAATTTTGTGTGAATGAAGTTCCATCACACCTAAAAATCCACTTATATTCTATTTTATGCACCTGTGCCTATGGGTTTAGCCTATGCTAATGCTAAATAATAAATAAGTGCTATCTATAAATAAGTGCTAAGTATAATAAATAAGTGCTATCTGCTGTAAAGGAATTCTAACAATAAGTAAATTTCTGCTTGATTGAAGTTGGCATTCTGTTGACCTATAGACTGATGAATAGGATAAATTATACCAAATACAAAATCACTGTGATGTTGTCCACTGTTCACCCATGTGTTCGTTTAAGTCAGCAAATGTGCCTTCTCAAAAATGCAAAATCAAGCCTGTGGACACCATACCGAAGAGCATCAGTAGCTTGTAGGAATTTATTTTTTTGAGCACTCTCTTTGCATGATATTTTTTTTCCTCGATTGTACGCTGCATGATTTTTTTTTCTTTCTTCTAGGCTTGCAGGAATTTTTTTTTCTAAATCTTCCAACCCCCCCCCCCCCCCCCCCCCTCAAAAATCAAATGGTCCGCCCCTTAGCGCCGCCTTTTTGCGCCCGCGAGCGTCTGTACGCAGGCTAATTACATATTTGCCATATTACAGAATTATGATATTATAACATAATTACCATATAACATAATTACCATTTGGTATTAGTTTTTACTACTAACGTGTGTAGACAAATGCCATGATAATTAATATACAATGTCAAGTATGTGAAAGCTTGACTACCATCGTGGCACCATTATCTAAACTCTAGTGGTAGGACTAGGAGTACATGTTAAGACATAAATTATGATATAAAAGTAGTGTGTATGTAAAGCAGTGTTAAACTACGAATAAAAAACAATGCAAGTGTGGGGTCGCCCCGTACTATCACGTTTTTTGATTGGTTGATTAAAACAAAAGAAGGGAGCACAAAGAAACCGATGAAAAGCCCCAATCACCTTTGTTCCACGTAGCCAATCACACAACTCGTTCATTTTAGGTATAGGTGCTTACCGAAAGGTTGGTGTACTTCTTAAATAGTGAATAGGACGTCGAACACTTCGTGCGAAGGTCCTTCGTCAGTGAAACGGTACAATTGATGTTACCTTGAGAGTGAAATTGACTGTACGTTTTACTGAAGTACGCCAATTTTATTTTTTGAGAATGGTGTGTTTGTTTCAATACATCTATACAAGACCGTTTGAGCGGATCATGATCAAGTGGATAAACTGTGTGTAAAACAATGTTTAACAAAGTAATAAATAACGTTGGGAAATAAAGTTATCTTTTTCTCAGCTATTTTAACGACTAAAGAAAGAGAAGCCGAAGAAGGAATGGCGGATGTTGCCGAGCAAGGCTGGCTTGTCAAGGAAGGACCAAATGAGTCACGAAGAAAGAGGTATTCGTAATTATCCGCGAGCTAATAATAAATCTGTTTTGCTTAGGTTAGTAATACGTGTAACATCACGCTGCAACTTGCAAAGCAACAATTTTGTGAGACAAGTTACAGGAATTTTCTCGCGTAGATGAACGCTTTTCCATCATCAAGCTAAAGTTCGGGATCAATCGTTTGTTACCGAATGCCGAAACACGAGTTCCGAAACGTGAGGTTGTGACACGACCGAGGTTCAACCGCAGCCGGAACTCAGCTTAACCGCGGTCAGACTGCGTGTCGACCGCGTACGACCTGCATTCTAACCGAAGCCGGAACGCGTCTGAACCGCGTTTGTATATCACTGCATAATACCATTCTATAGACATTTCGTAGCCTGGCTGAAGTAAATATACTTGTAAATCGCTGTGTAAAATTACTAAATGATGTATACTTTATTTTTTAACAGATGGTTTGTGTTAACTGGTAATTCATTGGATTATTTCAAATCCTACGCCAAAAACAGTTCTAGATTTGGATCAATAATATTAAACAGGTAAACACAATTTGAAAGTTCGTACGATATGCAGGAATAAATTTATTATCTTAAGACTTAAAGCCTGGTTTCCATATAGTCATATCAGACGGCGACTGTTTTTCTATATGGAAACATCTTGTCGGCTGGCGTCGCAGTAGTCGGCGTATAGTCGCCAACCATAGTCTGGAAAGTTGAACTGAGTTCAACTTTCACAACAGTCACCGACTAGTTGCCGACTAGTCACAGTGTAGCAACGATATGGAAACACAAAGTTTTGCCTGTCTGCGTCGTCGCCAACAGTAAATGTATCCCATAATGCACTTTGCTGCTAATTTCAAAATGTAACAACCCGTTGCCGGCGACTTTCGTGAATATATCTTACGACTATATGGAAAATAGGCTTAACTCTTATTTGTAACATTTCGAAAAATGTTGCCAGCCATATTTGTTTTTAAGTATCATACGATATATAATTTATTTCAATCTATTAACGTACCGCTGTAAGGCGAGCAAGAAAAAATGAAATGAGAATTTGAGGATGAGGAGTCCAAGATGACATCGAAACGTCGTTTAAGTCCTCTTACTTAAGTATTTTTCGAACTGACAGGCATATTTCTCAGTTATCTAATATAACTGTGACGTTTGTTCATCTTCCAAGTAATACTTCCGAAAATATCAAATCAGCTAATGGTTATAATAACTTAGTCATCAAAACTGGCCAAACCATCATCAATGTTACCAATAGCTACAATTACTTAGGAACGCAAATGGATCCCACACTTCTGTTCAACACTTATTTCGATAAGATATATAAAAAAGCATCTGGAAGAGTCAACCTTCTTCGACGCATTCGTAAATCTTTAAATTTTCATGCAGCTGAAACCATCTATAGGTCCATGATCGTACCAGTCTTCACTTACTATAGTTCTGCATTCCTTGGTTAGTCTGAATCAAAGAAGTTGAAGATAAGGGACATTGAGCGTCGTAGCATCAAGATTATTACAGAATGTGCCCAAAATAACCTAGAACTGCATATCCCTTTGATCGAAAACAGCATTAAAAAGAGAATATGTAAATTAGTCTTTGATTCTCTTAACGGATCTGGTAGGATCTGTGACATTTTTGTGAACTATTTTGAAAAAACAGACCATTCATATGGAACGAGAAACAATAAATTTTCTTTAAAACTTCCGAAAGTTAATACCAATATAGGACGGAATAGTTTCTTTTTTAAGGCAGCAACCATTTTTAATGAGCTACCATTGGACATTAGACAATTATCATCACGAGCACTATTTGTACGAGCTGTGGATGATTATTTTAGTTAGCTTCTTATATTGTATTATTTTAATATTGTTTTAGGAGTATTTTTATGATTGTATTTAGGTAAACACAGGACCCTGTTGATAACAGTACTTTTTGTACTGATTAGGTTATCCTGTTTTAAATATTCGTAAATAATAATAATAATATGGCGTAATCGATTCAAAACTTTTAAATTTTTCTAATATCTAGTTGAGAACGGAAATTGATCTTGGAAAAATTCCAATGCTATTTCTCATTATACATAAGCAACTTTGCAAATTAGAAAATAAACATGGAAACATTGTTACTAATAACTAGTTTAATTGTTAATTAATGTGTTTTTCTCTCTCAGTCTCTGCTCAGTTATCCCACCGAGCTCACAGGACGACAATAAAGAAGGTAAACTCTCGAAGTATTGTTTATTGCTCAAGAAACGAAGCTAAATAGATATATACAGAGACATATAAAACTAGTAAAAAGTGCTGCGTAGACAGTGTTTTGGATATATAGCAAAGTGAAAAGGTGGTAAACTGCCAAGATTTTTAGTGACGAAATGCTGACGTTTCGAGCGGAGCCCTTCATCAGAGTAAGACGAGATGAAATAAAATAAATAGGGCTTATATATATATGCCAAAAGGGTGTCACAAGTAAACAAACTAATAATTAATGAGATGCGAAAAGCTAAATCATTTGCTATTTTTACAGTCGATCGGCAAACAGATTGAGGGGGGGAGGGATAATAATAAAAATGTTCCTCGCAAACTAAAATAACAAACATGTTGGAAATTAAATAAAAGAAAAACGTTCGTTAAGACCAAGAGGATGTGTGATGCCAAGTTTAACTAGCTTCCATCTGCCAAACCGTGGCCAAACTACAGACATCTCAAGAATCGATTATGCAGTCATGAGACGCTTCTCTTGCCGTTTGCGGTTATCGTTACCACCTGAGATGGGAAGGATGGCACCGACGTTCATGTCTGAAACCAAATGGTTAGAGCATGTCTGAAACCAAATTGTTCCTCACGGAACGAAGATGTTCAGCAAGCCTGTCTGAAAGGCGTCGCCCAGTTTCACCGATGTAGATTTTAGGGCATTTATCGCAAGAAATGCAATAAATGATGTTGGACGTGCACGTTTTTCTTTTATTTAATTTCCTACAAGTTTTTTTGTTATTTTAGTTTGCGAGGAACATTTTTATTATTAGCTCTTGTACTTTCATTCCTTTTCAAGTTTTTGTTTCTTACCGCTTTACTATCGCATAATCCCCTTGAATATTGGACCTGTCATTTCTCCCTCCCCCTCAGTCTGTTTGCTGATCGACTGTACAAATAGAAAATGATTTAACTTTTCGCATCTCATTAATTATTAGTTTGTTTATCTCCCGTGCATTTGATTGGCTACTTTCTACTTGTGACACCCTTTTGGCATATATATATATATATAAGCCCTATTTATTTTATTTCATTTCGTCTTATTCTGATGAAGGATATGTAAAATTAGATAGATACATACGGAGATATATAAAATTAGATAGATACTGTACATACAGAGATATTTTTCAGCTCACGACACCAGTGCATATCAGGACTTTTCACAATGGCTGATTATATCAATTTTCCACAGGCACAAGTATCGTACACCTTAACTAATTAACTTTAACTATAATCGACATGATTAACCTACACTACTCAGTCAACGGAAAATTGTTGACTTGAGCGGGATTGGAACTCGGTCCGTTGCTCTACTAGTTGAGTTATCGCGTCAACTGGGAACAGTGTGCTAATTAATCCATTTAAGTGCACGTAATATTTTCGTGACAACTTAAGCCTAGTTTTCACTTGCGACATATTAAGCATAAGGATAACAGCATAGTACAAAACATGGACTGGACTCTCGAGCGGACTGTGGAACAAAGAGGTTAACGTACATGAAACATGCTAACTAGGTGTATGTCGTTATGCTTATTTCCAGGGGCGTACCGTATGAGGGTGTGGGGGGTGTGACCCCCCCCCCACTTTTCACTGAATTGGTCGGTAAAACGCGGAGTTGGTCGGTAAAGCCTGGCATCGTCGGTAAAACCGATTGGTCAGAGCGGAAGTTGGGAAAACCTTGTAATAGTTAAGGCGTCGGTAAACTGTTCGTCATATTAGATCGTTGGTAAAATTGACTTAATCGACTGTTTAAACTTTGTCGGTTGTATAAAATTCGATTTAATTGCATGGTTTAATGTTAAATTAATATTCCTGAGCTTACAAACCTCCCTTTTCCCGATTTCCGATCCAACCTAGTACCCAGGTACTTTTCTCCGAAGGAGCGATGAAGATGACTGTACCGGTACGTACAAGGCAATGGAAGAAAATCTGCGCCCACGTGTTCGTCGGTAAAACTAAGACGATACACCCCCCATCCAAAATACGCCACTGCTTATGTCGCTGGTGAAAACCTAGATTTAACGATTATGATTATGATTATATATACAGTTATATATTTACAGTTTTATATTTACAGTTATTAACTCTTCCCACGTGCGATCAAATATCCGAATACAGAATTCCAACTCTTGACCTCGGTGTTGCGAGGTAGCCGCACTGACGACTGAGCCACCGAAACCCTTTGTAGTATAATTATGAAATGAATAGGTATTATCTGTGAAACATTATTTAAATCTCGAAATCACATTATCCTTTCAGGAGACTATCAATTTATTGTGAATGGCAGAAAACGTTCGTATGTTATTCATACGAAGTCATATGATGAAGCTATCAAGTGGACGTCAGGAATTCAAGAGGTTTGTTACTCTTTTGTTTTTTACTATTCTTTGTTTAGTATATCATTTTGCAGTGGCGTACAGTACATTATGTAGCTTCTCCGCGTTTACTTATAAGGCAAAGCGGCTGACCATCTTGAACCAAGCATAGAGGCAATGGAAATAATTGCACCAAAGATAAACTGATATGTTTTTAAAACAACTTCCAACTAGTACTATAAGAAATGTTTGGAGACCATGAATAAGAAGAATTTGTATGTCCGGGACTCAGAATCATTTTTCTGAGGATACGAGCTTGACGATCGCCCATGTATCGTCTGTCTACTCCAAGCTCTCCCACATTCATTATAGCAGTGTATATATTAACACAAGAATTTGTATGTTGATATTTGGGCTTAAAGGGTTAAACATATTCATATATACCCATCTAAAACCAAATATCTACGTAACGAGAGTAACCTTAGTCACATAAAGAATATAACATAACATGGACAGAATTTTTTGACGAAGTCCTTTAAATGACTCAGCATCCCGATTAGCACTGGGCACTTTAAAGAAGAACTGCAGTCAAAAAATAAATTACTTTTAAATAAAAGGCCTTTAAGTATAATGTTTAGAAATGTTAATTGTTGAAATTGTACAGGTATCTGCTCTTGTACTCGAGAAATAACGTTTTCATTCTCGAATTTTATGCTTCCCATGGAGGCCGCCATTTTAGAGTTTGCTCGACGGCTCAAAGTTGATGTACAGCGGTGGTTTGCCATTCAATTTTTGGATAACCTTTCATGTTACTCCATCGCCAATATAAACATCACTGGATAACATCAAGGGAATCGAGGTGGGAGGGTTAGGAAGACACTTAAGGCGGGGGGTTAGGGTTAGAAAACTCATTAGGTGGGGGGTTAGGGTTAGGATCTAAGTTGTTTTGGGGTTAATGGTTATTTCACGACGATTATATACCTCGATTCATTTGGTGATGGAGTAACATGAAAGGTTAACCCAATTTTTACGTCATTTAGTGGACCGTAGAACAGTTGGCTCTAGGTTCGCAGCTCAGACTCGATGTCCAGCGGGGGTTTCTTTTCAATTTTGACGTCATTGAGTGCAAGGAACAAAAGATAACCACCCAATACCGTAGGACAGTTGGCTCCAGGTTCGCAGCTCCAGTTCTGGCTCCAGGTTCAAATTCAACATGAAGGCAGATTATAATAAAATCGTTCTATACGCCAAACGGATTCGTGTATTCACATAAATGTTCAACTTTGGTCAACCCAGTATGTTTCGAAATTATATAGACAAAAGTGAAATTGTGAAAAATGCTGCCAAACGCGGTGTATTTTGGTACAAGGTCTTCTTAAATTCCGGTGGTAAGAAATTGACAAACACACGTCTTGTCACTCGTCGACTAACCACTTCGTGCGAGTACTTCTGCATCGTGTGGAGCTATATGGTATTTAACGGCTGGATAGTGTTCTACTGAACTTCAGCATGCGTGACATAAAAAAACTTTCAAATTTCTATTCTCCAAGGCCTTGCAAATCTCTTTTTGTTGTGAACACCATAATTTGCGATGGCGTCGAGTCGACTACAAAGTCTAAAATAGACTAAACTTTGCCGAGTTACCCAGGGAAAAGTAGAACCAGTAAGGACCCCCAGATTACTTCGTATAACCTTGGATATATTTGACGGAATAATGACAAGAAACAATTATGTGAATCAGTTTGGCGTATAGAACGATTTTATTATAAAAAATCCAATCTGGCTCTAGTTTCAATTTGAACATGGAGCTGCGAATCTGGAGCCAACTGTCCTACGGTATTGGGTGGTTGTCTTTTGTTCTTTGCACTCAATCACGTCAAAATTGAAAAGAAACCCCCGCTGGACATCGAGTCTGAACCGAAGAGCAAACGCCAGAATGACACAAAATGGCGGCATCCAGAAGCATAAAACACGAGAATGAAAATGTTATTTCTCGAGTACAAGAGCAGATACTATAAAACTATTAACATTTCTAAACATTATACTTAAAGGCCTTTTATTTAAAAGTAATTTGTTTTTTGACTACAGTTCTTTAACTTTTTCCTCTTTATCTTTTTAAAATAGTTAATGTGAAAAATTCCGATCCTAAAATCAAAGCTTATCATCTAAATAACAATTTTCAAAAATATGAAATAAATGCGGTCCGTACTTTTCGGGATATAGAATGTCAAAGTTGGCTAGTTGGCGTACTATAGTTGAATGGATCGAATATAGGAAGTTGATGACGTGCACAGACTAATATTCCACAATGTATTGTTATTATACATAGTTGTACACCTCATGCATACGTCATCAGGACCTGTAACCGAGCATTCAGATTTCTCCAAAAATGGATTAGGCATGGCAAACTTTAAAGTGCATATAACGTCTGTGGGGATTTAACATATTTGTAATCTATGGATTCTCCTGAGATAAATTGTAATATATCTTGTCAGCTGAAAATTTCATCTTCATAGACTTTTTTGCTGTTAAAGTTGACGGAAATGATGTCATAGCGGGCATCTGTCTTTACAGATTCCCGCTTTGACGTCATTTCCGTCAACTTTAACAGCAAAAAAGTCTATGAAGATGAAATTTTCAGCTGACAAGATATATTACAATTTTTCTCAGGAGAATCGATAGATACATATATGTTAAATTCCCACAGACGTTATATGAACTTTAATAGTTTATAACTCTAAGACAATGCACCAGATTCATTGAAATTTCCAGTGAACGCTCCTGTCTCTCTTCTCTGTTCATTAAAGCGATAGAAATGCCAGCGATTTTTTCACTTGATAAACTAAGATCAGTAACATTTAAGGCATCTATACCACTGATGAATCATCTATTATGATCTTTTGATTCTTTTATTTACTTTAGGTTATTGAATCAAAGCCCACAATTGATACACCGTTCGCCAAACTTATGAATGAAATCAAGGTATTTTGATATGATGGTTGACAAATTACTTTGGAATTTATTATTACTTTTGGAATTTATTATGGAATGTTATTGTGCACCTGGCTATAGGATGTTGTTGATATTTTTACTAATGCTCAGTCCTCTCATTGGTTTAGAACGATGCACACTTCACAATCAAATATGTTGGTGTACAGCCGAAATAACGTGTAAGTTGTCAACGTTTCGAGCGAAGGCCCTTTACGTTTTACTCTCTGTCGAAGGGCCTTCGCTCGAAACGTTAGACTACTTACACGCTATTTCGGAAACACACCAACCTTTTTAGATATTTGATTTGTATTTCTACACTACATACGCAGCACAACACGTTTTATGACACTTCATAATAGTTGTTTTGATCTTACATATTTCATTGACCATTTTAAACATACGTTATAATGACAGCAACGTATTGTAACCTGCTTTTATTTACTTGCGTAGTTGCGGAGGTTGTACTTGTGACCATAAGATTTTGAACATAAATTTGCTCTGTGACAGCTGTTCGACATGTCAACATGCATTTAATATTATCATATCATATTATCATTGTTATCGTTTTAGTGTCTTTGTAACTCTATATTCTGATATTTTGCAAGTGAAGAGCACTGTGTTTTTGTGCGCAAAGGATTATGGTTAAATGCACAAGTTGCCATCTTTTTCATTGATTTGTATTAATTGGATTACTTCTTGTGCATTTTTAGAATGCCCATGACAACGAAGAAGTTGACAAACTTTACCAAAGAAATCCAATCTTGCGATACACCAAACTTTCATTGCGTGCCCCCTTGTTGGCCTTACCCTATGGACATTCACAGTCAGCCCGTAAGGAAAATTATATAACGCTCTTTATTTTTCAACTTTAATAGGCCAGTTTCAAACGTCGAACTAACTATTCATGCGCCGAACGGCCCGAACTTAATGCAAATGAACTTAAACAAAGGATTTTGCTAATTTGCATTAGGTTCGGCACATGAAAAGTTCGACGTTTAAAACGGGCCTTAGTTTAGATAAGTCCATATATAACCATAGTAGAAGGGATGGTTTGGAAGGTCCGCAAAAGTTATTGTTCTATGTTGTTTACTTTTATGGTCACTGAACGTATTGTATTTTCTGTATAATAAAGCACTCGTCCAATAACAACGTTCGGATTTAATTAGTGTAGTCCTTCATCGTCACGTGTTGTGAGTCCTTCGCCGTCACGAAAGACAATGGAGCTTCCAAACCACCCCCTCTACTAACTACGCAGATATAACGCGATAGTCGAGCTCAAATATCCTGCGATATTTGGACAGTAGTTTATTTGGACTCTAAAACACCTGTTTGAAACCGGATTTACCCTACTTTTTCTTTTGTGATTGTTTTGAAAGCCTTCGAGGCTTTGCTGGGATAAAATTGGAAAGAGGAAAGTAAGGTTTTTATATAATAAATAACTTATTAGACAGTTTAGTTAGTGTACAGTACGGCTGTATATTTTACTCACTATCGCCCTCGGGCTCGTCAAAATATGGCATACTGTAAAATATCGAGCCGTACTGTGCACCAAACTGTCTAATATCGTATAGTATTGCTTTTTAATAGTGATTTAACTGTAGTCTTGAGAAAGACTATTGATGGTGAAGACTATATACAACAACCTGGACGATCAACTTCACACTTCTAATGATACCCCTGGGTTCAAACAATTTACTTACTTGGTCGGACCCCAACTCAGGGTCTTAAAGTGCTGCCTTTGCAATAATATACAATTATTGGATGAGGCAACAATTATCCAGACCAAGGTCAATGTTATCGCCGCAGGCTGAAAGGCAGATAACATTGACAGAGGTCTGGATAATTCTTGATATCATGTGTAAGCCGAATCCAACAATTGTTTTATTATACAATTATATATGTAGAAGCCTTTAGGGAGTTTAGGAAGTAAGCCACGGAAAGACAATTACGTCACCTACAGACAATTTTCGATATTTTGTTGGTGGCAAGACATCGAGAATTGTCTGTAGGGTTTTTAGCCAATCACAATCGAGATTGTATGAGTATTGTATAATAATATCAGTAAATGGTGAGACGTTCGCGTCTTCTTGGATAATGACGTTAAATTGTAGGTCCTCGGAGCCTTGGACATTCCAGTATGGGGTTCTTCACAAGAGTGATATAATAATAGTCGAGCGTATATAAACATGATCCTCTGGCTAGGATAAAAAGGAAAAACCTTATCCTGTGTTATCGACTTTATACTTTTTAAATGATATATTGATGTTCCAGAATGGAAATTTTCGTATTATGTTTCATACTTATAATCAGCTTAGACAGTTTTTATTGCTATGATAATTTGTCATTGTAATTTTTACAGGAGCCAAAGACAAGGGATATGGAACATTCCATGAAGAAGCTATCAGGATATTTTCTTCCTTACAAGAACAAGAATCTGTTGCTGACCCAATTCCAGTTATACAGGTATATATTATTCCAGTTATACAACTAGTTAAGAAACAAGTGCATGCTTTCTATTTTATCGAGCCACTGCGACGGAAAATTTATTTTTCGGCTATTTTGCTTTTGAACGTAGCTTATGATTGAACTTTTCAAACTTACTTGCTGTTTTCCAAATATAAGCATTTGAAGTTGTAGCTTGTTGACGTTACATACATGTATATATACTGGATTAATCAATTGATGATAATATTTAATAAAGTATTGCTTGAAAGATACCCATACTTGGCAGGAGTAACATATAGAATGATCTACTTGATATAGACAACAATTTCGGTATTCATTGTTTTCAAGGAATGAAAACGTGCTGTATTCCACAACTAGAACATATTGTAGCGTAAATAAAACCATGTTTAACACAGAAAACTGCACAATAAACCTAACGAAGTCCATATCAGATGAGCAGAAACCGTGAAAATTAGAAATTATGATACAAGAACAAAGAGAAGTCTCAAACAATTTATGTAACCATGATAACTAGATTAATAATTTTAATCATATACATATATGGCAAAATTAATAACGTATTTTCATTGACGACGTTTCGGACGATGTGTACTTTTATTTTTCGAGTTTATTTTTTTATTTTTGATACCACTGAGACAAGAACACGTGGTAGCCACCTTTATAAATCTAGGGTCGAGAGAACAAAGAAAGACGTTTTTAAATTTTCTTTTTTCCCACGGACAATCAAAGAATGGAACTCACTCCCTTCGGAAGTTGTATGTTCAGATTTTTCCTTTTTAAATTTAAAACCAAATTAAACGAACTTTTTTAATACATGTAAATATTTTTATATTTTTATATTTAGATTTTTATTTATTTACATATTTATCCACTTAGTTTTATTTATCTTAATTATGGTATTTATGCTACTTTTGTATTTTCTACATTAGTTTATAGTTGGTGTGATGTCTAACGAATTTACCGACTAAAAAATATAGATGTAGATGAGTCTTTCGACATATTGAAGTTCTCTTTTTTGTACTACATCCAGTTTTGTTGAGAACTTTCTTATCTATTTCTTATTTTCGTACTTTTCACCTCAATCGTACGAATTTGAACTTATGTATTTATTTAAAATCCATATTTTTTCCAGGGTATTTTGCAAACGTGCCATGACTTGAAACCATTACGAGACGAGGTGAGAGTTTTGTTGATGTCATTTTCTGGAAATACAGTAAAAGTAACAATAACTGTAATGCTATAATGTTATTTCTTCTCTAGGTATTCTGTCAGTTGTTGAAACAGACGACAAGTGTACCTGATACTGACTCCATTGGAAATTTAAAGAACTGGCAGGTTGGTTTGTTAAAAAACAAAATTAATAATTGGGGGGAATATAACATTTTGAACAATGTGTTCGGTGCGTTTGCCCTAGCGGACTCGAAATGGATTTGGACTGTATTTTGCCATTGTGAATGTAATTGGACTGGAAATAGACTGGTTTCTATAGTGAGGAAGGCGTCCACTGTAGCGAATGGTCTGCAATGGCATCCTGGCCATTAAAAATGAAAACAAGTGTAATACCGCAATCAGTTTCTCTTGTTGTCCAGCGCCAGACCAGTATGGTATGAACGCAACTTGTAAGTCCGACTCCAGCCCAATTATCCAGCCCGAGTCCGCTGGTGTGAACACACTTTTAAAAAAGTAGATATGTTGGCTCAGACGGAATTCAGACCGCATAATTAATTTTTAATCGTGAGCGTGCCGAGCTTTTTTGCGATATTTGAGCACGGTCACGCAATCCTAAATACTAAAAGTCTAAAATCTTCTTTATACTGATTTTTCTTTATCTTACACATCCTCTTACACATAAACAAAGCCATGCGCAGCAAAACCTGTCTAACAGGAACAAAACTGGTTCGCTCGCCCCAACTCTTGGGCGACGGCGACTTCAAAGAAAATACACGATTTCGGCGAGTCTCCTTCCGTTCACCTCGGATGATACAAGGGACTAGCTCTTCCTCGCAGCTACTGTTAGTCATGTGATGTCACAGCTTATCTCATTTGCCATCAAACAATCCTAAATATCTTGGAAAACAATTTCTACTATATACGCACTTTAATTCCTTTTCATATTCAAATAATGCAATTTTAAGGAACAAAACTCGGCTTCTATATAGCTTTAATAATTATTAGTCCTAAGAGCCTAATCTCAACGTCGTCCTCTCTCCAAACATGACGTTGCAAAAATCCGACAAGCCCCGACCGCTTGAAATGGTCTTTATAAATGTAGACGACATCAACTGCTACGAATTTTAGTTTAGTCTACCCTGAATGCTAACTGCAATGACTTTGACAGTGTCAAGCTTGAAAGTTGTCTAAAACATGTTGAAAGCTGTCTGTAATGCTAATCAGCTATCATGGGGAGTTCGAAAACTATGATTTATACTGTTAAGCGTTTATTTTCAGGTACTTGTTTGTATGTGCTGCACGTTTATTCCTACAAGGAAAATACTTCGACATTTGCGATCACATTTGCGACGGTGAGTTTGAATTCTTTGAATACGATTTATGACGTAATTACCATGTTGGTATAGCCTTTTATAAAATAATTTTACTCTACGCACGCTGTGATTGGTCAGCTTGTCGGTCTCTTTCAGGCTACGGAGACCGGAATGACGTCATAACTAATGAGAATTTGCATTAAATCAAAATCAAAAGCGTTATATATCGTAATTATCCAAAGCATAAGCAATTGTTTCTGAATTATTTTATAAAAATAATAGAATACGTTTGCTTGGGTCTCTATAAGGTGATCGAAACCCTCGTGAGGTAATAAAAACCTCAAGAAGTTGGGAAAGCACTCGCCTCGGCGGCTCGTGCTTCTCCCTACACTTCTCAAGTGTTTTTATTACGTCACTCGGGTTTTGATAACGTTATAGAGACCCCGGCAAACGTATTCTATTATTTAAATGCAACATGGCAATTGACCAATCACAGCGTGCGTATTATATAATCATATTTTATAATCATATTTAGTCCACATACAAAATCCTGAAAATTAAAACTGACTTTTTTTACACATTCTTTTTTAAAACACTTAATCTACTTTGATTTGTCTCTACTCTAATCTCTAGTAAAATAAGTACTGTTTACTCCACGTCCTTCAAGTTCATAAATTTAGTAACTTTTTGTGATTTTTTGTGATTTAGAAGTCGAGATAACCATCCTAGTACAGAGATGGCGAAGTTTGCCGTGTTTTGTTTGGAATGCATCAAGAGAACACGACCAAGGTTTGCAGAAATGTTTTTTTATGGCCTGAATAGAAACGTTTTGTAGTCATTTACTAGAACAAACTTTACTGCATGCAAAGTGAAAAGGTGGTAAACTGCCAAGATTTTTAGTGACGAAATACTGACGTTTCGAGCGGAGCCCTTCGTCAGAGTAAGGGCTCCTTGCAGTAAGGGCTCCGCAATGTTCACTTACTCTGATGAAGGGCTCCGCTCGAAACGTCAGTATTTCGTCACTAAAAATCTTGGCAGTTTACCACCTTTTCACTTTTCTATATATCAAAAACACTCTACTTTTTTACTGCATGCAACTGATCAGAACTACATAAAGGTGCGACAGGCAGAAATAACATATTATAACATATTAGATAACATATTATAACATATAATAACATATTATAACATATTATAACATATTATAACATATTAGATATTAACCCAGTTTAATATCTAATATGTTATTTCATTTCAGTATGTTTCGTTTGGCTTATTTAGTTTAAATTTCGATGGATAAAAGTTTCTGAATTTTTACAATATCTGTAAAAGAAACATCTGCTATCATGCTCGCAATTTGTTGGATTAGGCTAGACCTTTGAACATCCGGGCTATTAGATTTAGCATTTTTATGTATTTTGTTTACACACAAAGTGCTTGCCTCGAAACAATTTGATATGTAACAAATAGCCTTTTGTGTCGTTTATCTGGTATCTCTACACGTATGCGTGAACACAGCATAACTTGCTAGAACTGCGATGTATACACTACAGCCATATTTAACAATCATATCACCATGAGAAGCTTGAGTCGTATATGAGCTCATATACGAAATGAACGAATGGTATATAATTTTTTTTATGTATTTTTTCGTGTTGCTTTATCAAGCAAATACCTCATTTCTTGCTCATTCACTTCAACTCAGAGCCTAAGGGGCCGATTATATGAGAGTTTTCAGCCCGTTTGTAACTTTAACCGGGCTGAAATTTGCATCGATTATATGGTAATTTTCAACCCGGGCTGAAATGCATATTTTTCGCGGGAAATTTTTTCAAAATGGCGCCACGCAACATGAAGAAAATGGCTCTTTTCGTATTTTCGCAGTTCAGTGTGCTTCTTGCTCTTCTTTTTCAACTGAATGGCATAGTGATTGCGTACAAGCTGTTGGAAGCCAAAAGGAACTTGATTTTGGCAGCATACCTATCTTCAAAGAGAACAAAGAGTGGTAGAAAAAGAAGATATTTATGCTCCAATAATTTCAGCCCGGTTTAAAATTATGATTTGCGATTATATGGAATTTTTCAGCCCGTTTTGTTGAGCTGAAAATCGTAGCCCGGTTGGTAAAACCGGGCTGAAATTTAAGCCCGGTTTGCCGGGCTGAAACTATATCATGTAATCGCAAATTTGTTTTTACATGACTTTGACCACGACGCCGGGCTGACTTTTCAGCCCGGCTAAAGTTAAAAACGGGCTGAAAACTCTCATATAATCAGTCCCTTACTTGCTGCTGGGTCTATTATTTTAAACAAAACAAAGATTGTGTCTTTTCCATAACTACGCCAGTTTAATTAAGATGTTAAAAGGGACTAAAAAATAAAGTATAAAAGCGTATTATGCTAAATTTCGTAGAAAATAACAATTTGGTCTTGAGTCTCGGGTTTGTTGAAAAACATGTCTCATTTCTATCAACTTTCAGAGAGTTTCCTCCTTCAAGAGCTGAAATTATTGCCTGTTTGGTAAGTGGTGAAAATTTCCATGGAAATTGCTTTGCTTGAAATAAAGATTTTTTCTTCGTTTTGAGATAAAAGCCACCATTACGCATTGGGCCGAGTCATGCTGACACTATCGAATTTTTTCAGATATATACCCCCACAACCTCACCCTTAACCTACATTAGTAAACCCCGACCCACAATTTTGGATCAGTTTACGGAATGCTGTAGCGGTATATCAATCGAGATGTGGTCTGTACTATATATTTGTTCAAGTTTATGCATGGTGGCGGTTACTGAACACATTCATATTTTTGGTATAATGAAACCCAATAGAAACGTTTGGGTTCAGCCGTGCTGTTTAAAGTGCCTATCTCACATTTGGGGATTTAACATATCCGTCTTGATGAGCAAAATCATAATATATATTGTCAGCCGAACATTTCATCTTCATGGAGTTTGTCCCTGTCAAAGTTACCAGATGTGATGTCACAAGAGGCATTCCAAACCAGTTTTCTTTTGTTACTTGCCACAAAAATGCCTCTTGTAACATCACATCCGATAACTTTAACGCTGGCAAAAAAGTCCATGAAGATGAAATTTTGCTCAGGAAGACCCAAATATTACGAATATTTAAAATCCCCAAACGTGAGATAGGCACTTTAAATATTAACAAGACGCTCGCAGGCGTTAACACGGACTACACTTACGCTTAATTTTGATCAAGATACTTGCCAGCGACATTCCTTATGAATCTTATCACAAATTTACTATATTTCTTTGGATAGTTCAGAGCGAACACTCGAGCAATAGCGATCGAAGAAGATGGCGCATGAAGATAAGCACACCGCGTGGTTTCGCAAAGCCTATCGGGATGATGCAATAATTGCAATTTGTCGACCCGAAAAATAATACAAGAAGCCACCGAAATCTAGACTCGGCTACCATCACAGTAGCCCGAGTAATAAAAGTAAAACAAACGCTTTATGCGCGGTGAAGCTAGACCACAACCAACATAAACTGCAGTTCATTTGTTAGGCGCTTTGGAGTTTTCCGAGTCTATAGACCATACCGCCATTGACTATGGAGTAGGAATTAGGGATCGTTTATAAAAAAAACTGTGTTTGGTCTGTGGCAGAATTTTTGAATATTAAATTAATTTAGCTTATAAATCCATGTTATCTCATGATTTGTTTGTTTTGATTTGTTCAACCAAGGGTCGGCGTGATCTATCAGCTGTGGTTTATACATTTGGAGACGGAGCACGTTGTAAAATTGAGATCAATTCTGCGACTACTGCTGGAACTGTAAGTACAAACGTTAAAGGATAATTTGAAATTATAATAACGTCATAATTAATTAGCAAATAATCCATGGTTTACTAAACCATCCCTAGATTATTTATAAACAATCCCTGGATTATTTAATAATTCAGGGATTGTTTGTAAACAATATTAGATTATTTATAATTAGTATAAATACGTGAGGTGATTATAGAAATCGCGTGCGCTGATTGGTCAAGCTACCTCGGATTATTTCTCGATAATCACCTCCAGCGTTTTTTCAACATGGCCACCAGTCGATTTGTCAAATCGACAGAAGAAGAAACAGAGAAACTATAGCAATTTTGAGGAAAATGCTGCTCCTAAAAGTAGGAAAATATGTATTTATACTAAAACAATTATTCACCGATAATCACCTCGCCTTCGGCGAATAATTGTTAAATAATCTATGTTAAATAATCTAGTTTAACTCAGATAGAAATATTATTTACCAATAATGTATTTATATAGGTAAATAATGGTAAAATCAACATATTTTTGTCCTAAACATTTTTTTTACATTTGGCGCCCCATAATTACGTCCCACCCTGTTTGGTTAAATTTTTAATATCTGGTCTAAAGTGGACGAGTTTTGTCAGCGCAGTTATCTCTTATCTGGGCTCACTTTTATAGCGTAAACCAAAATAATGTTTGTAAGTTATATTTTCTTCGTTGATCTGATTCATTAGTTGATACAACTTAATCGTGAAGTCTCCGTCATTAAGAGTCGACCAAGTCCTTTTGTATCGATTACATGAGCAATTTCAGTCCGGGTTGAAACCCGGAAATTATGAAGAAACAATGTCAGTGTTTCCGTTTACGCCTGCGTAATGCACTAGTCAATGTGAACCCCCGCCCCCCAACCCCGGGGATTAGGCAGGGATTATACATTTGCTGGTTTTAATGAGAGCTAATTCCCCGCTATGCGAGACCATTTTAGTTGGTCTAATGCGCGGTCCTTCGTTGCACGACGCATGTAGAAGATTTTATATTATATAGAGATTTATCAGAACGCTAATTTGGGGCCCTTTCTCGATATACGAGCAACCGAAATGTAAAATTATTATAGCATCAACCCAACTCAGTTTTAGGGTGAGGATTAGGGTTAGGATTAGTGTTAGGGATTGGTTTCTATAGTTTCGGTTGTTCATATATCGAGAAAGCGCCGAATTTTGTTATTTGCAATACAATAAAATAAAATAAATATCAAAATGTTTTACACAATTCCCTATTTACATGCACTAGTGATAGTATCAACTATTAAATCATTAAACAAGAAGTTGACTTAGTGTTTTGTGCAAAGAGCTCAAAACAAACCTTTTGTGCAATATTCGTACCATTTTACAAAAATAGGCTAATTAGCAAAAATTTATATATGGGAATTTGACAATCACTTTTGTTCGTATTAAAACACATTGACATTGCATGCAAAAATCCATAAAAAACAATATTGTAGGCCTACACGCTTGAAAATTATTCAAGCAACCTTTCTATGGTTTAAATAAACACTTGAACAATAATAAAAGACGTATCTTGCTGAATAAAAAAGCTGTTTTCCACTGCTAAAAACGTTGGAGAATTGTCGTACCCAGGTCATGCACTAAATATGCCAATCAGGGATCAAATTTTATGCCCAATGCCCCGCTAATCCCCACATAGCCCCGGGGTTGGGTTGGGGGGTTTCACATTGACTGGTGCATACATCATGAGAAGCGTCAACCAGGTTGAAATTATGAGGCCGGGCTTGAGATTTCAGTCTCCATGCCATCGGCCCCTAAGATACAACCTCAAATACAAGATATTTCTAGTCTATAACCCTCTTAACCAGCATTACGATGTCACTGATTAATTCCATAACTCACTAGGTTAATTTCGCTACCTAGCGCTTTCAGTATTGAAAGGTATACCTCGTTCTTTTTTTTACATATGTCGTGGTTTCTATCTACTCTTTTGCATGCACATATGTTTAAAATACCTTGACACCATACAAACACTTTTATCTCGTGCTTAGTACTGCTTACTATATACATCTTGTATAGGTTGTTCGCCAGTTGTGTAAAGGACTAGGTATCACCCAAGATGATAATCTCTTTGGGTTGTTCGAGAAATGTGGAAGTGTAGAAAAACATATTGAAGGAAGAGTGGTGCTTGCTGATGTTCTGGCAAAATTCGAAAGGTTTGACAATTATATGGCATAATTATAATTCACATTATTATTCATATTATATTTTACAAATCCTCCCGAGGCTTGAGAGCGGTTTTCTTTTCAATTTTGACGTCATTGATTGCATGTCTTTTGTTCCTTTCACTCAATGACGTGTCAAAATTGAAACGAAAACTACCGCTGTACGTCAATGTTGAGCCGTCGAGCAAATTCCAAAATGGCGGCGTCCAGAAGTTTAAAATTCGAGAATGAAAACGTTATTTCTCGAGTACAAGAAACTATTAACATTTATAAACATAACACTTAAAGGTATTTGACAATTCTTAAACGAGGGTGTAGCACACACTGTACTTATTTCCTTTTAGTTAAACATTCTCAATGTCTGTAAATTTTAGATATCGAGCACTTCGACTTGCCGAAAGTGGGCGCAAGTGGCAGTTATTCTTTAAAATATTCTGTTTCTTAAATCCTTCTGAAGTTGCAACTGATTCAGTGGAAGGCATGTTCTTATTTGAGCAGGTTAGTGCAGTATATACTACTACTAGATTATAACTCATTTATTTCTCATTTTTGGCAATTGCTATTGGTAACCTACAATATAATGAATTTGCAATCAGTCCTTTGGTTTTAGGAAGACAGAGGTTAGACCAACACGACCACGTGTTAATACCACAAAAATAAATTAATGAATTATTGTGTTGAAGTTCCACCAACTTATTCGCCGTGCCTTAACATGAAAATCTTACACTTTCGTGTCATGCATTTACGCCTTTTATCTTAAGAACGTCATCTTCAACACATAAGGTTGTCTCAGGGTCTGTCTCAAACGGATGCATTGTTGCATTTCATTACCAAACTCGTAGAGTTTTCAGCTAAATCACGTGATCAGCCACATTGAAGTTGACATTGAAGTTGCCACTTCATCAATATACGGAATTTCCGCATTAGTCAAGAAATACCTTATTCAAACGTTATACCTTTGGTGTTTTTAGTTTTGTGAGAACGTTTCTCAAGGGAGATTTCCAGCTGCAGAGAACATACTTTGTCGTTTAGCCTCGCTCAGATTGCAATTTACAAAAGGAGACTACGAATCCGGCGCTTGGGTGTAAGTATTAATAAATTTAGTTCATGCATAGTCGGTTGTCTTTATATTCAATATAATTCAATTTGAATTCTCTTCGCAAAACATGGAAGTCTGGTTGATAAATAAGAAAAAGGATAACTTGCATGCAATTATGAAAAGGAGAAATAAGAGAACTTCAATGTGTAGAAAAATACTTAGGTAAGAGTACTTACGTGTACTCATGGACGACGTTTCGGACAATGTGTCCTTCTGCAGGTCATCTTTCTTTTTCGACACATTGAAGTTCTCTTATTTCTCCTTTTCATATTATATCCAGTTCTTTTGAGAACTTAGCAGATTTCATATTTATTCTTAACTTGCATGCAAACCTAATTCTTCTTTCGTAGAAACATATGACAATTACAAGGACGCGTAAGCCTTACAAAAAAAAACATAACCGTAAATACGATTTTTAAAAACCTGACGCAACCATCTGGTGCCTTCATTCCGTAGGGCTGTCAATAAAGGATAACGCGGCATGATTATTAATTATCAATATTCTTGTCTTTTAGAGAAGATATGTCTTCTGTGTTTCCTTTGGAGAAAATAAAACGACTAAGAGCTCGAAGTGGATCAATAAGGGGATCAAGCTTAGGTCGTGAAAAACTCTCTGGCACACTGATAGTAAGAAATAATTGAACCGACCAAGGTCAATTAGTTGTTTATAAACCTCGGGCTGCGCCCTGACCCGGGACTGGGTTTTAACCACGGACTTTTCCACAAGACCCCCATATATTGATACCAGTGTTAGCATTGGGGAAATACAAGGTTTTAACAAACATCGATCTTTTTGTAGCCGGGATTCTAACACTGACCAATGACATGACAAAGCCGGGATTGTGTAGCCGGGATTTAACACTCGTAGAGTGTGGGAACTAATCGATTTAGCATGATCAGACGAAAAAGCTGACGAAAAAGGAAATCCTATACTATTAAATTCAAACTTTTGTTATGCTTTTTACAATTAGACTATTATTGTTGGTTTCACATTCGATGTGTTGGTTTGAAAGATCCACCAAAGGGTTCGTGGTTCTGCCCGAAGTGCAAGCCTATGCGCCAAAAAATCAGTTTTGAAAGAACAGTTATTAAAAGACAAAATGAGCAAAACAAATAGAAAGCCTTAACATTTTTGTGTTCTGTTTGTTGTAAGAATATTAAACTTATAAATGTTTTTTATTGAAAACTTTTTGAAAACTGTGAAAATCAGGGAAAACTAAATTTTTATGCCCGGGTAGCCGGGTATTTTAACAACTGAACGGTATTTTTGAGCCGGGTTTTTAACACTCGTGAAATGTTAAAATCCCCGCATAGTCCCGGGGGTCGGTAGTTTCAATAGCGCTCCGTCGAGATGACGTCAGTACCGATGTTTGTCCGCTTTTACCCATAATTATTGCGACCATAGCAAAAGAAATAGCTCATTTGCAATAATTTGTGAGTCAAATTTGGTTTGTTTGTCCGCTTTTTGAGCTATTAATAGCAGCCAGACTACGCTATTGACTAGTGCATTATAAACAACTAATTGACGGTTCATTAACACATAGCAATTGAGAGCGAATAATCTATAATTGTTTTTATAGCAGATACTAACTTATGTTCGTTATTTCTTCAAAATTATTTTGAAAATCGAGGCATATTGACGTTTCGAGCAGAGCCCATCATTACGCTGATGAAGATCTTCGCTCGAAACGTCAGTATTTCATTCCTGAAATCTCGGCAGTTCACCACCTTTTTGCTTTGCTATATATTATAGCCAATCAGCGCGAGTCATATTGAAAACCGAAAACAAGCGCAGCTATAGTAATTAAGGAGAAGTTGTTGAGGTAAATTTCGAGTACTAAATAAATCATTTCTTGTCCTTGAACTTTACCTTACACAAATATATATTCAATATATATATTTACCGGAATTATATACATAACTCGTGCCTCGGCTCACGGAAACGGCATCCGTAGTTTAGTCGGTTAGAATTCCAGGGTTGCAAGTTCCAAGCCGGAAGGCCTTAAAGTTCCATTTGAGCAACTAGACCCGGTTGGGTCGTAAAGAATATAAATTTAGCTCTCGAAATTTGCCACAAAATCTCTGCTAGTTCTTCGAAAATCGAGTATAAATTGAACTTCTTTCATACAGCAATTAGTTTTACTTACACTTCGTTTTGCTCTTGCAGGGATCAATAAGAAAAGTTGTTTCACCACTTGTTAATCGAGGTAACGTATAATAACTTCTTTCCTTGAATCATACGTAGCCCAATAAAATATTAATCAAACAAAGTTGTTCACATACTTAGTTCTCTTAAAATAGGAAACATTTTCCGTTTTTCCATTGAGTTATGGAAACAAGAATTTCGCAATGGAAGCGAAATGGCGAGTGTTTCCATTGCGATTTCGAAATCTTCCAAACTCCCACAAGCGTTTCCATAACTCAATGGGAACAGGGAGAAAATGTTTTCTATTTCTTTTATAAAATAGAAAGTAACACCTTCCTTTATACTTTATACTTCTTACTCTTCACGTCGCGTGAGTTTTTCCATGTTGCCATCGAGTTTTATAATTAATTTTACGCACGCTGTGATTGGTCAGCTTTCCGGTCTCGATCAGGGCTACGGAAACCGCGGAATGACGTCAGTAACTAATGCGAATTTGCATTAAATCAAAAGCGTTACGCAGTGTGTATATCTAAATTATACAGTGTGTATATATAAAAAACGAAACCGGCAGTAAATTAATTGGTATTCTTTTAAAACAACCTTTGTGGTAGTTTGGAGAATTTAATGAAGTTGTCGCAAATTGGCGACGCGACTTTCGTGGCGTGATTCTTTAGGCCTGGAACGAGTAGCCTTGTCGCGTGCAATAATCTACTATGACGTCATAATCAATTTTCGCCACTTTGCTGACGTGGTTTATCATGGAGCCACACGACGAAAATACAGCTGACGACAATTCATCCCAAAATACCAGGTACCAAAACGCCTGCTTTTGCTTATTTATTCTGAATGCCTTTGTTTTCTATTTAAGATATTTTTGTCTGTTTTTTTAGTGCTCCTTTTTGCAGAAGAAATGTAATTTGGCAAAGATTACTCTCGTTGTCTAGATATCGTGTTTTTAGTTTTCTTTTTATTGCATTCATGGCTGCACCACTTGGGCCATTGATCGCTGGTATAATCGCAATATTCCTTTTTTTGACGTCACTAAGCCTTCCGTTTCTGATTGGTCCGTTGTGTATCAGTTTGTATGTAACATTGTTCGTATACGTAACGCGTGAGCTCTTGCGTACATCGATGAAACTAATGAGATATTTGGTAAACTCGTTAAAGAAAGGAATAGCGAAACATATAGAGAAAATTCGTCGAAAGACAACTATTTCAGATGAATCACAATTATCGACTCAAGTTATTCAGTTGCGTAAAGATGACCCAGATAAAGACAACGAGCAGACAAGTGTGGATGGGTCTGTGTCTAGTGATAGTGCTGAAGAAGAAATTCAACAGGACGTTTACAAGATAAGACATTTAAACGTGAGATCGGTAAGTAATGAAAACAAAAGAAAAACTCTAGCCTGTATTTTACTTTCCATTGACAATGCCGTTTAATGCGTAATTTCATGTCATACTGGAGTTATTCGCTGAGTTCCCTCTAACTCTGTTTGCCTTTTCTCATGGGGAAGCAACCATTGTTTCTTACTTGTGTGAATATCATTATTTTTTCTTGTGTGAAAGTTTATATTCTAGTTTTTCTTTTTTGTAAACAAAGCTAGTTATTAAGGTTTTCAGCCACAACATAATGTTACTATTTAACAATTATGATTATGAGGTGATGTTTGATGATGTTAAGAACATGATCCAATAGACTTCTTTCATAATGGCGGCCAGTTTAAATATTCTTTTATATGCATGCAAATTAGCCTTTTTGACCTCGTTACAAAGCAATGATTCTTTGGAATTACAGACACACGAACGAAGTCAGATAGACTAATTTAAATGCATATAAAAGAATATTTAATTTGGGTGCCATCGTGAAAGAGGTATATAAAGTTACAAAATGACCATTTGAAGCTTTTTTCACATAAACGTTACATCTAGTGAATTAGAATGTGCTGTTTATGCCAGTTTGATTAAAAACTTTTGTTTGAAATTAAAAGAATGTTTAGTAGCGATGTTACAATCCAACTTCGTGTCCAGGGCCTGACCCGATAACAGGATAAATCAGACGTATTTCACGTGACATCTTTTTTTTCTCAGCTCCTCCACATATCACGACCTAGGTTCTACTCTGTGGAAGACAGTAACTGGTGTACTCCAACAACCGAAGCGAACACAGATGCTCCCTCCATCTGCAATAATGGTGATGGACCGCCAAAGGATGGTACATTGTACAATAAAACAGAAAGTAGTATGCTGTTGAAAAATGTCGCCATAACTAAACACTATCCGAATGAAGGCTCAACCATGTTGGAAAAGCTGGAGGATATGCGTCGGATTCTCACAAACATACGGCGTCGCGTTAGTAACCGTCGTTCTGCGCATACTCACAGGGAACACCGCTGAGTTCATTTCTTGTCTTGTGTAATGAGTAAGAAGCTTGGTGTAGCTGGTGATGTGTCAATCGTCCAGTAATAACTGTGTATTTTTAGAATAATAAAAGCAATGTTGCTTACGCAAACATAACATGTTGTTTGTTTTTTCTAATAAAAAAGTCCTCGCCTGAAATAGGTAATGTCATCTAAACTCAGGTTCACTAATATACCTGCAATTATCAGAGAAAAATTGCGTGGTTAATTGTTATGTAAGTCCATAGCATCTCTAACCTTACGTCATTTTCTTGATACGGAAAGGTGTCATTTACTCAGTATTTAATTATCAGCTTTGTAAGTCAAAAAGTGAAGAACAAAATTACTTTTGTAGTGTTTCTTTTGTGTCTTAAAAAGAATATACCATTTTCCACGATTCATTATAATTAAGGCTGAGAACTTCCTGTATGTATCTGCAATGAATGTATATCTTCTAGGCGAATTTGTTCGTGCGAAGCGACATTTTATATTATTTATTACACAATAACCTGTTTACTATGCGCATTCTCATTGGTTGTTAGCCATGATCTATTAGAGGACATTCACGGCTCACCACGTCAGATCACGCCAGATCACGTCAGTTGACTGCTTTTGTCTTTTTCCATGCCCCAGAAATCCCCAAGAGCTTCAATAAACATGTTGAACGGTTTTTCTTCAATTTTTCAATTTTTGAACGGTTTGTCTTCAAATAGATTCCATTTTTCCGTTGTCTGTTCAGTTAGGAGGGGGGAGCTGGTGCAAAAGGGGGGCAGATATTTTCATGCATGCGAAAAGGGGGGGGCAAAATTTTTTGTGCAAGTAGTATTTACCCCATCTGTAGTTCAAGTTTTGCTGCAATGGCCAATGGGTTTATTTCATATAAAACCCACAGGTGAATTGTGGAAGTTTCTCTGTTTACACAAGATCTGGCCGAAGGGCAACAAGGTTGCAGTTTTTCAAATAGGGTACAATATACTTTTTTGGTTTTTTTGGGGGGCCAACAAAAGTTGAATATCACATTTCCTATTTGCACCAGCCCCTCCCCCCCCCCTCCCCTGTTATTAATGAATGGTTCCTTATAGATGCACAGAAGACGTCAAAATGCGGTAAGAACATCAGTGACCCCCTTGACTATGGTCTCGTGGGCCATTTTTTGTTCTTACCACGTTCTGACGTCATCTGTGTATCTATAACTGAACAAACAACGAACAACGGCAAAATGGAATCTATTTCTTAATGAGCGCTAACTAATTACCGATCAATTCACAATAGAAATGTCGGTTCGCGCGTGAACAAATTCGCCCAGTGGAAAACAGAGTGGCATCACCTTGAGGTGAAGTGAAAATTGAAAAATAAGGCGCGATATATAAAGAGCAGAAATATGTTTTAATTCATGAACAAAATGTTATTGTGTTTCAAAACGAAACAGGAAAAAGGGAAAACGTTTATTTTGAGGTGTGGGTATAATGTGTTGAGATTAAAAATAAGTCTGCGATCAAAGTTTTTGCGTTCCTCATCGTTCGAACATTTTTAAGGACATTGATGGACAAATCATCAATTGAATTATCTGTTGAATTAAAATGTTCAGGGTAGTCGCTGCGATTTAAGCGAGAATAGTAATAAATAGCGGAAACTAACCCTTACACCAACCACTATATAAACCCCATAATCATTAATCCCCGTAATCATTAATCCTCGTAATCATTAATCATCGTAATCATTAATCATACTACTATATAACCCCCATAATCATTAAGCGAGAATGGTGATCAATAGCGGAAGCTTACCCTTACACCAACCCCATATACTAACCCTAATATTAACTGTAATGCGAACCCTAATACGAACCTTAACCATAATACTCATGCTATTAATACTAATACTAGCTGTAAAAGGATACTGCAGTCAAAATACAAGTGGAGTTCATATGAAAGATCTTACTTTGACTTTAGTTTATTTCCAAAGTTTCAGCATTCAAATCAATTAAGTTAAGAAGATATCGCAAGTTGAAGTTGCAGAGTTTTTCCAATTTCTCCGCCATATTTGTTTCTTCACTCCAGGGGCGGCACGACTGTCAAACGATAACGCAGGTGTCCTAAGGTGAGCTCAATGAGAACGGAAATCTCATGTAGAACAAAAGGGTAAAAGCTCACTTGATTTTGATTTTCAGTATGAATACAAACTGCGAAAGCATGGCCTATCGATCCTTTAACTCTTACGAGTTTTAAGCTAGAGGTGTCCGAAAAGTTACCACACTGCCGATAAAGAAGCACACGATGACGTCATATTTGAGAAACAAATATAGCGTCAAAATCCTCAAATTTTCAACTTCAACTAGCCATATCTTCTTAACTAAATTGATAGGAATGCTGAAACTTGGAATAAACTAAAGTCAGTACGATTTTCATATGAACTTCATTTATATTTTGGCTGGTATAAACGAAGGTTCACTGCATGCCCGGGATAAATTTTCTTCCGTATCACTGAGTGGATTTTTTAGGAAGTAATATAAATTTTGGTATATAAGTACATAAAGATGTATTTTAACTACATCAAGTATTATGCAAAAACTGTTCTGATAACGTTGTTATTGTCTCTTGAAATTTCAAGGTGGGAACGAAGAAGCGGAAGAAAAAGCTATTGAAGAAGCCGAAGAAAAAGCAGAGTCATCGTTTATAAAAAGTTCTATATGTGATTATTGGAAGGAAAATAAGGTGAGAGCTTAAAATAACCTTTTCTTGCAACTTGCGTCGCCAAAAATAAACTAACTCAATTAAGCACGACTTCACATCGATAACAGTTTTTCTGAACTGACGTGACTTATACCCTGGTTAAGTAAAGTTTGATTTGATTTGACCATGTATGACAAAAAATGTTGCAAATGGCAAACCAATCCAACATGGAGAACGACAATAACGAAACTTCAAAAACAAAAGCGTTTGCAATTCTCAGTTTTGATTGTATTAAAAGATGAACAACCCAAACAGAAGAGGGAAGAAACAGATGAGCTTGAATTATATGAGATTTCCCTAATTTCTGATTGATTGAAGTTTTGAGATGTTGCAACACAAGTTGCACGATATAATATGAAAAAGAGAAATACGAGAACTTGACGTAATGAGGTCAAAAATAAAAATAGCGAGTTGTTAGAATGTATCAGCATGAAATTTTCATACGGATTGATAATCGACGTTAATTTCGTTTGCAGGGTATAGTGTGTTAACGTTGAAAATCACTCGCTCGCATTATTTACGTTCGTTATCTGCATCAAAATATTTTTGAGCTTATGGACAAAATCATCTATAGAGAATAGTGAACATGCCTTTCGAGAAGCTTTGAGAGCAGTGGTAATACAGATATCGAGCAATAATTGTTCATGTTTTCATACGAATTGAAATGTTGACAGTAGAATGTCTGTCCATTAATGGAGCATGGCTTACTGAGTACTGAACGAAAATACGACAACTAGGGTAGTCACTAAGGTTTCGTCTGACTAAGCTAAGCGGTTCTCCAAAACGATCCATGTGTCACCATCCAAGTTACACGTAATTTTATTTTCGTTGTGGAAATTTGTTGCGAGAGTAGACCAGGCAACGTCACACTCCAAAAATTGTCGTGAGATAAATCTACGAGTAACTCGACCTTGTTGTCATGAAGTCTTTCTCAGTAACATAACTATGTAACAAATTATTTGTTAGGTCAGGTATACTGACCTTTTTAATTGGTGGATTCCTATTGTCCACTGTCAGGTAACAATATAGTTGAAATTAGTCAAAACGAAATTACTTCTCCCGAAATTACTTCTTAGAAAATATACATTTCGTGATAAACAGCCTTCGCTCGAAACCACCTACCTTTTATAGTATTCTATTTGTATTTCTACCTACGCAGCACAACACGTTTATATAATTCAAACGTTGCTGGTTTACTTGAACGCTATACTAGAGATCAACCTCTTCACTCATATTATCAACCAGTCACACCATAGGCACTATAGGCACTGTGTCTAGGGCTACGAAAGTTAATGGGGCCTACGAAAATGATTGCATTTTTTCTTTATATTTATATATTTTATAAACGATGTTTTAGGCAAAGTAAAGATTCAATTTTGTGTACAGTGTACTTAATCCCTACTTTGGCTAGTTGGCTACCTAATCCTCGAAGCAAAAAATAATAATCTTCCTCTATGATCATTTTTCGACAGTTAAACAGTAATAATAGTATCATATATATTCTATATCAGTAATATCGTATCATATATATATATTCTATATCAGTAATATCGTATATATATATTCTATATCAGAAATATCGTATCATATATATATATTCTATATCAGTAATATCGTATTATATATATATTCTATATCAGAAATATTGTATCATATATATATTCTATATCAGTAATATCGTATCATATATATATTCTATATCAGTAATATCGTATCATATATATATTCTATATCAGAAATATCGTATCATATATATATTCTATATCAGTAATATCGTATCATATATATATATATATATTCTATAGCAGTAATATAGTATCATATATATATTCTATATCAGTAATATCGTATCATATATATATTCTATATCAGTAATATCGTATCATATATATATATATATTCTATAGCAGTAATATAGTATCATATATATATATTCTATATCAGTAATATCGTATCATATATATATTCTATATCAGTAATATCGTATCATATATATATATATATTCTATAGCAGTAATATCGTATCATATATATATATTCTATATCAGTAATATCGTATCATATATATATTCTATATCAGTAATATAGTATCATATATATATTCTATATCAGTAATATCGTATCATATATATATTCTATATCAGTAATATCGTATCATATATATATATTCTATATCAGTAATATCGTATCATATATATATTCTATATCAGTAATATCGTATCATATATATATTCTATATCAGTAATATCGTATCATATATAATTATATTCTATATCAGAAATATCGTATCATATATATATTCTATATCAGTAATATCGTATCATATATATATTCTATATCAGTAATATAGTATCATATATATATTCTATATCAGTAATATCGTATCATATATATATATTCTATATCAGTAATATCGTATCATATATATATTCTATATCAGTAATATCGTATCATATATATATATATATTCTATATCAGTAATATCGTATCATATATATATTCTATATCAGTAATATCGTATCATATATATATTCTATATCAATAATATCGTATCATATATATATATTCTATATCAGTAATATCGTATCATATATATATTCTATATCAGTAATATCGTATCATATATATATTCTATATCAGAAATATCGTATCATATATATATTCTATATCAGTAATATCGTATCATATATATATATATATATTCTATAGCAGTAATATAGTATCATATATATATTCTATATCAGTAATATCGTATCATATATATATTCTATATCAGTAATATCGTATCATATATATATATATATTCTATAGCAGTAATATAGTATCATATATATATTCTATATCAGTAATATCGTATCATATATATATTCTATATCAGTAATATCGTATCATATATATATATATATTCTATAGCAGTAATATCGTATCATATATATATATTCTATATCAGTAATATCGTATCATATATATATTCTATATCAGTAATATAGTATCATATATATATTCTATATCAGTAATATCGTATCATATATATATATTCTATATCAGTAATATCGTATCATATATATATTCTATATCAGTAATATCGTATCATATATATATTCTATATCAGTAATATCGTATCATATATAATTATATTCTATATCAGAAATATCGTATCATATATATATTCTATATCAGTAATATCGTATCATATATATATTCTATATCAGTAATATAGTATCATATATATATTCTATATCAGTAATATCGTATCATATATATATATTCTATATCAGTAATATCGTATCATATATATATTCTATATCAGTAATATCGTATCATATATATATATATATTCTATATCAGTAATATCGTATCATATATATATTCTATATCAGTAATATCGTATCATATATATATTCTATATCAATAATATCGTATCATATATATATATTCTATATCAGTAATATCGTATCATATATATATATTCTATATCAGTAATATCGTATCATATATATATTCTATATCAGAAATATCGTATCATATATATATTCTATATCAGTAATATCGTATCATATATATATATATATTCTATAGCAGTAATATAGTATCATATATATATTCTATATCAGTAATATCGTATCATATATATATTCTATATCAGTAATATCGTATCATATATATATATATATTCTATAGCAGTAATATAGTATCATATATATATTCTATATCAGTAATATCGTATCATATATATATTCTATATCAGTAATATCGTATCATATATATATATATTCTATAGCAGTAATATCGTATCATATATATATATTCTATATCAGTAATATCGTATCATATATATATTCTATATCAGTAATATAGTATCATATATATATTCTATATCAGTAATATCGTATCATATATATATATTCTATATCAGTAATATCGTATCATATATATATTCTATATCAGTAATATCGTATCATATATATATTCTATATCAGTAATATCGTATCATATATATATTCTATATCAGTAATATCGTATCATATATAATTATATTCTATATCAGAAATATCGTATCATATATATATTCTATATCAGTAATATCGTATCATATATATATTCTATATCAGTAATATAGTATCATATATATATTCTATATCAGTAATATCGTATCATATATATATTCTATATCAGTAATATCGTATCATATATATATTCTATATCAGTAATATCGTATCATATATATATATTCTATATCAGTAATATCGTATCATATATATATTCTATATCAGTAATATCGTATCATATATATATATTCTATATCAATAATATCGTATCATATATATATTCTATATCAGTAATATCGTATCATATATATATTCTATATCAGTAATATAGTATCATATATATATTCTATATCAGTAATATCGTATCATATATATATATTCTAAATCAGTAATATCGTATCATATATATATTCTATATCAGTAATATCGTATCATATATATATTCTATATCAGAAATATCGTATCATATATATATTCTATATCAGTAATATCGTATCATATATATATTCTATATCAGTAATATCGTATCATATATATATTCTATATCAGTAATATCGTATCATATATATATTCTATATCAGTAATATCGTATCATATATATATATTCTATATCAGTAATATCGTATCATATATATATTCTATATCAGTAATATCGTATCATATATATATATATTCTATATCAGTAATATCGTATCATATATATATTCTATATCAGTAATATCGTATCATATATATATTCTATATCAGTAATATCGTATCATATATATATTCTATATCAGTAATATAGTATCATATATATATTCTATATCAGTAATATCGTATCATATATATATATTCTATATCAGTAATATCGTATCATATATATATTCTATATCAGTAATATCGTATATATATATATTCTATATCAGTAATATCGTATCATATATATATTCTATATCAGTAATATCGTATCATATATATATTCTATATCAGTAATATCGTATCATATATATATTCTATATCAGTAATATCGTATCATATATATATTCTATATCAGTAATATCGTATCATATATATATTCTATATCAGTAATATTGTATCATATATATATTCTATATCAGTAATATCGTATCATATATATATTCTATATCAGTAATATAGTATCATATATATATTCTATATCAGTAATATCGTATCATATATATATATTCTATATCAGTAATATCGTATCATATATATATTCTATATCAGTAATATCGTATCATATATATATTCTATATCAGTAATATCGTATCATATATATATTCTATATCAGTAATATCGTATCATATATATATTCTATATCAGTAATATTATATATATATATTCTATATCAGTAATATCATTTCATATATATATTCTATATCAGTAATATCGTATCATATTATATATTCTATATCAGTAATATCGTATCATATATATATTCTATATCAGTAACATTGTATCATATATATATTTTATATCAGTAATATCGTATCATATATATATTCTATATCAGTAATATCGTATCATATATATATTCTATATCAGTAATATCGTATCATATTATATATTCGATATCAGTAATATCGTATCATATATATATATTCTATATCAGTAATTTGGGGTTATATGTACTTTAAGAAACATGAGTTTTGTCAAATCGTGAACTGTTTTTCGCTCCAAATATTTAAAACGAAGATTGAAATACAGTTCTTCCCATCTTGGATCATTCAACCATTTTTCCCATACACAAAGATAGAACAGATAAACTGCGTTTTATTGACGTTGCTAATGAATTTGCAGGACTCAATGAGAATCGACAACGTAACTTTATAAAAGCAGATTACTGAATCTGACTTTAGGAGCCAGTAACAGTGTACTTTGGGTGTTGAAATCAAAAGGAATTTGAGTCATATGGCGTATTATTGTGTGCCCCTACCCGATTTTTCATCATTTGTTTCTTTGCCCCTCCCCCAATTTGTTCTCATCTCCTTTTTTACCTCTTTCCTCTACTTTGAAAACACTCCGCAGCCCTTGTAGTTTACTACCTCTCCTAGCATAAGGCAATAAAAAAGTAGAGAGCTATTAATTTTAGTGTTGATTTAATTGGGACCGTTGCAATTAATTTAATTAAAAGATTTAAACATTAGATAGTTCTTAAAAATGAGTATGTATATAAAAATTGTTAATAATTATTTATTTTTGTTTTGCAATCAGGGGATAACACGTGAAGATGCTCAAAAACAGTACATTGACATATTGAAAAAATGGCATGGCTATAGCTCAACTTTGTTTGACGTGAAGGTAAATATTACAAGTGACAATTCTGTACCTTGTCTGTCATGGCATGTCCTGTCATGTCGTTTCATGTCATGTAATGCCTTTAATAGGGAGCTTCAGGGCGACCAACTTCTCTAACTTCTCAGGCTAATACCGTAAACCGCGGAATATAAGCCCTCCCGTTTATAAGCCCCCCGTTTATAAGCCCATCTATCTACAAACTTATATGCCGGTTATAAGCCCCCGAATATAAGCCCCCCTCTAAAAATCAACGTTTATCCACCCCTACCCAATCTCTCTTACTAGTAATGTAATCTTACGGAATTTTGGGCTTTGGAGGTGTAACAGTTTACTCAGTATATATCAGACTGACGTTAAAACTGTTTAATAATATTTGTCAAGATGAATTCCAAGTAGGACGTCCGTTTTGTTGAGTTATTAGTTACATTCGGGTTGTTACCTTTGTTTTGTTTAGAAAACTGGCATGTGTTTTTGTTGATTTATTGTGAAAGTTTGCTTGATTAATTAAAGATCAGTAAATAAAAAACGTATATTGATAATGCCGTATGTTAGTCTCAATTTATTTCACTAGCAGTTAGATAATTCCCAAACGTTTTTTTATTCCACTTATAAGCCCCCCGAATATAAGCCCCCCGTTTATAAGCCCACCCAAAATCCCTTACGAAATTGTATAAGCCCAGCGCTTATATTCCGCAGTTTACGGTATATCATTGGTTAACCTGCAAGCATATAAAAGTATTACAACAATATGGCGGACGACAGGGTTGTCTTTGGTTAAAATTAGTATTGTTATTTTGTACAAGAGTAGATTTGTTTACTTGGATTACCTTTGTAAGCCTTTATAGCCTTTGTAAAAATTATGATTTGTGTTGCTAATGTCCTTTAAAGTGCGTATGTAATGAAAAATTCAGTTGTAAAATAACTATTTTGTTTGAAAGAACTCTTGAAACTATAAAGACTAACCATTTACAACTTTTTCATATCTCACTTCACTCATGAGATATTAAGATTTGTTTAATATGTAAATGATCATACTTATGACATCATAATGCATAAGAATGACTTATTGAAAAATTCTGCATATCTTTACCATTATCACATGGAATCGTTTGATGATTTGCATATTTGATGTCATTGGATATATCCACACACATGCACCTGCATTTCAAGTGATTTCATTACATAATCTCAAGGATATATAAGCGTTTTCAATAAGTTATTATGCAGTGTGATGATAAGTATGAGCATTTACATATTAAACAAATCTTAATATCTCAAGAGTGAAGTGAGATATGAAAAAGTTGTAAATGGTTAGTCTTTATAGTTTCAAGAGTTCTTTCAAACAAAAGAGTTATTTTACAACTGAAATTTTTCGTTACATATGCACTTTAAAGGTGCCGTCCAGTCCGTCCTGCGCATGTCCGCGTTTCTGTTTACATCGTTTGTTTACATTGCATTATATGAACATTGAACATGAAGTATTGCGGATTTGTTTTCCATGCTTGAGCTTTTCCGCCTAAAAAGCGTGTTATAAGAAGCTGTTCTGTTCCTAAATGTGGATAATATATCAAACTACCACTCGCGCCTTCGCCACCTTTTACGAATACTCGGTTTCAAACTGTCGTAAATCTATTCCATTAAAGTTTGTTGACATATCGAGTCCCGCACGTTTGAAATATCACACATGCGCAGAACGGACTGAACGGCTCCTTTAAGTCTTTTAAATCGTAAATGTAAACAACCCTTAAGAGACTGTATGGTAACATTTGTAATGTATAGTAACAAATTTATTATAATATATATGTTTATATATTATAAATATATATATATATATATATATATTTATGTATATATTTGTAATGTATGGTAACATTCCATTTCTAACCCGTGGCTTTCTTGTTGTGGATTTTGACATCGTGTTCTCGACTTAAAATGACGAGTTTTCTAATTACTTGTAGTCAATTGATAAGAACTTTCCGTCAGAACTATGGCTTGGTGTTAGCGCAACTGGAATTGCCGTTTATGAACGATACAAGCCTAGAGCTTTAATGACGTGTGATTACGAGTAGTAAGTATTTTTGTTTATAAAATAACATGTATACAACAAGCAATTTGATTGGTCGATGAGAGTACCTGCACGGGAATTTACAGCACTCTCAAAAAAAAACAGAATACAGTTTTTTGTATTGTGAGAAAACTATCACCGTGAAAAAGATCGTCTGATCCATTTTGTGTTCATATAGCGAAGTTAAACAAAACAACGAGGTTTGAAAAGGGCATGTTTTGAAAGCAACAAACTCGCGAGAATAATATACTGTTTAAATACCTTCTATTTTCTTGCCTGATGAACTCACTGGGAAAAGAACAATCTTTATCTATACGAAGTAAAATACCCAACAGCTCTCGACTTAAAATCCAAAATCTTCCAGTGAAATTGTGAAAAAGACAACGAAGACCTTTCTGGCAGTCTGAGCGACAGTTGCTGCCCATAATATTTGTCTGTTCGCTTTGAAACAACAAGCCAAACCCTGAGACGGCTGATTCCAGTAATGATTAAGCTTTTGCCTAAAACTAGTCAGTATTTTTTATATTTAAAGTCGAGTTTTTTATCCATATTCTTCTCTTTGTCGAATTTGTCGGCAAAACAAATTTCAGCTTTCCAGCCGCCTGCTCGACTGCTGTTGGAGACGAATTATGATTGGTAGTTGATAATTCTTGGGAGAATTTGTATTCTCATTATATTATTTTTGGATAAAATTCGTTATTTCTCTGTCGTTATTTTATAAAATAAATACCAAATGGTTTTCCGTGCAGGATACTGTGATCCAAACACTTGGGATGTTGCTCGACTTCCGAAAAGCTAAAAAACACTCGCCTATCGGCTCGTGTTTTTTTACGCTTTTCGAAAGTCTCGCAACATCCCGCGTGTTTGGATCACAGTATCCTGCACCGAAAACCATTTGGTATTCCTTTAATACTTTTTTCACAAAATAGGTATACTCTTAATATATGTTAAAGTGTATATGAAATGAAAAATAAAAACTCATCATATTCTCAATTAAGTCGTCAAAAGTCCAAATTCGTCGATTTCGTTCACCTGACGCGATTTTGTGCTTTTTTTCGCTTTGATCGAAGTTCACTTCAGAACGCTTCAAAATTGTTACATTTCCCGTGCGGCTATATTAGGAAATCACAAGGTTGTGACGTAACAACGTTGACACGATGTTTGAACATGGCTGAACGACCTATTCATTATTTCTAAGGTAGTATACGAAACTTTTAGAGTTTTTATTCGCATTTTAATACTACCTACGCAACACACTACTTTTATAACTTAATATATTCAGATGTGTTTGAAAAATAGTACATTTGTATAAAAATATTAAGGCCTTAGTTATGTTTATCAATGCCTATCTTTCCAAAACCGGCGCATTGCACAGCTTAGAATTAAATCAGCAAAATTACTGATATGGTCTTAACTGTAGTTGTTTTAAATTGATATAAATCAGAGAAGTACACCATTATATTAAAGTGCCCCTGTGATCAAATTTTTGGTATCCCGAATTTGTACATATTTGTAAAGAGCGTGGTGTTCTTACTTAACTTGCCAAATTTCAAGCAATTGTGAGCATGGGAAGTCGCCTTTTCAGACTGTTTTTATACGATATTATACGGCCGCCATTACTCGAACATTTTCCGGACGCTTAGGTTGCGATTAGAGGAAGTGACGTCAAAGACTCAACACGTGGCTAGTTGTGTATGAATATAAAGCTACTTGGGGAAAACTTTCTATTGTAACTTGTCGTATAATTTCCATAAAGCTTTGTCACGTGTTGAGTCTTTGACGTCATAATCACAAAATTTGGGCAACTCAACTTTGGAGGTTAAATTTCTTGTGATAGAATGTTTGTTGTTCAATTTTATTTGGCAAATGCGAACATTTATTAACCTAAAATGATGTTCTGTAACAAAAAATTCCAGGAAACGTAATGTGATATTTCGTCGCAGGGGCACTTTAAGGATTTTAATGAATAAACAAGTAATTATATGATTCTGATTATTATAATTTTATTTTATTTTATTTTTCCCTTGATAGCATTTTGTCCTTTGGAGCACCTCAAAATAACATTTATAAAATTATTGTTGAGGGCAAGGGAGAGAGGGTATTCGAGACAAATCAGGTATGTATTATAATAATTTTATATAATGGCAATATATATATATATATATATATAATTTTGGCGAAATTTCTGACGAGGTTCCTCGACCTCGTGTTGAGTCTTTGAATGATGATTTGATTAAAATTCATTTTTCGTAATCGTACCTCCGTTGGCGTCAAACCGGTATGATTAGTTCTAATGAGACCTGGTTTGTCGTCAACGGAGGTAAGATTCGCAAAAATGGTATAATGAGGTATATTAGTTGTTAATGACCCTGTGAGAACAAAATAAATACCCGCAAACATTATATTACTAAACTTATGCACTAGTCAATTGAAACTACGGAACCACGACCCCCCGGACTATGCGGGGATTTTAACATTTTTACAGTGTTAAATATTGGTATTTTCCCCGTTACCGGTGGAATATTGGCTGTTAAAGTTCCCGCCCCTATGGCCCCGGTACTTTAAAATTTCCCAATGACTGAAGCAAATTGGGAAGGTTACGGAGTCAATTAATTGACCAATATTTAACACTGTAAAAATGTTAAAATCCCCGCATAGTCCCTGGGGTCGGGGGTAGGCCTTTCTCGATTGTGCTAGCACATTTTTTTGCATAATTTGGGAAAACGAGCATATTTTTGCACTTTTTAAGGAAAAAGCACTGCTAGCATAATCGGCATATTTATATAACTTTCAGAGCAAAATACTGAAGCCATGACAAGTTTTATTCCTTATACTGGTGCTTTAAAGCTTTGTTCAATCTATTTTCATAGCGGTTGTAGTCCACGATTCTAATAAATTCACGTTTCTCTTAATAATTTCCGCTAGTTACTAAAAATCTCGACAGTTCACTACTTTTCACTTTGCTATATATCCAAAACACTGTCTACGCAGCACTCTACTTAAATATTTTAGTATTCTTATAGTGAGTTCACCATATCGAGAGGATTCAAATGAGGTATAACAAAGCTTTAGCAATAAATATTTTCTGAGATATCATTTGAAGATGCCCAAAATCAGTGTGACCGGAGATTACTCTATGACGTCAAGTAAGGCATACGAGAAGTTAAATTTGTTCGTGCAAAGTAAATAATATTTAAATGTGGCTATCTGTTGTCTTCCAATAAAGCCTGGTTTCCATATGGTCGCTACGCTGTCTTTACGGTCGCAGAAGTAAAGTAGTGATGCGTGTTTCTTTTGTTATGACAGAAGAAACACGCTTTACTGCTTCACTTCCGCGACCGTAAAGACAGCGTAGCGACCATATGGAAACCAGGCTTAAAACAAGCTGGTTGGAAGACAACAGACCGCCAAATTTATAGATTATTTACTTACGACTTCAACTTTTCATGTTGCTTACTTGACGTCATGAAGCACTACCCAGTCTGTAGTATCCCGGTCATGACCTTTGGCATCTTCAAAGCACAATATCTCTGGAAATATTTATCTGTTAAAGCGTCGTTATACTTCATTTTAATCCTTTAGATATGCTGGATTCATTGAGGTTAATAAAATTGACAAAAAAATATATTGGGCTATGTTTCTTACGTGAACCAATAGCGAGTAATTACGAGTAGTTTTCTATGACAAACTGTTTTTGGAGATTTCGCTAATAGCTTGACAACAAGGTCACTGGATTATATTTTCTGGGTCGTGAGTTAGATTTTCAGGCCTTGTATAGTTGTTACAATCAATTCAACAAGTCCCTACATGTTGTTGCAAAGAAGGTTGTAGAAACTGTACAAACAAATTATTTTAACTCCGAAAAAGCTCAATTAGAGCAAGTTAACTTTGATAAAACGCCCAGGTTAAGCCACTAGTGTCTATTAACTTTGATAAAACATTGATGTTTTATTAATCAATGCTTTATCTGTATTTACAAATATTGATTAAATATTAATTTATTTTGAATTTTCTTCATGAATTATTAATGAATTTCACAAGTAGTAGTTAAAATATGAGCGGCCGATGTTTATGGGCAGATACAATGGCGAGCCGTTGTAACTGCCCATAAACATCGGTCGCGAATATTTTAACAAACTTAATGGAATATATGTAAAATGAATGGAATATATGATGCATACTTTGTTTGTAAGTTGTAGAAACGGTACTTGAATAAACTATTTAACTCCGAAAAAGCTCAATTTGAGCAAGTTAACTTTGATAAAACATAAATATTAATTTCTTTTGAATTTTGTCAACCTTTTTAAATCATTAATAATTCATGAAATTATTAATGAATTTTACAAATGTTGATAAAGATTCCTCCTGATTTACATAAACTTTTCCTTCGATTTTCTCGGCGAAAATGGCTTGCATGCATCACTGAAATAGTTGGTAAACATGGTAATATTTAGATGAAGTCGTTTTTTATGTCAAAACACTCGTTCCCAGGGCATTTGCCTCCACGGCGGAAGGTCGGCGAAAATGGCCCTGGGATCGGCTGGTTCATTCTATAATCCGATTGGCTTGTCATAAAACTAATTAATTCAGCCGAGTATAATTTATTCATCTAAATCTGATTGCTGTCTTCAAATTTTACAGCAAATTAGAAGTGATAGCTTTTGCTAAATTGGATATATGCTTCTTCATACCTTTTGTAAGAGATAACCATGGATGTATGGTCGATTATTAAGCTTGTTAGCTGCTTTTATGCCGACGAATGCTGACATGAAAACTCTGAAGAGCATTGAACATTTCTCAATTATTCAGGTCAACAAAGTAGACAAAGGAAATGGAACAAAGACCACAAAAATTATCATATCTAAACACCCAGAAATTCTGGGGTCATACCAGCCGATCGCAGCGCCATTTTTGCTGACCTTCCACCCGGAGGCAAATGCCCTGGGAACGGTTGAACACTCGCAGCACGTCTTTTATCTGGTCTAAAACACTCGGCTATTGCCTCGTTTTTTATCACCCAATAAAACACTACTGCTCGTGTTTTAAACTATACTTTAAACCTTTTCTAGTATAAAAACGGTCATCACTGTCGTGCTAAGTACCTGATGCCTTTACAGTTTCTCTAATGCTTAATACATTATTTTTTTAATTAGGTTGTGGAAATTGCCAAACTAATGAAGGCTTATATCAACGAGATTGTTCGTCGACGCAGCAGACAACAAAAATAATGAAAACAAAAAATTCAATATCGTGTTTGTGACACTAAAGTATTTTTGATATTAAATCATCGACGCAACCATCTTTCATTCAAACGTCATATTTCATTAATTTGTAATTTTTACTGAAGCTGGACAACATTCTGGGAGATTATCATAGTTCATTTTAAAGCAATGGATTTTCATATTTTATAATGACATATTTTGGTGAGCTTTAGGGCATATTAAATGCAAATAATAATAATAATACTTAGTTAGTAATAATAATTATTAGTTATTTATTATCATAAATAGACGATTTAGTAAAAAAATATCCAACTCAAAATCCTTTTGTTTTTTTTCTCGGGGGTATTTGTGTCACGCACTACTTCTGCGCATGTGTTGACCAACTTAAGGTTAAGAATTGACAAGGACACTTTTGACCTTAGGATTAGGTTTAGGATTAGGATTAAGGTTAGTGTTAGTATTTGGGTTGGTGTTAGGATTAGGGTTAGTATTAAGGTTGGAATTAGTTTTAGGATTTGGATTAGTGTTAGGATTAGGTTTAGAATTAGGGTTTGTATTAGGGAAAGCATTTATTAGAATGACGACAGTGAGAGTTGTGAATGTGAAATCCGGCATTTGAGAAGCAGACCAACAGATTAGAGATAGCGAAGCTTGCTACACTGTGATCGAAACGCAAGTTTTTTAAAACAACCACTTATTAACTTGGATTCTCCATTCTGTAAAAGATTAAGGAAATAAACACCACTGTTCTATTCAGTGCAGATACTGCACCCAAAATTTAAACAGTTTGGGCTATTTAGCACGATGTCTTGAAACCATGAGTTCAGACAACACAGCCTGTCGGAGATTCTGTTTGTAGTATATTCTCGTAAATCGATAGAAGACACACTTCGGTGTTTATAATCTCTGTTTCTTTACCCTTCTCTTCCCGCCAATAATACTCTTGTCGTCACGTGATCAACGCATGGCGACATAGTGCTACCGGATATTACATCCTTCCCTATTGGAATTTATACAAATGAGATGCCTTAGGCTCAAAACCCGGCTGGATGGCTTGACATATGTTCTTGAGTTAGCCATTCTTGAGTCAGCGTACCTCTTCATCTTTTCTTTGGCTCGCTGGTCGGCCGTCTGGATTTTTGCTGGGCTCGTGGATTGGTTTGTATTTCAGGTAGTTTTGTGCAGTTGGGGATTGAAGAAAGCTGTTGTAGGAACCTTGCCTGTTGAGCTGTGTGGCATGGCTCTGAAATTCTGCAGGAATGTGGTTAATTCTTCTCGCCATGATTTCTGCTGTGCGAATGCAATCTTCGCAACCTTCTTCACCGTCCGCATAAAGCTCTCCACTTCTCCATATTAGCTCTTGGCCCATTGAGGGGTAATCTTTCTGCAGTGGGTAAATCCCAGGGCCGTTGTATTGGAGTTTTGGAATCGCTGTTTGGGCTGCCAGAGAACGAAGTACTTCGACAACTGAACAACGAAAGTAGTCGTCGGAGAGTACTAGTAGGTACTCATCCGTGGACTGTTCAGCATATAATCAATGCTGATCTCTCGCCATGCTTGTAACGGTTCACTTGTAGTCGCAGGAGTTGGCATGCGCGCGAGGCAGGACTGCATTCGCTCTTCTACTACCTGGTTGATTCGTGGAAACCATACTTTCTCTCTCAACAGAGCTTTGGTTTTTGTGATGCCTTGGTGACCTTCATGTGATAAATTCACGACACGACGTTGTAGCTCTTTCGGAATCACTAATTTTGTACCGCGGATGATTACTTGCGTTGTTGTTCCGATGGCTAGCTCATCTTTGAGGCGTTCGTATACGTGCTGAAGGTTTAGCAGTGTCAATGTTGAGGTTCTTGGCCGTTTCATACCATTTGGCAGTTTGTACTGCCTCCATGACTGCTCGAAGTGTTGGGTCACGCGCTGTGGTTTCTGAGATTGTAGTGAAGGTGAGCGCCGCTGGTGGCGTTGCTCTTGTGCTAGTTAGAGAGCGGCTGCCGCATATGCGATTGTATTCTTATCCATTGTCGTGGGCTTATTCTTATCAGTTGTTCTGTCGAGGTTAAAATATGCTGTGACAGCTGGTGCGTTGGCCAATGCATGTTTAAATCTCTTGATGAATCTCGAGTAGTGGTTGATCATTCCTAGTATAGACTAACTGACATTGGGGCTTCAAGGTCTAGTTTGTCCTCATGGACTTTCGTTGGGTCAGGAGCCATACCACCTTCGTGCCAAAGACCTATATCCCAGGAATTCTAGTCTGGGCTAACTACTCACACTATAATTGAGCTCGTTCAGAGTAAGACCGCACTCCCGAAGATGCACGGTTGTGCACTTCAAGTGCACGGTTGTACTCCTGGTTCTTGGCAAAGAAAGCTTAGAAGTGATCCTCTTGTCTCTTTCACGACATAAATATTCAGTGCTGTTAGTTGTCTCGGATGTAGGGGCGTCTCTGTTTGATAAGGCTAAAACTTGCTCCTTGAATATTAATACTTGAACCTAAGTTCGCCATGATGGTTAGCGGTGTTTATTTTTGTCCCGCGATGTTGGGTAAGTACTTCATATGGGATATAGTGGATCTATACTGAACCTAATCCGAACCTAATCCTAACCTTAAAGCTAACCTAAGAGTAACCCTGGGGTCCCGGCCCCTGGGGTCCCGGCTAGTGCCCCCACCTCTCGACAAGTTGTTTGTATATCTTTGTTCCCATACTGCGTTTTAACCTTTAAAGTGCCACTGTGATGAAAATTCGTCATCGAAAAATGCCATTTTTTCTTCATGGATGTATTTATCAATGTGAAAGTAGCCCTTATACAAAATTACAGTCGAAACGGAATAAAAATCGAAGAGTTACAAACGTTTGAAAAGTCCTAAATCGACGTCCGCCATTAAAATCGGCCATCTTGTTTTTATCCATTCGAGAAGCGCTCGTGACGTCATAGTCTCAAGGAGCCGAGTCAACACAAATAGAATTACTATAGAATACAAAGCAGCGCATATACAAACCGCGTTTAAAATGTCAAATTCTTCCGAATCTAGTGGAATCTCGTTGTTTATATGTTGCAACAACACTACACGTGAAGCGTGCTTGAGACTCTGACGTCACCGGCGCCCTTTGACCTGACATTTCCAAGATGGCAGATTTTAATGGCGGCCGTGAAATTACGAACTTTATCGTCGTATAGCGCAGTCAATATTTGACATTGAGCGCTAAAATTTTGCATGGGGAGTTATTTATATGTACTCTTTGCAATAATGCTAAAAAACATGGGGTTCAAAATTTCATCACAGTGGCACTTTAATCCTAACAATAACTTTTATAAGACTAACATATTCCGAATATTGTCCCCTCAGCTGGGAGCTTTTTAAAGGAGGTATATATTAAAATATTAAAGCACAGCCTTTACTCTTTCCCAGGCCTAACTATCCCTTAGATTAAACAATGTAAGTTTTAATGGTAATAAAACCGTTTCATTAATTTAACCTCTGTATTATGCGAAAGAAAATGTGCTATACAAAACTGTAAAATATTGGTGTAAAAACAAAAAAATGGTAGTGAGTTAAACTATCTTAATCTGGCTGTTGCACGCCTCCTATTCACAAGTGCTATCCCACTACTGTTTGACGCGGGAACTTTTGTCTGCTATGTTTCCATCCTGGACCGGTACGTTCCTCCTTATGCAACCTGGTGAACTCAGATTCCCCCGAGTCCACCATATTGACGCCCAACTTAGTGTGGACACTCGATCGACATAGCCGACGAACAACAGGAATCCAGATCTCAAGTCATTCGACACCACCTGCTCTGCAGTAGCTCAGTTAAAGGCGCGCGCCACCGTATTTAATCGATTTAATTATAAAAATCGAAGAATTTTTATCTCTTTTTACTTCTAATAACAATTAGATCTGAATGCTTCGTTTATCCAATGCTATTATATTGAGAAGACGAGTCAACATATTACGACCATTTAATACCACACAAGAGACAACACAAAGCGAGGGAAAAAACAAGAGAGAGAGAGGGACCAATACTGCACACAGAGTACAAACACAGTAGGAGAGACAGTATCGCAGGTGCAGCACTAAACAATAACAACTACGACGGGAAATGCCTTGTGGAGGGCATAAATATCGATCATCGAAGCATTCTTGTCGCCGCCCCTGGGGCCATCTCTCGCAGAAAATCTTGAATTTTCGAAGCCCTGTGAGGGCATTTCCTGTGATTTCCCATTTCCCGAAAAAATTTCCTGCACTGGCAAGTTGAAAATATACCTGGAGTATATATACCTGGACTGACAACAAGATAAATAACCAACATGGATCACAATATTTGCATTCAATGCAGTAGAGCCTTTGGTCATTTTGATAGGCATCAAGGAGCTGATGCTCCCGAGTGGAAGCGTAATTCTGCAGTTTAAACTTCTTGTGAGTGTGTTACTGTGAACACTGATTCCACTGGTAAGCCTATCAGCATCACGATTAGCAACAGAAACACACTTCAAATTTCAAAGAAGCAAAAGTTCTTACTTGAATTTAACATCAGACATTCAGGGCCTCCGGAATTCCACGCTGCCCTTTGCTTACGGGGGCACGCTGGGCAGCTGTGTGCCCTTTTGTACCATTATTATAAGTAAACACATGGTTTTGACCTCGGACTTCCACAAAACCCTCCCGAGGCTTGAGGGGTCATTTAATCACTAATGGCCCTCAAAACCATGTGTTTAGTTTGTAATCACATTGTCACCGAGGAAATAAACAAGACAATGTCAATGGATGCTTTTGTTTTGTAAAATCTCTTTATCGAATTGGTTCAGTGAATATGGGTATAAATTTGGTTTGCAAATAGAGTATTTTTTATTGGGAATGAATGATGGCTCTTCGCTTTTCCTTTGTGAGCGACAAGGAAGTTTCGAAAGTAAGAGAAGATCGACTGCCTTTAGCCACAAAATGACATACAAGTTGGAGTAGCAATGTATACGAACAATGGGCAGATGCAAGGAATAAGGAGTTCGATGATTTTATATTCATAAATAGTAATGAGGGATGTTTGCTCTAAATGTCCCTAATCCAGTATTGATGAGGGAAATACGACAGTAAACGTCCCTGTTAAAACAAAAGAAACCGAGGTGACTATGTTATTACAATATCTTATACTTCGTTTTGAATTTATTTTATCACTAAGTTAAAATTTATCCAAATTCGGAAAGCAAAAACATTTAAATTTACGAGCGAGATGTTTAATGAGGAAAATGAGGAAGAACGAGCCCGAACTAATCGTCTCTATAGTCGTTGCTGGTTTTCTGTCATCGTTGTCAAAAACATTGAGTTTATAATGTCTCCTTGAATTAAGACGCTGTCGTTTACGTTTGTAAATATTTCTGAATTGAACGACTTATCTGGCGGTCGAGCAGTCATATTTCAAATCAAACAAACGAACGGGAATACCCTGGGTATACCCACTGCTCCTGTGTATGTTCCGAGGAAGCATTTCACTTCTGATAAGAACTCCTAGTTGTTAAATATTAAAATATACTAGGAGTAATCAAAGATTATGTAATTGCGTTCGACGCATGTGGACCAGTACTTATGGCGAATGAAGATTGGTAATTATGCTGTTACGAATTATGAAAATAAATACAGCTAATAAATATATAACAGCGTGTTCGATTTGAAAGTTGACCGCCAGATACCTGTAAATCGTTCAATTCAGAAATATTACAATCGCGAAGTTCGATTTGGCAAAAGTTTCGCTTGAATGGAAAATTTATAACTTCGCGATGCTTACTCGTTTGTATGGTGTTCAAATGATCAGATTGAATTTTGACATTATAAACGCGCCATATGATTACCGTTATACCGTATGTTATTTTAAAATGAGAAGGCCATGGATTGGACCATATGATCGCTTGATACGTGATTTAGGTTGCTCAGATCGAGTGGAACACGGCAACAAACGTCAAGGAGACACTATATAAACCTCAATGTTTTTGACAACGGTGACATCCCGCATTCCCGTTCGTTAGTTCGATTTTAAATATGACCGTTCGACCGCTAGATAACTCAGCAAATATTACAATCGTGAAGTTCGATTTGGCAAAGTGTCGCTTGAATGGAAAATTTATAACTTTCGCGAAGTTTACGGCTTTCACGTTTCGAGTAAATGTTGTTCGAATTAGATGTATGGTGTTCAAATGATGAGATTGAATTTTGACATTATAAACGCGCCATATGATTACCATATGTTATTGCTGCCTCCCCTCTGGGAGGCAGCACACTATTCTTGACGTAACTCGTGCTCAGTCTCTTTGCCGAGCTATGTATAGCCGACGAATATCTCGATTTGTCCGGCGGGGCACGGGGGGGCATTTACTAGGGAAAAGTTCTATTTGCACGCTGTCTTCCCAAACTACAGAAAGATTGCTTCTCAACGCTTTTAACGCAATCGCTGTATGTTTCTTATTTGAATCGTTCGAGAGAATTTGCAGATAGCATGTGCACAAGAATCCAGATATTTCGATAAACGCAATCGCTGTATGTTTCTTATTTGAATCGTTCGAGTGTATTTGATAGCCTGTGGACAAGAATCCAGATATTTCGATAAACGCAATCGCTGTATGTTTCTTATTTGTATCGTTCGAGAGAATTTGATAGCCTGTGGACAAGAATCCAGATATTTCGATATTAAAACGCAATCGCTGTATGTTTCTTATTTGTATCGTTCGAGAGTATTTGATAGCCTGTGGACAAGAATCCAGATATTTCGATAACAAACGCAATCGCTGTATGTGTTCGAGAGAATTTGATAGCCTGTGGACAAGAATCCAGATATTTCGATAACAAACGCAATCGCTGTATGTTTCTTATTTGTATCGTTCGAGAGTATTTGATAGCCTGTGGACAAGAATCCAGATATTTCGATAACAAACGCAATCGCTGTATGTTTCTTATTTGTATCGTCCTTAATCGACGGATTCAGTACTTTCATATATAATAGTAATAATACTAGCATTTCATTTTTCTAACTTTAATCACTTTAAACAAAATCTTTATGCACCAGTCAATGGTTTTCCCCCAGGGAGGGGTCGGGCATACTCACGGGATTTGACATTTCACTATGAAATTTTTGTCAATTTCCCCACAGTGGGACTAACTTTTTAAGTCAAATTTATCTCCCCACCCATGGGATAGATTTCCAGTTCAAACAACAAAGCATAACACAGGTTGAAGTAGACAAAAAAAATATGACTTTCCAATATGTAAAACGTTTTGTAAACTTTTTGAACTTCTTGATATCAAAAACTGTTACGACCATTTGTTCCTTGGTTGCAGTGGTGTATTCTTACGACAATAACAGTATGGAGTTGTGGATATGTGCGAAGATCTCCTTGAAAGTATTGCATTCTCAACAACAACATCAATAACAGTTAAACAATGGAGCAACTATACTATAAACAACATGTTACATTTCTGCTGTTTATTTATTCAGTGCCGACTTGTTTGGTACTTGCTTTGTTATAATAAGTGATAGTTATTTGTAATTTAAGTCTGTTGTATTTGAATGTAATTAAAATAATTGAAAAAATGTGTACATGCTACAGTATGTCTTTTACAATGTATATAATCATCCCCAGGATTTATTCTCGAAATTTTATCAAAAATTAGCCTACCCATGTCCCATGCCTTCTGAGGCAGCACTTCACTTGCGATAGTAATTCCTAGTTTATAATATTTAGGCTATATGATCGCCTTTATACGTGTTTATATTCTACATTCTATTTATTTGATCCTCCATGTTATAGAAAATTTCTAGCATCATATATTTCTGCTGTAATGCCTAATCCTGAACACTTCTACAGGCAACTTCGTATCCACCTGAATGCTCCTGTGTTAGTCCTGAGGCAGCATTTTCCTCTAATGCCATAATTTATTCCAAATTCAAAAACGGTAATTTATTCAAAAAGGGAAAGATTTTATCTTGATTTCTTTTAGCTGTAAAGCACAGGTAACCCATAACATGCAAGATTAGAATGCGTTCTCCTTCGTCGAACGCAATTACTATGTTACATATATCCACTTAACATTAATTATACAAACATTTACTGTGAGACCAGTAATAGATATTGAATAAAAATGATAGATTATTTCTCCTACTATTAAAGGAGAAGAGCTACAAGTAACGTGAAAGTGCCCTTTTTCGAGACTCTGTCCCCGCTGCCCTGAGTTGCTTCTGGCCGCAGCTAAAACCACGACTCTACATAATACTTGAATTCTAATCTATTAAAAAACTGCACCCCCAAATTCTCTGTTGCTCCCCCCAAATTTTGATCCTATAGCCGCTACGCCGCTGAGCCAGAGCACCAGAGTATATGAACGCGAATGTCCTTAGTGTCAGACTGCCAGTTTGTCAGAGAAAATAATTAATACTCTGGCAGCCAGAGCGCCAGAGACAGAGTATGAACGCGAATGTCCTTAGTTTCAGACTGCCAGTTTGCCAGGGAAAATCATTAATACTCTGGCAGCCAGAGCGCCAGAGTATGAACGCAAATGTCCTTAGTTCCAGAGCGCCAGTTTGTCATAGAAAATAATTAATACTCTGGCAGCCAGAGCGCCAGAGACAGAGTATGAACGCGAATGTCCTTAGTGGCTAAATGCGCTTATTATTCCAACCCCCGTCTCCATAGTTCTCTACATTTACAAATACAGGTATTACAGGACATTATTGTGGTTCTCATTACCTACTCCAAAACCTAAAAACCAAAGAATGTCAGCGAATATATGTGCGAGAAGGTTTGGTGGTTTGGCGAAGTAATAGAAACACAGCTGGGTACTGTTCCGCACGTTGTATCAAACTGGCAATGGCTCGCGTGGCTCACTGGCTCGCATATTATAATGTGCATACTAGTGCCAATTACTGCGGCTTGCTGCGGCCCCAAAGCAAGTACGATTTAACAGTCACTTTAAAGATACATGCTTTTAGTATATATCGTAGTAAATTTCCGAATATATTAACACCCTTAACACAAATGTTGGATCAAAGTGAGGTGACAAACCACAAACGGTCCAAAAATGTTGAAAATATGATCAGTTGATTAGTTCCGCCATATGAAAAATGTTGATAGTTCCGAAATTTGATGAGAATCAGATTTGATGAGAATCGGATGAACAAAGCGGGAGATACGAGCGACTACTAGTTTGTGTCGACTATAGGGATTTGCCGGGATTTTGACTTGGAGGGCAAGCCATCGGCTCGTATCTCCCGCTTTGTTCATCCGATTCTCATCAAACTTCGCGTCTTTACTAACTTAAATACGCTCCATCTAAGCCTGCAATAAAAATATAGAAAGTCACCATGGGGTGTTACAAGCTCATTGATGATCATGAAGACATGAAGTCACAAAGGCAGTTGATTTTGGCAGTAATCACCCACAGTCCGCCGTAAGTTTGCGGCACTTCGTGGCATCCTTTTTAGTGAGACGAAGCTCTTTTCTTTGTGCGGCATGATGCGAAACAAAATTACATCTTTGCGCGACATGATGCGCAACAAAATCACATCTTTGCGCGACATGATGCGCAACAAAATTACATCTTTGCGCGACATGATGCATATGCGCAACAAAAGTGGACAAAAAAGTAACACAATTGAAGCGAGAAAAGATAAATACAGTGGCAATGAACCAAAGCGCGGTGATTTCGTGAGAATCGCTGTGACTATATGACCGGCAGCCGGTCACGGTTGAAAAACTAAATGACCGGCAGTCGGTAATCGTAACAATAATTCTAAAATAAACCCTAATCACAACCCAAATCCTAACCCTAACCAAACCCTAACCCTAACCGTTAAAAATCAAAACAAAAAACGAAAGAAAAAAATTGAAAGAAAATTCACAAAAAGTTTAGTTTAGTTTATTACATTTATCACTCTTAGGTGAACGGAATACCCCAACAGGCTAGAAGTCCAATTACATGGGTTCCGAGAGAGGAGGATGTCCGTTGTGGGATTTGAACTCGCCAGATTCGGCATTGAAAGACGGATTAATAATAACCAACGTTGTTTATAAGTGGGTAAAATACATAACAGTTCATAAGAACCAGTGGATACTCGGATTGTATATTGACGGATTGTCGAACTGTCGAAGCAATCCGGGGTGGCTGCAGCCCCCCAGTTGTCCCAAAAATTAGCTCTATTCGGGCAAAAATGGTCTTGTCATTCGGGCAAAAAGGGTCCTGACCTAAATTATTGTAATCATTGAATGCAACTTAATGACATTACAGTGTGTATAAAAACGGAACCGGTATAAAATCAATTAATATTGGCTCAGTAGTTGTTTGAAAGGAATGTTAATTAATTTTATGCCGGTTCTGTTTTTTTATACACACTGTATAACGGATTCTAATTGGAGAATAAATCTGGATTTCATTGTTGTTCTTCGTTGAGCAATGGTCAGTGGCATAGCCAGGCCTGGGTCCGGGCATTGTCTAAACGTTATCTCGTATATTCAACTTGAATATATCTAATGCATTTGGTTTTGTAGCTAATTGCTTTTCCTTCCGTCTCTTCTGCCGTCGTGCAACGGGAGAGATATTCACGCGTCGACAGACGCGTCTAAATTTGGAAAATTACTTTAACAGTAATTAAATACTTCGAATCCCGCACACTGCCGCGGCAAAAAAAAACACAAGAAAAATGCTAATATACGAACAACCACAACTACACGCGTTTCTATTCAAACATCCCAGTTTCTCCATTCGCAAACACACCACCGCCCTTCGACTACATTTTCACCGACACATTGTTCATGTCAATCATCAGTGTTATCCGCATAATATAATGATTTTGATATTCGTTAATATACTCAAATGTACTGTTTGCCCACTATTTACAAAATTATTGAAATTCCTAAAGATGCGTTTTCAGTCATTTCTAAGATGTAGTTTACATTTTACAAAAGAAATTATTGAAAGAATATTAAGTGAGCTCATTAATTGAATTGATTCGTAACTACTGTCGTCTTTTTCCAAAAAGGGCACTTGTCAAAATTGTTTTGGGGAGAAATACCACCTACCCCCAGCCTCGTACCCGGGGCTGAGCGCGCGGACCACCCTAAAGCCCCCGCGCGCTCAGCTGGGATGAGGCTGCTGACCCTGACCTTGCCCTGGTACGTCACTTGAAATGATGACAGCATTTTGCCTTATTAGGCTAATTGTTCCGGAGAAACGTGGTGTGCGGTTCAGTCATGAGACGATAGGCTATAGCCACTAGCAGATTGAACCATTGAACAGCAACGCGGTTGCGGTATCAGTATGTACACCACAACCAAGACTTTAACGAAATTTGTCCTTTATCTATTTCTATTTTTTTTCACCGACGTTGACGCCAGATCTTTGGCGTTTAAAAATGGCGAGCTTTTGCAAAGCAAAGACAAGGTACGTTGTCGTAGTACTATTGTGTAAATTAATGAATGAATGAACTTTATTTAAACACGGGGGTCTCTTCATAAAATATGCTCTTCCAGAGAGCCATGTATAAATACAAGTTAAAAATTACATACATAGCAACTAGATAAAAATTTTAAGAACTATAATTTACATTTAATATCATAAAAATTAACCATATACTATACTAAACTAATTATATACTAACTATATACTAAAAACTACAGCAAAGTACTATATTGTTAAAAGGTCAATATTGTAAAAAGGTCAATTTACTTTTACAATTGTCAATGTTTTCTAAAAGTCTTATTTCGGTAGGTATATAATTCCAGGCAACTGCTCCATTATACGCCAGACTATTTTTAAGAGTGACCACCGATCTTCTATAGTTTTTGCCAGCCTACATCTTCTAGTGTGTACATGTTTTAAACGTCTTTGTATCTGCGCGAACACATGAAACTTGATACACAGAATACGCGCGCATCGCACATTCGGTGCCCTTTCGAAGTAAACTCATAGAAGCGCGAGGAGACGAATATACTGCCTGTGTTGCGAATAAATTACAAAAATAAGTGTATAACTTGTAGCGCACCAGTGTGTAACCGATGTTCTGTGTTCGAAGACGATGAGGAAGTCGATGGATGGTGCGTAGGGATTTGCGTCGGCTATTGCAACGAATGTGAGTTGAGCGGGAAGTCAAAAAGTGGAGCGTTGTTGCAAGAAGCACGAACTGCACCTGTCGATATATTAATGAAGAAAATCGTCAAAGTAGAACATGAACAACGACGCACTGGGGTGACAGCGTCCTTGGCAGCATTGCCAGCAACTGCCAAAACAACTAATACCAGCTAATTTGATCAGCCGCATCCTTCTATTTAATAGGTTGTGTAAGACAGATTCTAATATGCTCCGAATAAGAACGATTTGTTCGACGTTTGCAACTTCGAACTTAATGAACTTGGTCGCAGGCTAGTGCAGTGCGCGAAACAACCAAGCACAATACAATGCGCCGAAACATGTGCTTTCCTTTTATGCTTTTCCTTTAGAATGTCGAGCGAACAGGGAGTTTGCTCAATACTCATGCATTTTGTGAGTTTCATCTTTTAAATACATCACATACATATAATACCCTCTAATTCATATGTGAAACCGTTTGGAGTTTGTTGTGAAATATTATCCGAGTTATCGTGCGAGATTTTTGTGTTGTTTTGAATAATTTGATAAGACGACTCATCCACAATTTCTGTTCCATCCTCATAGTATGTTAATTAGAATTCCAGTAGAAATCTGGTGCGCATCAACAGTTTTCGCGTATGCACTTTCCAAGACAATGCGCCTTTAAAACGTGTGTACAATAAAACTGCCGGAACTCATTACATTCTTGACGTTTTTGGACAAATTGAGAAAGATTATCTTATGTAATAATAATATTTCACATGCTTGGAAAAAAACGCAGCTACGCTAGAAGATCCAGTGCGCTGGAAAGAAAAGGCAGAATTCACTATATACCTTGCAGGTAACCTAGTATACATACGCTTCCTGTTTTAAAATTATTAGCGCAGATACATGTACGCCTGCAGAGCGTACCTATTTTCAGAAGGCGAGACATCCAACAGTTCAAGCGACGATCAAAGGGACCCTTCTGTAAAGATTCCAATGAGATTTGAGCATGAGCTTATTTTACTGGTCTATCATCCACCGAATCCTTCAAGTGTTTTTTCTAATACCTCGCACCCCCAAATTCTCCGTTTCCCCCCCAAAAACATTTTTGATCCTAGCTACGCCACTGTTCGAGGGTTATCTGCTTCGAAAGGCATGTTGTAAAACATGGACTGATAAAACATGGACTGGACTGGACTGATAAAACATGGATTGATAAAACATGGACTGATAAAACATGGACTGATAAAACATGGACTGATAAAACATGGACTGGTAAAACATGGACTGATAAAACATGGACTGATAAAACATGGACTGGTAAAACATGGAGGGTTAGGATCTTTGTTGTTTTGGGGTTAGCGATTATTTGTTAATGTATAGACATCATATATGAGATGTCTACATTAACAAATAATCGCTAACCCTAAAACAACAAAGATCCTAACCCTCCATGTTTTACAAGTCCATGTTTTATCAGTCCATGTTTTATCAGTCCATGTTTTATCAGTCCATGTTTTACCAGTCCATGTTTTATCAGTCCATGTTTTATCAGTCCATGTTTTATCAGTCCATGTTTTATCAGTCCAGTCCAGTCCATGTTTTATCAGTCCATGTTTTACAACATGCCGCTTCGAAAGGTTTTTCTCCGGTTTTTCCTGTTAATTTCCTCCCACTGGCACTGTGGTAAAATCAACACTTAAGATCTTAGCAGTGCTCGATGGGCCTAATTATCTTCGACTCGGCCATATTTAGTCTGCGAGCATAATATAATGCGTAAGAATTAAATATTATTGTTGACCTCTTTCATAATGACAGCCAAATTAAATATTCTTTTATATTCATTTAAATTGGCCTTTCTGACTTCGTTCGTGTGTCTGTAATTCCAAAGAATGATGTATGTGTTTACATACATCATTCTTTGGAATTACAGACTCTTAAGTGAACGGAAAACCCAACTGATAGGGTTCCGAGGGCCTACGAAATTTTTACCAATTTCCTGAGTGGTGGTCCGTCAAGGGATATGAACCCGGGTCTCCCAGCTCATAGACATGTGTGGTAACCACTAGACCACAATCTTTGCTTTGTAACGAGGCCAGAAAGCTAAGGCTAATTTCATGCATATATTATAAAATAATATTTATACTGGCCGCCATTATGAAAGAGGTCCCAAAATTACGACATCTTGTAAGTGGCATTACAGTATGTATGTTAATGTAATTATTTTTACCAATTGGGTGGGCTATGAAAGAAATGAACAACATTTTCCCTCTTGAATGTTATAATGTCTATTAAACACAATTTTTTTAAATTGTCTATTAAGTGGAAAATTCAGTTTGAAATAAACTCTGTTGTTTTAAACAACTCCTGAAACTATAAAAACATAAATGTACAACGCTTCTATGTCTCACTTTGTTCTTGAGATATGAAGATTTGTTTGATATGTAAATAACACACAGATGTATAATAATGACTTATTGAATGAATGCTGTATATCTTTGGGATTATCAAATCACTCAAAACTTCACACGCGCATACACAGTTTCAGCTTTTTTCGTTACATAATCCCAAGGATATCCATGATTTTCAGTACAACTATGCAGTGTGCTCTCTGCATATCAAACAAATATTAATATCTCAAGAACGAAGTGAGACATGGGAGAGTCGCAAACGACAATCTTTATAATTTCAAGAATAATCTAAAGTACGAGAGTTTATTACAAATAGAAATTATCACTTCTTAGGCCTAGGTCAAACGACAAGCTTCACATGTGCCTATAACAGACTATTCTCATTTGCATTGAGTTCGGCACATGTGAAGTTGACGTTTGACCTGAACTTTAGACACATTAAGAACAACATGCAGTGTTGTGATCAGGAAATGGCCAGGGTGCGTCTGCTTATGAATTGATATGGGACATAATATTTTGTTATTTAAGTGGTAGTAAATGATTATGATGAAATTTGTCGTATGAGAAATAGTGCTCTTAAAATTACCCTATTTTGACTCGTGCCTGTGCTGTTATGTTTGGGGGAGGGTAAAACAGTCTTGCCCGAAACATTAAGAGTCAACTGTCGATCATCGGATGCAGTGACAGCGACGAGAAGTGGGGGAACAATGCGAACGCCGAAGGCGCGAACACTAGGGGGCCGTCCCCCCTGGAAAATGTTGGTAATCTGCCATTTCCTGCATTTTGGGGGAGATTTTACAGAATTTTGAAAATTATAAAACGTCATAAAAAACACTAAAAACTACACATTTCAGGTCTTTGTATGCGATATTTCATGGACAATTACTAGATACCGTGTCAGAAAATTAAGAGAGATATCTAACGTGCCATTCTATAATCTGTCCCACAGCAGATAATTTGAAAAAAAAGTCGAAAGAAACCCGAGCGCGTTCCGGAAATTTAAAACGTTCAGGCTCGGATTTCATTCGGATGTTGTAATCAGCGCCTGCGATACACTAATGATATATACCGCTTAATTCAAAAATTGATAAAACGAAGACTATTCACTCAGGTGTTTTATTACTTGTCTTCATTCTTATATTCAAAAGTTTATTCAGGTTAGGTTGCCTGCCCTTATGCCAGTGGTTCCCATAAGCCAGATTTCAAATCTCAGTCAAAAACCTACCCTCAGTTCCCCCCAAACTTTTCTCCTCGAATTTGGACGAATTGGAAAATCGACCTTGGAGAGAACTGGGGACGTGTCCACCAGTCCTTGGCGCCGCGCAACTTCATATGCATGTGACTAGATTTCTCAGCGGTTTCCTCACCGAAATAGGGGAGTACTTCATCTATCGTATTTGATATAGTCCTTAGTAAAACTGGGAAACTGCAAAACAACTCTAATATATTATGTTTTTAATATTAAAAGAGTTCAAAATATAAGTTCTTTATGAATATTTAACAGCAATATTACCCAAACTTACCCGAAATTTCTTTAAAAAAGTGCCCGAAATTTTCATTTTTAAGACGTTTGTGGGAGCATTGACCCCCCTGCCTGCCTATGGAGCTCGTTTTTCCTGTGTAACCAGGCATTGTTCAAAATGGCCGCCAGTATTAACTAAAAGGCCATGGGAGCTATATGAGCGTCAGAATTTTGTCACTGGTTACTTAGGCAAACCGGTCAAAATGCGAGCCCAAATATTATTTTGCAAGCCGACAGTAATGCACTCGGCGCCATCTTTGGAAAAGGTCCCACAGAGTCATGCCATCTAACCTCTCCCGCGCTTATAGAAGGGCAACTGTTTCTTCTTCCGTCCACTTGCTAGCAGGCGTGCAGACTCTAGTACTCTACCCACTTGCCCCCTCCCCCCATAACACGTACGGTACAAGTCTGAACGGGCCCTAAAATTTTTATTCATTCCACAGGAAACATTTCCACTAAAGTACAATTTTATGACGACATCTCAACATAACAAGCAAGACTTGGTCCACTTTGGTGCCACGACGATTTCTAGTTCGAGAATAAAAGCATTTCTCAATGCTTTCAAACGACCTCTGTACTCCAGAGAGACAAACGACCTGAACTCAACCAGTGAACGAAAATGTAAACGAAACCCAACGAAGCGTCGTCGACGCCGATTTGTTTTGCAAGGAAGCAAGATGAGAAAAACAGACATTACTTGGGGTATCGCTGTGTTTAGTAAGAAACTGACACGTATTCAACAAATTACCATACTCGAGACGGCTTTCAGAACTTGGTCTTCACATTGCGTATTGTCATTCACATACAACAAGGATCTGTCAAAAGCTAACATTGTGATTACATTTTCAAAAGGTATGTTATATATTATACAAAAAAACAAAAAAAACGGTAAACGTAAAAACGGTAAACGTAAAAACGGTTTATGTACTTATATTATTTTTGTATATTATTGTCGTATATTATTGTCGTATATTATCTCGATGAATATTTAACCGTTTTCAATTCTGAAAACAGATTTAGAATTAGCGAGTATAAATACATAACACACGTACCTATTATCGCAAACGTGTATACCCTTCGTAGAAACCTCTTTATGTAGTTCGTCAGATCACCTATCGCCAATGGAGGTATATTGTCCGATTAAATATTGTTCGATTCAAACGGATCTCCCAAAACGACTTTTTACTTCCTTATTAGGGGTTGGTCCTACTATGTGCGGCTATATATATATATATATATATATATACAAAGCTTTTGTGAGAAATGGGTCCCTTCCGCGGCAAGATTACCATGCACCCGCGCTCACTGATCTCTAAATAAAGACTGGATTGAGCAACTATTGTTCAGAAAATGAGGAAGTAGCTCGTGACCACCACGACTGTGGTCACTCCAATATGGCCGCCGCGAAATATTCCCAGGTCCGTAGTTTGTTAATGTTAGTTAGTTTGGAAATGTTGAGTTGCCTGATCTAAATAAATGTTATTAACTGAATATCAATGATGTTTTCCTGCAAAACTGCACGGGTCAAGTTTTTATTTTCAATAGCGTAGCGTCTGGCTGCTATTAATAGCTCAAAATGCGGACAAACAAACCAAATTTGACTCACAAATTATTGCAAATGACTATTTTCTTTTGTTGTGACCGCAAGAATTATGGGTAAAAGCGGACAAACAGTGGATACTGACGTCATCTCGACGGAGTGCTATTTAGTGGGTGAAGTTTCATATAAATACTGAAATGACGTCACATTAGTAAAATTCGAAATTAAAATCAGTTATTATTTCTTAAAGAAAACATTATCGTAAGAGTTAGGGTTAGTATTAGGTTCAGGGTTAGGATTAAGGTTAGGTGTGGGGTTAGGATTATGTTTTAAATTCGGGATACTCATATGAAACGTCAGCCCAACAGTTAGTGCTGATTACCTATGATGCACTGTTTTATGGAAGACGTCTCTCCGGCAGTTTTGTTCGCGGAAACTGACATTTATTTTGTCAAAATTGAATTGATCGGTAATTACTGTACTTCTAGCCAAGCGCTCATAAGACAATAGAAGTCGTTTGGCACGAACAAATTTCACTCTGCCACGAGGGACTTTTCGCGAATGTTAAACCGGTTCGTGAGCATAAGCATATAAGGACAAAACAAAAGGCAAACAAAGGAATGAAGTCATGAGCCTGCGACATAAGGCCATCGTCATAAGCATAAAGCCTGGTTCGCACGAGCAACATAAGCAACGAAAACAAAGCATGACTTTCGCTCTGGGACGTACGAAGACAAAATAACGACAATTGTTCTTTGTTTCCTCTTTTGTTTTGCTCTTGCCTTATGATTCTTATGCTTGGCTTATGCTTCTTATGATTATGATTATGTCCATCTTTATGTCGCAGGCTTGACTTCATTCCTTTGTTTTGCCGTTTGTCTTGTCATTATGATTATGATTATGCTAACGTGTGAACTTATATTGCCAAATTAATATTCTTTTATATGCTTATAAATTGGCGGTTATGAACTCGTTTTCATGTACGAAATTGAGAAGATTCTTACTTTAAAACGAGGTCATAACTAAGGCTGCGTTTACACTAGACCAAAAGTCATCGGATTCGTATTGTTTTATATTCCCATGAGGATGTAAAACAATATGAATCCGGATACTTTTGCTCTAGTGTAAACACAGCCTAAGAGTCTATTTATATGAACAAAACGAAACGAAACAAAGAAAATTTTTCGTTGTTTTGTCATCGCAAGTCCCAGAGGAGAAGTCATGTGCTTTGTTTCGTCTTGTGCTTATATGCTTATGTCACTAGTGTGAACCAGGCTTTAGACCAGTATATAAACACTATTTCTACAGCTCACCAGAGTATTCGACTTGTGCTTCAAAGCATTGATTTGTTTGACTGTTTTTTAGGTAATCACGGTGACAAGATGCCCTTTGATGATGGCGGTGATATCAAGGCCCATGCCTTTTTCCCAACAGCTGGAAGCGATATCCACTTTGACGAATATGAAAGTTGGGTTGATGACCCAAATGGTCGTGGTGGTATCAGTTTATTAACTGTAGCGATACACGAGATTGGGCACAGTCTTGGTCTAAAGCATTCCAGTGCACGTAACACTGTCATGGCCCCCATATTAAGCAAAGGAAAGAACAGTCTATTCGATGATGATATCAAGGGAATCCAAGCCTTGTATGGTGAGTTCTTCTCTCTAATACCCCCGATTACACTGGCGAAACTAGCCCGGGCCGAGCCCTTGTTTCGACCCGGTCTGGGCTAGATTTTCCAGTGTAAACGCGTTAACCCAGGCTTGGCCTGGGTTAAAAGTAGCCCTGGTGTTTGGGTATAGGGTTCGGCCTAGGCCCGGCTCGGCCTCGCATTTTACAGTGTAAACGCAAAACAGCGCTTGTTTACACACGAAATATATAGACCCAATATGATTGCTTTGAAAATTCCGTGTAAACACAAATTGGGCTCGGCCTGGAATTGGCCACTTATACTAACCTCGTGATGAAATTTTAGCCCTGTTCATGAACGGGTGCAATATGGTCGCGATTACATATATAAATGAAAACAAATTTAACATTTATTTTTAGGCGGGAGGGTAAAGAGGGGCCCTACCAAGAGCGTTGGCTCGCCTTCATTTTAACACAACCTAAGGAACGGCCTGTTTAGTAGAACGACGAAGTTGATCAGGGCCGTAGCTAACATATCATAATTGGCGAGTGCCAACCCAAAATTTCCGAGTGAAATATTTCCCCCTCAAATCTTGCAATAATAATCACAATACTTTGCCAACTGCTAAAACGACAACCAAAAACCAGTTATTTTATCACAGTTATGGTGGGTAATGGATAAAAATGCAGTACCGTTACTACACTAAAACTATTACACAAAAGCGTCAAAATGTGACCTTACAATCGCCTTCCCATCAACCATTGTTTTTATCTCCTTCCCATCAACCATTGCTGGCACTCCCTGGCCTGCGCCGCCCACTGATCTCAAAAATAGGACTGGATTGAGCTTTCTATTGTATCTGACGAGCTTATTTTGAAGCCTGTATATTTGCATAATGCAAATTGACGAGAGATCATCAAAAGCTCCGAGTTTGCAAGCAAATCGAAATGCGACGCTCGCAAAATAGGTTTAGTGTCTGGCCAATATATTTTCTTTGTTGACATCAAATGCATAAAATCTTAAACCTAATTTGACGTCTCATATTAGGCTTCTCTTACTGGATAATTAGAGCAAACGACGGCCATATTGGAGTGACCTCATTACGAATACAGTGGTGAATCGGAGAGGAAAGGCAGAATTCTGACATTTAATAACTGTCCAGCGAGTATGTTTCCTTTGCTAAAGTTAAATAGCAAATGTCAGAATCCTCCCCAACATGTCTGTGATGCCACAGTACTCCTTAGGTGGTCACTCCAATATGGCCGCTGTTGGCTTCATTTTTGTAACAACAGAAGCTCGATCCAGTCCTATTTTTGAGATCAGTGGCGCCGCCCCGCCTGCCCGCTACCTTGGGTTCTTCCGCGCTCGATTACGCGGGCGGGAAAGGCGGGTGTGCGGGCAGGGTAGGAGGAGGCAGACCTTACAGTAGAGCTAGTATAAGACACAATTACTATGACTAGTACACTTTAACTTGTTCAATCTAAACTAAAACTGTCCGAAAGGTTGTGATTGTAAAATTTACAACATTTATACTAGACCCGTGGGAATATCGCAATATTCACATTCCCAGAGTCCACGTTTGTGTGGCCGAATAACGTTATTACTGTTCAACAGTATATTTTGACATCTTAAAATAGTCTTAAAGACAACAGGTCCGATATTTCCCGAATATAGACCTGTGAATTTTCCGAATATTGCAATTTTCTAAACTCTACGCACGCTGTGATTGGTCAGCTTGCCGGTCTCGATATATATCGATAATATCGTAATTATCCAAAGTATAAGAAATTGTTTCTTAATTATTTTATAAAAATAATAGAATACGTTTGCTTGGGTCTCTATAACGTGAAGAAATAAAAACACTGGAGAAGTTGGGAAACCAGTCGCCTCGGTGGCTCGTGCTTCTCCCTACACTTCTCTCGTGTTTCTCCCTATACACTTCTCTCGTGTTTCTCCCTACACTTTTCTCGTATTTCTCCCTACACTTCTCTCGTGTTTCTCCCTACACTTCTCTCGTGTTTCTCCCTACACTTTTCTCGTGTTTCTCCCTACACTTCTCTCGTGTTTCTCCCTACACTTCTCTCGTGTTTCTCCCTACACTTCTATCGTGTTTCTCCCTACACTTCTCTCGTGTTTCTCCCTACACTTCTCTCGTGTTTCTCCCTACACTTCTCTCGTGTTTCTCCCTACACTTCTCTCGTGTTTTTCCCTACACTTCTCTCATGTTTCTCCCTACACTTCTCTCGTGTTTCTCCCTACACTTCTCTCGTGTTTCTCCCTACACTTCTCTCATGTTTCTCCCTACACTTCTCTCGCGTTTCACCCTACACTTCTCTCGTGTTTCTCCCTACACTTTTCTCGTGTTTCTCCCTACACTTTTCTCGTGCTTCTCCCTACACTTCTCTCGTGTTTCTCCCTACACTTCTCTCGTGTTTCTCCCTACACTTCTCTCGTGTTTCTCCCTACACTTCTCTCGTGTTTCTCCCTACACTTCTATCGTGTTTCTCCCTACACTTCTCTCGTGTTTCTCCCTACACTTCTATCGTGTTTCTCCCTACACTTCTCTCGTGTTTCTCCCTACACTTCTCTCGTGTTTCTCCCTACACTTTTCTCGTGTTTCTCCCTACACTTTTCTCGTGCTTCTCCCTACACTTCTCTCGTGTTTCTCCCTACACTTCTCTCGTGTTTCTCCCTACACTTCTCTCGTGTTTCTCCCTACACTTCTCTCATGTTTCTCCCTACACTTCTCTCGTGTTTCTCCCTACACTTCTCTCGTGTTTCTCCCTACACTTCTCTCGTGTTTCTCCCTACACTTCTCTCATGTTTCTCCCTACACTTCTCTCGCGTTTCACCCTACACTTCTCTCGTGATTCTCCCTACACTTTTCTCGTGTTTCTCCCTACACTTTTCTCGTGCTTCTCCCTACACTTCTCTCGTGTTTCTCCCTACACTTCTCTCGTGTTTCTCCCTACACTTCTCTCGTGTTTCTCCCTACACTTCTATCGTGTTTCTCCCTACACTTCTCACACTTCTCTCGTGTTTCTCCCTACACTTCTCTCGTGTTTCTCCCTACACTTCTATCGTGTTTCTCCCTACACTTCTCTCGTGTTTCTCCCTATACTTTTCTTGTGTTTCTCCCTACACTTCTCTCGTGTTTCTCCCTACACTTCTCTCGTGTTTCTTCCTACACTTTAGTTCTCGTGTTTCCCCCTACACTTCTCTCGTGTTTCAATTCTCCCTACACTTCTCTCGTGTTTTTATTACGTCCTCGGGTTTCGATAACGTTATAGCGACCCGGGCAAACGTATTCTATTGTTTAAATAGAGACCCGGGCAAACGTATTCTATTATTTTTATAAAATAATTCAGAAACAATTTCTTATACTTTGGATAATTACAATATATAACGCTTTTGATTTTGATTTAATGCAAATTCTCATTAGTTACTGACGTCATTCCAGTCTCCGTAGCCTGATCGAGACCGCCAAGCTGACCAATCACAGCGTACGTAGAGTAAAATTATTTTATAATTAAATAATAGAATACGTTTGCTTGGGTCTCTATAACGTTATCGAAACCCGAGCGACGTAATAAAAACACGAGAGAAGTGTAGGGTACCAACTTCTCGAGTGTTTTTATTACTTCACGAGAGTTTCGATCACGCTATAGTGACCCAAGCAAACGTATTCTATTATTTTTATAAAATAATTTAGAAACAATTTCTTATACTTTGGATAATTACGATATATAACGCTTTTGATTTTGATTTAATGCCAATTCTCATTAGTTACTGACGTCATTCCAGTCTCCAGCCTGATCGAGACCGCAAGCTGACCAATCACAGCGTGCGTAGAGTAAAATTATTTTTAAAACTTTATGGAAACACGCTTTGGATATAATATGAAAGGGCGCCATAAGAGAAGTTCAATAAGTACTTTTACTTAAGTATGTTTCGACACATTGAAGTTCTCTTATTTCTCCTTTTCATATTATATCGAGTTCTTTTGAGAACTTAGCAGCTTTCATATTTATTCTTATAAAAACTGCTTTTACTACTCAAGGTAATATTTTCAAGTGTCATTCTTGAATTTTTCTCTCTCGCAGGAAAATGTCTTGTTCAAAAGCTCGATGCTGTTGTCACAAGTACCGCAAATAATAACTTTAAAAATAAGGCGCTTGTGTTTAAGAATGAGTGGGTTTGGGATGTGGACATTATGACTGGGAAGATAATACCTGGTTATCCAAGAAAAATTGGCAAACTATTCAACAGTGGACTGTACAACAAACATCCGTTCAAGGTGGTATTCTACGAACACAGTTACAATACCTATGTGTTCATGAATGACAACGGGTATTCTCTAGTTGAAGACTTCACGGGTTTTCCAGTCCGACATCAATACACCTACGATGATAAATATAGCTTCTTTCCTTTCCTTGAAGATGTGGGGGTACCCGACGCGGCGTTTGTCGATCCTGACTCCCACAACATCTACCATTTCTTCAAAGGTAAGCAATACTATAAATTCGATATGGGTAAGTATCAGTTGATGCCCGGTTATCCCAAAGCGATAAACACCGTGTGGCCGAATGTTCCCAACGACCTAGACGTCTCGTATTACAGCTACGATGAAAAAGCTTACTATTTCATTAAGTCGAATCAATACTACAAGCTTGTTAAAAAGAACAAAAAGCTTGTGTTTCATTCAATCGGGATTTTGAATGATATTTTCAAAAATATCTGTCCAATTTAACTTTATTCTCAAGTATAAAAGTCCCTTTTATCGTAGCCTGAACGTGGTATTACATGGCGCAAATGTGACTAAGATGAAAAATTCGTTTAAATATGTTTTTAAACGTATTTATTTACTTGGTGTTGTACTTGAATCGTTGGAAAAAATCGCAACACAATTTTTCATCCAAGCCATTACTTGCGCCATTTTGTGCTGATGTGATAAAGTCGAGCATTGAACTACTGTATCAACTGGAACGATAACTGGTTTTGAGTTTTGAAGCCAACTATGGGGGTAGCCATGAACTCCATCCATGAGTCCCCTTGCCACACAACATGGCTGACCCGGCCCGAACAAACTTTTTACGTGTTTTAATTTTTAAAAGACTAGTTATGAAAAGTTAATGACATATGCTATTGCCCGGCGGTTAAGCCAGAAATTTTGCCTCAATTCGGTGCGTTTTGTGATACAAGCATGAAATGTGACAAGTAGATAGAGTTACTATAGTGCTCATGATGTTCTGATATAGAGGCAACGCAGATTTCTTCTTTGTCGCTTGAACGTTTTTTGCGAACTTTCTAATGATATGGGTGATATTCGCTAAAAGTGAACTTTGAATTTTCACTTTTTTATAAGATAGTACTTTAATAGGTAAATTGGAAGAAAAACTCGATTTTGTGGCAACCAGAAAGAAATCTGCGTTCAGCACTATAGTAACTCTATCTACTTGCCAAGTTTCATGCTTGTATCATAAAACGCACAATTCACCCATTAACAGCTGGACTTAGGTATATAGACAGGTTTCTTCTTACGTTTTTATAACGGCTTAAACTCCTCAAATTTGGGCTTCATCCAACCATAGGGCCGTACTTATGGAGTTATCGTTCCAGTCTATATATTTTAAAACGAAGGCGAAGGCCTGAAAAAGACGAGGACAAACAAATCGCGAATTTGGAGTTCTATAGTTGCCGCCGATTCACTCTACAGCTAGAATTTTCTGTCAGTGTCACGGCGCTGCACCTGTCGAAATCCTGGTTAGCAAATTGAATTGTCCCGACTATTGACCAGTGTACATAACTATTTTAAAACGATATTTTATATACATATATATATACATATATATATATACACATACTGTATATACACACGAAATTTTTTATGAAAAATGACAATATTTTAAAGGGCATGTTCAAATTTGACCATGACTAGCTAAGCCTCTTCCAAGCGGAGTAAAACATCGTCTAAATATTGTATTTAAGAAATACTAAACATACTTATGCCAACATATCTCTCTTTCCTGTCAATGCGACTGAATTGTGAGACCAAAAGCAATGAATGTTGTTTTAAATACGTTTTAGTAACCTTTCGTTTGAATTCAAAAATGGCGGGAAAATGTCCAAGGTTAATTTTCTATCGACCAAAGTAGAGAGACGCAAATGACGTAATTTTTATTTTATATTAGATTTCCTCAGTCGTAAGACACTTAAGTCTCTGTAGTGTTGTGATAGAAACATGAATGAAACAGTTGGACTCGACAGGGATGACTCAAAAGAACCTTTCTGTTTTTGTCTGGTCTTTATTTTTGTTTGATTAGGGTTAGCTACAGTTAGGGTTAGATTTAAAGGGGAACTGTACCCAAAAAAATAATTACTTTTAAATAAAAGGCAGTTTCACAGTATCTGCTCCTGTACATTCTCGTACCTCTGGATGGCGCGATTTTGTGTCATTATGGAGTTTGTTTGACGGTTCAAGTTCGATGTACAGCGGGGTCTTTGTCGTCATTGAGTGCAAGGAACAAAAGACAAGCACTCTGCAATGACGTCAAAATGAAAAGAAAACCACCGCTGTACATAAACTTTGAGCCGTCGAGCAAACTCTAAAATGGCATAAAGCATAAGCATAAAATACGAGAATGAAAACGTTATTTCTCTTGTACAAGAGCAGAAATACCGTAAAACTATTAACATTTCTAGACATTATACTTAAAGGCCTTATATTTAAAACTAATTTATTTTTTGGTAGACTAGTTCTTGAAAATGGGATGGCCCACTAGGCATTTTTCAAGCATTTTTGTCATTCATGTTCCTATCACAGTAGAAAATTGACCATTTTGATTCGGCTTGACATTTTGATTCGGCTTTACTAAACTATTATTGGTTCATTTCTGTCTCTTGATATTATGTTTTGTGTATGTTTTCACTAAATGAACATAGTTGAGAAAAATAGAAAAGTTGCGTGGGAGACTGATGTCCTCCAGTTATAAATAGAGCTCACTGAGACACACAAGCAATGGTGGCTCGATAGGAAAAACTATAAATAATCAGATTTTTCCCTTTAAAACGTTTCACAATGTAGATTTGTGCTTCATTCTAGTTCCTTGCACAGCCCTAGTGTTACTCTTGAGTTTTGAAATGTATTAGACAGTGCTCAGTTTTCAGGAGGGGAGAAATCTTTGTTCTAATGAGTTCAGGAATCCTAATTTTCATAAAATTTACATATTACAATCAATGTGATTTGTTCAGATACAATTTAATGCTGCAAGTGCTCTCTCCTCCGCAGAGGCTTATTTTTATTAGAGAGGCGTGCGGGAAAAATGGGGAAGCGCGCGGGGAGTGGATCGAGGTGAATCGGAGGCGCGCGGTGGACGATTTTCCTCCCGCTACGCGCGCCTTTTCTAATAAAATATATAAGCCTCTGCGGAGGAGAGAGCTGCAAGTGTATAACATTTCAATTATCAGCACTGACACTAGAGCTACCGGTATGCAAGGAACTAGAATGAGGCAGAAATGTAGCTACACTGCGAAACGTTTTAGGGGGAATATGATGATGTGTTTCTTTTGTTTGAACGAGGCTTTATTAGTCAAGAGTAATTAATATTTTAATATGACAACGTCAATTTTTTCTACTTTGACGGCTAAAAATCCAAATAGCTATCTCATAATATAAGCCACTATAGGGAACTAAACATATTTATAAAATATTAAAGTAAGCAAAACACACGCCGTTGTATATCCGATAAATGCATGCTGACATTATACGTAGACAAATATTTTACCAACGCAACCAGGTGATCAATCAGACATAGTTTGATGCTACTCTAGTACTCTTGCTTTAAAATGTTTTTTTAACGTAACTTAAAAGTTACTGTCCATGACCCAACGTTTCGACACTCTAATCTAGTGTCTTCATCAGTGGTGATTGTTGTAAAGTTAGGATCCCTATTTATACCCTAATGGAACCGATGATGACGTTATCTATTAACAACTGGATGCAAATAAGCTTCTGGTAACTGGTAAACCACTGTCATCGCGATTCAATGGGGCGTAGGCGCTATTGATATGCCAAGCCTCCAGGAAAATTCTGCGTAACCAACCATGAGATTGCGTGGGAAAATTTCAAAATGATTACCACTAATCCGCGGTACCATCAGAGACGTTGTCTGGAGGCTTGCCATGTCAATAGCGGTCACCCCTATTGAATCGCGATGACGGTGGTTTATTACCAGATCAGAAGCTTATTTGCATCTTGTTAATGGATAACGTTATCATTGGTTCTATGAGGGTATAAATAAGAATCCTAACTTTACAACGATCACCCCTGATGAAGACACTAGATTGGAGTGTCGAAACGTTGGGTTAATTACGTACAAAAAAATTTTTAAAGCCAGAGTAGCGTCAAACTATGTCTGATTATACGTGGACTTATAAACTTAATAAAGTTAATAACACAACAAAATTAAATTTTCATTATTTCAGATTTTTCATTATCTCTCTGATTTTTATGCTAAATTATTTGACGACCAAATTATTTATTATGATTGTATCTGCTTTCTGATTGGCTCACGAGCCGTCCATATGAGCCCATGCGGAGCGCTCGTACGGAGCGCTCGAAATAATTTCAGTTTTAAATGCGTATTATAATCCGTAAAATATTCTAAAAACATTTGAAAATGAACTCAAACGAGATTGAACATATTGAAAGACATATAAGTGAGGTTTTTTACCCGAGAAGAGACTTAACTATCAATTTCCTTTGACGAAGGTAAAAGCACCGACTTTCCTTTTTTGTTCACTGACTACTAAATACTGATGACGACCCGAAACTTGACAAGCCAGGTTATTAAGGAAAAAAAAAAATTTACCGTTTTGGTCGGTTCGTATTGAGAAATATTTCCCTTGGTCTCGCAAACGTCCCTCGGCCTGCGCCCTCGGGCCGTTTTTGAGACCGCGAAATATTTCTCCATATGGTCCTCCTAGCCTGTAAATAACATATATACTTTAGATATTAACGCAGTTAACGAGCGGAGGGAATTCCCACGTAATTACATCCCTTTGCTTAATTTCCATAGGAGTGACGGTAACAGAAATTAATGTATAAATAACACCACATTTAGAGTTTTAACGTCTTGTATTATATATTTTAATAGCTGAGGAAGGTTGACAGTTTGCAGCCAAAAGTTTCTGTATATATTTTTACTTAGATCAGTTTTCAATAAGATTTTTTAAACATAATGCATACTGATCGCCCATCGAGCATATATATATATATATATTAGTCTAAGGGCGGTTAACTGACATATTATAGCACAATTGAGTCGGTTTCTATTGTATAATATCATTACATCAAATATCTAAAAAAGTTGGTGTACTGCCGAAATAGCGTGTACTCTGTGACGAAGGGCCTTCACTCGAAGCGTTAGACTACTTACACGCTATTTCGGAAGTACACCAACTTTTTTCTATATTTGATTTGATTTTAAAGGTGTTCGTTGCTAAGGAATATTAGAATTGTTCGTTGCTAAGGACGCTTAGAATTAACAAAAATTGCCATAGAATTTCACTGATTTAAGAATCCATCACGACAATGTATATGTGGTATATGTGGACAAAGCTTTTTCGTTTGGTAATGTCATACGATGACGTCATCGAAATATGATAATTCCTATAAATTCCTTCGGAAGGTTTTTAATAAAAATCACATGCAATTAGAACCTGGGTGGTTACCTATGGATCTAAGAAATTCTAAAAAGTAGCCGGGATATCGAATTTTCAAGGTCAATGAACATAGCAACATTTTCATAACTTCGTTTTTATTTAATTTATCAATAAATCCATACGTAGTTTTTTGTAGGAAGTAATTTAGGTTTACATGACACCAAAAAATGTAGCATAATGTCAAAAATGACGAGAATTATAGAGCTTTTGTGTTTGTTGATGATGTCAATGTGACGTCATCAAATTACGTCACCAGACGAAAGAAGTTTGCCTACATATTCCACACATAATAACATGGGCGTTAAATGACCTGTCCTTAGCAACCGGTTGTCTAGCAAAGGAATATGTCCGAACACTATTAAGGAAACCTACTTTAATCGTGTTATAAGTTGAACGTTAGCTTTAAGCCAGGTACATCCCTCGGGGCGTGCGGCCCTCGGGGCGTGCGGCCCTCGGGGCATGCAGCCCTCGGGATGTATCTGGCTTAAAACCTCCGTTCTCGTTATTTATCCTCTATAAATAGTATTAACTGATGAATAGTGTGGATTTCCATTGATTAGTAATATCTATTCATCTATTCGCACTATTGAGAAAGTTTATTATCTAATTTAGACCTAATTACTTCAGTACTCCGAAAATATTTTGGGATATATTATCCGGTCTATATCGTACATACATTTATAAATATATATATATATATATATATATACAAATATAGATATTAGAACAACGAACTTGTCGTGGTAACAAACTTATAAATATATATCTCAGAGAGTCCAACAGGCTGTTGGCAGAGTTACATTTTGGACAACTTGACTTCCAACGTTCGATGGTCATCTACACGGTATTTAATATGTATATGGAGCACTGACTGTTCTGACCGTGTCTCAATAGCTCAAAGGTTAGCACCGAAACGTTGATTCGGGGTTCGATTCCCGGTTGGGGCAGTCACTTTTTCCATATATGTATTTGAATATATACATTTATACATAAATACATATTATGTAAGAGATAAATCCCGAGAACAAGGGATGTATGCTATATAAAGCCCCGAGGTGCGTAGCGTCCGAGAGCTGTATATCGCATACATCCCGACGTTCGAGGGATTTATCTGACTTATTTCATGATTGAGGAGGTTTTCCAACAAAGTTTTGTCTATTTTATCCACCTTGGACAAAGATTTTCCTAGTTTTTTCTTCATTTCTTGTCTAATTAGTATTCATAGGTACATGAAAGAAAACCGACTCAATCATAAAATTTATATACAGATGATTTAATAATATTTAATAAAGCCAATAAACAAACTTTTCAACCCAACAGTGTGTGACTTTCTTATGATGTGTAATAAATGCTCATTTTCTTCAAACTTTTAATCAGAAGATTTGATTTCAACACGTCAGAGAGTTCAACAGGCTCCTCGCAGAGTTACACTTTGCCTTTGGACAAATTTCGTCTCAGCGTACTATCGTAATCCCCTCTCAAGCGAGCTCGTGAAGCGAGGGTGAATAATCTCGCCGCGGCAGAGATCCATTTCTCACGAAAGGTTTGTATATATATATATATATATATATATATACGTGTAGGTTTTGGTCTACGAAATGCAAAGAGTGCTCAACAACATATAGTTAGAGCAAATAGATTTTCGCTTACCTCAAAACTGGTCTGCTACAACTTGTTTCATCTGTAAAAGAATCTTCAGGCAGTGACAATATCGAAAGGGATGACCGCTTATATATATATATATATATATATATATATATATATATATATATATATATATATATATATATATATATATATATGTATGTATATATATATATATATGTATGTATATATATGTATATATATGTATATATATGTATATATATGTATATGTATATATATATATATATATATATATATATATATATATATATATATATATATATATATATATATATATATATATAATATATATATATATATATATATATATATATATATAAATATATATATATATATATATATATATATATATATATATATATATATATATATATATATATATATATATATATATATATATATATATATATATATATATATATTTTCGCTTACCTCAAAACTGGTCTGTATATATATATATATCCGAGAGTAGTAAAAAAGTAGAGTGCTGCGTAGACAGTGTTTTGAATATATAGCAAAGTGAAAAGGTGGTAAACTGCCAATAATTTAGTGACGAGATACTGACGTTTCGAGCGGAGCCCTTCATCAGAGTAAGACGAGATCATCGAAGGGCTCCGCTCGAAACGTCAGTATCTCGTCACTAAATTCTTGGCAGTTTACCACCTTTTCACTTTGCTATATATATATATATATATATATATATAACTTATGAACTTAAAATATTGTTTGCTACTCCGAGTTTCACGCAAGTGCGATCATTCTCTACCACTCAAGGTATTGAGCACTCTTGGACGATTGCAAACTATTCGCTTCATTTTATATATATATATATAAGGATTTGTGGCGAAGGAAAATGTCGAGTGTTGGAATATATACATTTTAAGACCAAACCGGGACCAGTTGCGAAAAATGCAACTTCAAGGCCTTCCGGTTGGAATTGAACCCGCGACCCTGCGATGCTAGTGCAGTGCTCTGACCACTGAGCTACGGAAGCCGTTGCCGAGAGCCTAGTCACGAGTTCTATTTCGGCCTTGGCAGACAAAGCGAAGCAGTCAATGGCGATTTGTGATCTCATCTGCACGTTCTCCTAATAAAATAGCCACGTTTATTCCAAATCTGTTTTCAGAATTGAAAACAAGTAAATATTGGCCGAGATAACGTTCAAAATCTACGTACGACGAAACGGCCTTTTGCGATTTATTATCTCAGCTGACTACAAAATTGACGGTCTGGGCCCTGGGGCAGAAAGGCGGGCGAGTGGTCAATTGTCGACAATTTATTTTCCTTGATATGCTCGTATGACAACAAGACACATGGAACAAATTCCAAAGAAAAAACAGCTTCTGGCATGTGGCCTACGCGCTATTTTATTATAATAGACAGATTTAGCAAACACGACGCGGACGTCTACGTTCTGTTTGCTAAATCTGTCTAATGTCTGTCTAAAATCTGTCTGCAAACAAAATGGCGAAAACGTCGTAGGTGGTGCCTGATGGTTCGTCTTTGATACGCCGAGAACCGTAGACAAGCTCAAGGATTTACGAGCACTGATCTTGTGCGAAAACTTCGTCACACCGACTCAGCTTTTAAAATAGCAGATAGATTTTTGGTTAGTGCTAATTTCGGTAGAAAAGTAACTTGACACATTTTCCTTGACGTGCCATACACACGGGCAAGTATTGTTTTGGTCGAAGGTTTATGTCAATGCCAGATGATAGTTGTAGTGGACGTGTTATTTCGATATTTGACTGAAGAAAAAAACAGCACTTTTGTTACAGGTGCAGCGAAAGGAGTATTCGGAATGGTTGGTCTGAAAGAGTTTCACCAAGGGAGTATAGGAGTAAGAGAAACGGTGTAGAAAAGGGAGATGTGCATGTCATTGTCTCTGAGGACAATGTGTAAAGAGAGGGAATTGGAAGATGGCAGAAGTGAATGATGTCATTTCAGGTAAAGATGATGGAGTGCGAGACGCGCATGTTAGGTTGATTCAAAATGCCAACTAGTAGTTCAACTGACTCGCCCTGATCAAAAATTATATCCTACTGAGATTAAGCAGGGAGAGATAACGGAAGAAGATAATGATCGTGAGAAACGAGAGAAAATAATAATAAAATGGTTGATGATCAAAAAGAGAAGAAATGACCAAAAAGAGAAGGCAGCGTTAGATTCTGAATGAAAAACAAAACGTATGATTAACATAAATAATAATAATCAGTATTTGGGGCATCCTATATAACTCGATGCTCTTACAATGGTAAAATCCTAAAAAATCTATTTTTACAATTTTTACTACATTAACTAATTTGAATAAAAACAATATATAATAAAATTAAAATGTAGATCTAAACTGGTAATAATATGTTAAAAAGATAGGTCTTGATAATAATAATAATAATAATAATAATAATAATAATTGGTGTTTATTTACACATAATCGCGTTCCAAAAAACGAATTACAATGGTGTTTACAAAAGTTGAAGTCAAAAATTACAAAAATTAGCTAGAACTATATATTACCTAAATTATAGAATATTTAAAATAGAAAAGTATAGTAAAAAACTAAGAAGATTTAAAACTAGTACTGTATATAACTTATGAATGCTATACAGTGTGTATAAAAAAAAACTGAACCCTTAGAAAACGGTCTTATACTCCTGGGAAATTAAAAACACGGTCTTAATACACCTGGGAAATTAAGATAACTTGTAATCGTACGAAGGAGCATAACTGCAAAGAAACATGTTAAATATATTAACGTTTCTTTGCAGTTATGCTCCTTCATACGTTTACAAGTTATCTTAATTTCCCAGGTGTATTAAGACCGTGTTTTGAATTTCACAGGAGTATTTGACCGTTTTCTAAGCGTTCAGGTTTTTTTTATACACACTGTAGTAAGGTGATACTATTAATAGAGATATATAAGATCCTAAACCATAACCTAACTAGCAGTGATTAAACAATTTTATCGAACTCGGAAAAAAACTACTGCGTAAACGTTCAGTTCGACAATGGATTAAAGTTAGTGAGTTCGAAATTCTAGTGTTATAACCATGAACACTATCTCTAATCTCTTGGAGATTCTTCAAAAGGGGGCCCCCTTCACATATTTTCTTAAGAGTTTTTGTGTCTACTGCGCATGCGCAGTAGACTACAATGCCATCGCAGATGTATCTAACAGACTAACGGGCGGGCAGTCCACTTTTGATAACGTTTTGTGACGTTTGCGTGATTTTTGCGAGGCGCGTGATATTTGCGAGTGCAACTACAAGCTTCGCCATATTGCATTTGTTGTGCAACTGTAAGCTTGTGTTTTGTGTTAGCTTGTATCACAGGGAGCCCAACTCTGACGCCTGTGATGTGTTTCTCTGTTTTTTTCTATATTATGGAAATTCTGATGTTTTATAATTAATATTGAAAGAAAGCGGTAAGCGCGGTACGGCGGTAATTTGAAACTCGAAACAGCTCTCACTGGTGCCACGTGAATACGCGTGACGATCACTGAAAGCTGAGACGACAATTGCACACGCAGTAATTTGAAACTCGAAACAGCTGTCACTGGGCGCCACGTGAATACGCGTGCCCCACTGTCCCGCACATGAGTGTTCATCGTCTCAGATTTCAGTGCCCAGTGACAGCTGTTTTGAGTTTCAAATTACCGTGCACTATTCACATAAGCGCCGCGGTCTCATAAGCGCCGCGGTCTCATAAACGCCGCTTTCTTTCAATATAAATTTAAAACTGAATTTCCATAATATAGAATAAAATAGAAAAACAGAGAAACACATCACAGGCGTCAGAGTTGGGCTCCTGTGATTGTATTCGAGTGAGTGTTCGAAACAGTAAATATGTTCTTGTCAAGGTAAGAACTAATTTAGTAGTGTGTACTTATTACTTATAATATATATTTTATGTTAACGTAAAAGGCCCGGTAAATGGAAATTTGACACAGGGAGATACGATGATCTGCGATTTTTTTTCAAATTATGAACGGCAGGCTGCGGGCAATGCCATGTGGCAGCCAACTCATGAGACATGATCGTTTGTTTCATCCCTAAGCCAAGTTATTTCATCTCTAACCCGAATAGCAGACACATGCACGCATTGCGTACCTATTTTTAAACATAGCTGCTCGCGTCTTTCAAACAATGTTGTGCAGTTTAAGGTCATTAAGGCGTGGTAAAATTATCCTAAAGGCTAAAAGCTCTTTTCTGGACACGTTCTATATCTTCAGATAAGTACGAAGGAAGGGCATGGTGCCATACCGCACAGCAATACTCCAAGACAGAGCGAATTATCGCAAAGTAGATGGTAAGAAGGCCTTCAGCAGGAAGACCTCCACGACACAAAACCCGGAGAATATAGAGGCGTTTCGAGGCCTTGGAAACAGATTTAACAGATTTGATAGCAGATTTAAAGGGTGTTAGGGAATCTAAACTTCTTATGCCTTTCGGTAAAAGAGTTCTACAATTTAGGTGCAGCAACAGAGAAAGACTTAACACCATACGATTTCATGTTAGACTTGGGAATTTCTAGGAGGATTGTCGAGGATCGTAGACTACGAGTCGGTATGTACTGGTTTATAAATTCAGTTATATAAGTGGAGGCTAAATAAACACGTGAACAATATCTGCAAATCGGCGTCATTTGCCATCAAGAATATTGGATAGATTAGAAAATACCTGACGCAAACGGATTGTGAGAGACTAATACATGCATGATTTGTGAGTGGGAGGTATAACAACGCCTCCGATATTGATTCCAGAAATCTGATTAAAATTTCTTGCATATCGGGAAGATAAGTGGATGACTTCAGTTTTACCGACGTTGCAAGCAAAGCATGCATTGGCTGTACACCAAATCATAATGTCATTGGTGTTAAGCTTCAAGTTTTAACAGCTCCACATTTCGATTAACAGAGTTAAATGATACATATAGCTGTGTATCATCTGCATATAGCATTATATTCGGCAGTCTAGTCAAGGTGGGCAGCAGGGCAGTGTGTTCTAAAATAGGAAATGACAATGTATATGTTACCACTGGAAACATATTAATTAGTCAGAAAAATAGATAATTATAGGATTATAGAGATTCCGGTGAACGTTATCGCGTTTATCAAAACTTGAATTTGACGGCAAGTTACAGTAGATGAACTTGACCTTGGTAAGGAAAATAGGAATACGCTTACAATAACAACATAATCTTTCTGGGAATTACGCAAAGGAAATAAGTCAGAGATAGAGAATGTCTTCCTGTGTTCTAGCTAGAAATATAACCTCTAAACATAGCAAAAGATTGGTGTCATTGGTGTCGTTCGGTTGGCGTGAGCATGGCCTATCGTAAAATTGGTGGTGCTCATCATTGCAATTAAACAGACTTGTATTTTGAAATATCAGATTCGGGATTTGATGACATTTTATATGACAGTCAAGGCCTACATAATATATTGACATATTTTCTTAATATGATATTAAGAAAATATGTCAAGTTGTCAACATATTTTCTTTTCTCTTAAAGTGGTCTTGGACAACATTTTTCAAAAAAATCAAATTTTCAAAACTACCAAATTATTCATTATTAATCATTGCTTTTTCGTTTCCTGATGTTAAATTTTTTATTCGTGCAGTGAAAATGCATATGGGATAAATATTGCAAAGAGTTGTTTTCAGATAATGAGGCGACACAATGGAAAACAATGAAATCAATAGAGCGGAATACAATAGAATACAATAAACAATATAAATCATTTCAAAACTTTAAACTCGAATTTATCAAACCGTTATTTTACTAGACATGGGACGCTACACTATATTCAATTGTAGTCGTATAGACATGAAATTTTCAGAATTTGATCAGTGTAAACAGATCTCAAACTTAAACCTAAAAAATGTAATACATGGTAAATAAAATTCCTTTTTCTCAACTGTGTTTATCCGAATTTTGGTATTGTTACAAACAAATTAAATCTTTGAAATAAATATATATAAATTTGTAATTTTTTGAGGTTAAATGTTGGCTATATCAATTGGCTTTACATTAAACCTAATTTTATATTTTTCTAGTTTTTATTTCTCTTGATATTCTGCCCCGAACAAGTGCCCTTTATTAATCTGTTGAGGAGTATCAGCATATGATATCCTATAATTCCCCATCCAAAATATGTTTGAAAACACAAACATTAAAATATTTAATTATTTTTGTCCAATACCACCTTAAAGAGTGAGTGTCAACATAGTTAATCATGACGCATTGCACGCTCGGTCGGCCATTTTTCGAAGCACGAAATTCCCTTGGTGAACTCATCCGTAAATATCTTGTCAATCCTTGGTATAAATTATTCATTTTGTCTTTTGATTGAAAGAAGGCATATACCTTAGAAAGTAATTATTTCTGCAATTTTCACAAAACACAACGTTTTCTTGAGTTTCGTTTTGAATTATGTTGGCCTTGACTGACGCGAAGCGTGGAAGACCAAGTGACGAGGTTCAAACAAAAAAATCAGGTTCTGAGTCGACGTATTTGGATTGTAGATGAATAAGAAAGCATCTATGACTATAGGGTTTTCAGAGAAGACTCGGCGAATTTCCGGAGTATTTACCACGTCAAGTTGGCAACGAAGCACTTCAAAACACTTCGTTATCGTATGTACGGAAAGATAAACACAAACGCGCAATGCACGACGGTTGACACTCTTTAAAGATTAAGAATGCACTATAATAATAATACCAACTCGGCTAAGAAGTTGATTTAATACATCCATGAGCTATTTATCATTCCAAAATATTGGCTGAAGGTAGGCAACAATCAGATCAATTATGGTGGTGACGAAGTTCTTGTAACCGGCTTTGTCGTGATCCGACTCAAGCTCCTGTACTAATAATAATTGGTGATAACACACAAGCAGAAGCTCTTGACTTCTTCCGATCCACGATCTCACCCACGTATTCATTTTCCGCCTTCTTTTACTTTTAGGATTCTGCTCAGCTTCGTCATTTTCTAAGTCGAGAATTATGAAGATTGCTTGAGCACGCTTTCTTCTCGGTTGTGAAATTCAGCCATGTTGATTCATTATTCAAATGTTTCGCGCGCTTTGCGGCGGCTGGAAGAACAAATGCGAAGTCTGGTGCCGCTAGTCTTTTCGATGCAATTTCGTGAACTTGTACATTACACGATGCAACGATTTGTGAAACCTCTTTAATACTTTAGTCTTTATGCATAAGATTAGAAATGGAGAACACCTAGAAAATATTCCCAATATTTTTAATATCGTAAATAATCAAGCACATAGTTTACTTAGTAATAATCTAGACTATTCTTCAGATAAATCTAAAACCAATTACTTTCTTAAAAAAACATTAGTTATTCAGGCGTTAACAATTTATGTAAATATTTTTAACAGTATACGTCCTCTTACAGTATCAAAATAAGATTAAATAATAATAATAAAAAAAGTTTACAGTATCAGATGCCTTTTTTTGCAAGTCCAAGAATACAACGGTCGTTGTAAAATCACACTTTTTCACTCTTACTTTTCACTCCTCTACTCCTGTCTGAAGATAATATCACATCAGTATCAAGATAGAGGAGAATGCAATTGGAATTTATATATATATATATTTATAATATATATATATTATATACTAGGAGTTCTTATCAGAAGTGAAATGCTGCCTCGGAATATACATAGGAGCAGTGGGTATATTAGAAGGGTATTCCCGTTCGTTCGTTTGTTTGATTTGAAATATGACCGCTCGACGTACACCAGACAAGTCGTTCAATCCAGAAATATTACAAACGTGAAGTTCGATTTGGCAAAAGTGTCGCCTGAATGGAAAATTTATAACTTCGCGCGGCTTGCTCGTTTCGAGTAAATGTTGTGGTTTAGATTGTTATCGAGTGGAACACGGCAACAAATGACAGCGTCTTAATTCAAGTAGACATTATAATCTCAATGTTTTTGACAACGGTGACATCCCGCATGATTTCCGCTTGAATGGAAATGTTATAACTTCGTGAGGCTTGCTCTTTCGAGTAAATGTTGTTCGAATTAGATGTATGGGCGTTTAAATGGTCACATTCAATCAGTGGCGTAGCCAGAGAAATAGTGACGCCAGGGCGCATGGGAATTAAGCTGATATTTTAGGGGGTTCCGGGGGCATATCCCCCTCGGAATTTTTCTGAACGGCATTTCGATCTAGCCTCCTCCGCAGGCAACTCTGTGTCTTCCTAGCTGCAACGGTTTCAGTTTTGCGACTTTTTCACTCTATAATGTTTTGACCGAGTCAAAGAAATAAATAAGAGCGTGGGCCAGAGCGAAGAAATAAATAATCTCTCGCGCTTTTATTAATTCGCTCTGGCCCACGCTCTTATTTATTTCTTTGGCTCGGTCAAAACATTATAGAGTGAAAAAGTCGCAAAACTGAAACCGTTGCAGCTAGGAAGACACAGAGTTGCCTGCGGAGGAGGCTAATTTCGATCCTGCATTTTGAGGATGCTATTCTCGTATTTACGGTGCGCCGCCGAGCTGAATTCGATGTCTTCAATTGTGTTAAACTTGTACAGATATTCCAAATTATTTTCTTAAACCGCGCGGATACAATTCTTGAACAGCGTTAATAAAAATTGAAGGAATTACATGTCCAAAACTGCTGCATAATGTTAAATTGTAGTGCTATAAAATGCTAAAGTTTTAAACATAAACATGATATACTGTACATGCAGAAAAGTACTGATGATTCAAGAGTGTCCAAGAGACCGCTATATATGGACGATTCTGCGGTTGTTGTCTTCTCCAGCAAATCGATCTACATGTACGACCTCGTCCAGAGAAAGTTCTTGCGACAGCTCTCTTTCAATCGAAAGTACAGCGAAATCAGTATGTCTTGATGCGCTTCAATGCGGAAAATGATCGCTCGCATTGAGCAGTGCTGACAACTGTTGTTAACCCAATTTGCAACAGTTGAACCAAGGTGGGGAATGCATCAATGCAGCCTTCGAAGGGTACATCTCTGACAAAACTCCAGCGGTACTTTCAATTTCTTTGCCAGCTAAGGTGCGCTTCAGCTAATTTGCATTCCATGGCCAGAGAACTGTGATCTAAACCATAGGAGTTAGCAAGAGGGATAAACTTGTCAGGTTGAAGAAAGTGATTGGATTCGGCAGATGAGGGAAAATGAAAGGCAGCTAGGCTGGATATTAAAGTTCTTATTTTTGTCTCGAATTATTTAAAATTTATAATAATTATATGATTGATGTCTCAGCTGAATATGCCAGAATCAGCCAGACACAATTTGGCCGGGGCGCTTACACTGATCTATATAAGATCAGCCCCGGAATCATAGACAATCCAGAGATATTGGTAAGTAAAACCACTGACCACCGCGTGACACGCGCGTGGATGCGACCTGTTCCCCGCGTGTTTTCCCGCGCGCATTCAAAGGCAAAGTGCCTGGGGACGAACTGGGGCTTGGAGTGAGCACGTGTTGGAATTGAGATCGCAAATTCTAAAGATTTCGCTGCGAATATTACTTTTTATAGCGAGTAGGTGTTTCAACATCGTTGACACAATCCAGGTACTTCAAAATATCTAAATATTGTTTATGTTCAAGTTATCAATGCAGTTTAATGATGATTATTTATCCATGCTTATACTGATGTATAATGCTGATTATTTCTTATTCTGAAAATTGTGTTGTAAAATAAATTTAGGAATCATATTGTGCAGAAATCATGCTTGTTTAGAGTAGACAAATATTCACAAGGTTAAATTTTTTTTCTTGATAAATGATATAGAAATCTTGGTAAAGACTGACCTGAGTGACCTCTGAAGCAAAGTTATCTCTTGCACATTTACAGTAGAAGTGTTGGCCACAGTTGTGTGAGTGAATAGCAGGTTAGTTTCAACATAAAGTTACATGTCAGTGGAAATATATACCAGAATCTAGCACTTCCAAATTACCATAGTTGGAAAAAGTAAGGCAAACCTAATGATAAATGGGAATTTTGGACTGTTAGCATGGAAACTGTATTTCTGGTGAATTGTATGCAATTGTAGTAGGTATTCGATTGTAGATATTATGGAGTTTTCACATTGAAAAATTGACTATGAGAATATAGATAGATACTACGGTATAATATTAGATAGATAGGCAATGGGTTTGTGGATACATGTACATGTTTCTAGTTATTGAATAAGTTCAACTTATATTATGCAGTTTAATGATGATTATTTATCCATGCTTATACTGATGTATATTAATGCTGACTATTTCTTATCCTGAAAACTGTGTTGTAAAATAAATCTAGGAATCCTATTGTGCACTCCCAAGAATTAAGTCATGCTTGTTTATATTTATGTCCAGAGTGGACAAATATCCAGGTTTATATTATCTTTTTTTCTAGATACACTGTACAGAGTTTTCTCTTGAAGAATTGTTGGCGAGTGGTGGTCTGATGAACTACATAAAGAGGTTTTTAGATAGGGTATGCACATTCTCATAATATAATAGATACGTATGTTATGAATTTAGACTCGGTAATTCCAAAACTGTTTTCAGAATTGAAATTGAGTAAATATTGGCCGAGATAACGTTCAAAATCTACGTACGACGAACCAGGCTTGGGATTTGTTAATATCAACAGACATGGTCTGGCCGCTGGTGGCAACCTGAGTCGCCCACACCATGTGCTTGTGTTTTTCATAAATTTTTGATTGGTTGTTGGGGCCATGTGATTTACATATGGGTACTTTTGAAATCTATACAAAATGGCCGACATTTTTGTTATTTTAAATTGCACGCTTTCTTAGACCGTTTTTGAGCTATTTACATTTCAAAATACCAGTATAATGGCAGGCAATAATAGGAGAACTTTAACTGGTACTTTTGATGAGATCTTCGGGGATTCCAATTCGGATGACGGTGATTTTGAAGGATTTGTATTCGATGAAAGTGAAGACTGACGAAAATGACGAATAGTCTAACATACATACTGTAGGTATTTCAATGATCATTTTCAAATTTTTGTATTCATGAACTTATAGTTGCAACAATTTCTATAATATACATGGTACAGCAACAATACATGCATCAATATGTAGATATTTTATTCTCTACAAAAATGTAATAACACATAAGCCTCTAAAATGTGAGTATCACTGGGTCAAATACTTGTGAATGCATGTGTGTCAATTTGCGAAGATTGTCGACAGGAAATCCAGCAGCAGGGGAATTGAAGATATAACAAATTGCAGCGTGCTAATATGGTTAAATGTGAGAGCATGTGGAAATATGAAGCTTGACACACACAGTCTGTATTCCCAGTTGTTATTTAGATATGTTGTTATTACTCCCGACTGTACGTGTTGTTGGTGTGCATCATGGACAAGGCTAAAAGGATGGCTCAAAAGGACCTTCCCATTTTCAAAAACTAGTCTATTAATCCTAATCCCAAACCCTAACGTTGATCATAACCTTAAACCTAACCCTATCCGTAGCTACTGGTAATCCTAGCCTAACTTATCCCTTTACTGTATGTCTGAGATCGTAAAAGAGCCTGAAAAACTATTATTCACTGGTGTTTCAAGATGCACTTGAATATCAAAAAAGTGTCTGCGTTTAAAAATTATTTGCTCTGAGAAGCTATCAAATATGTTTGGAGAAGTTGAGTAACATAGCAATCGCATCACTCAAGGTTTGTTATTTTGATATTTTTTTTTGATATTTTTTTTTTGCTTAGAAAACCTTAGTCAGATTGTTCAAGATGCCATTTTTCTATTTCTGACATGGAAACGAGTCTTGGGGAATTGTTTGCTGGCCGCTTAATACAGGCTTGTTAAAAATAAACTTTGGGCATGGTCAAATTATCATTTTATTGAATAATAGTATTGAAATAACGCGTAGTGGTTAAAAACGTTAAGTTAAAAACGTTAAGTGGTTAAAAACGCGAATTGAAAACAGAAATGAACTAAGTAAGTGAAGAAAAAGAAGCAATGCTACAACAAAACAAATTTTATTTTCGGTAAAATCTTCTTGTGTAAGTTTCCGCGACTAATATTCATGAATTATGGCAAGCATATATTATAATGTTTATCAGTCTATACTGAGTTAAATAGTCCTCCATGTGTGTGTGTGTGTGTTGTCGCGAACCATGGAGTGTTAAATCAAAGATCAAATCATTTGCTTTTAAAATTGTTAATGCAAGTTCCTGATGTCCGTGAAAATGAAATTGTGCGAAATGCCTGAACTTTTCACCATGTGACTAATCATGGCTTCTGTAAGCGACGTAATGTGTGGCAAAATCATTGTCGAACTCATCGCTCAATGAGTGGGAGGTTTCTGGAAAAGGCAAATCTTGCACATTGTCACATAGTTCCTCACGTACTGCTTCCCTCCAGTTAGGTTTGGAGATCCATAAAGTAAAAACCAGAGCAGACTTCAAGTAAAGTTTGGCGGTATACCGGTATTTTTAGTTATTCACGATATTTAGTTGATACCGGTATGGCGGTATTGGTTCTGACGGTATACCGGTATACCGTTGTTACGGTACTGTATACTTATAAGTAATACCATGACATGAGGGAAATTAGTGATTAAATGCCCCGCAAGCCGAGGGAGGTAGTAATTTCCCTCATGTCATGGTATTAGTTTGTAATACCATGATCGCCGAGGTAATTAATTTGGTATTGTTTGAAATGCTTTTGGATATGAAAACATTGTGAATGCATGGATATAAGTGGGTATAAATATGAGGTAGATGGTTTAATTGAAGCCTTCTTGTTCAACGCTCACTGACTGTTAATTGGTGACATATGTTGAGTGAAGTGTATAAAACCGAATATTAATGATTCATTGTCGTGTGATTCTTTGTTGTGTGATTCTTTGTTGTGTAAAAGAGTACTGTTTGGATATGGGCTCATGTATTTTAATGAGGGCAAAATTAGAAATTTGCCAAGTAAAGCAGGCAAATTAGAAATTTGCCCGGCACTAGCGGGAAATTAGTGATTAAATCACCCGGTGAGAACAAAAGAAACCGAGTCAATCATGGTTACGTAAGTAAACCAGTATCATGACTATCATCAGTTTATCTTTTTATTTAAACTACAAGAAAAGTTCACAAATGAGAAACAAACACAATGTGTGTGTGCACAAAATAATATATAGATTAGATTTTAACTTTTAAAGGATCGCTAAGATGGATAATGTTCTGTCTCAGCGATCACGACAATTGTGATTTGTGGTTTCCGTTTGATCGCTGCGATCGCCGAGTTCCTTTTTGACTTTTAAGCAATCGTGGCGATCGTACTCATCGTAGCGATCATATATATATGAAAACTAGGCTTTTTGAATATGGAGTTGAAATATGTATTAAAAGTAAAACACTGATTTATCCATCTAATTTTAGATCATTTAACGAAACAAACTCCCGATAACTCGAATTTTCCATTTTTTTCTTGAGTGTTTGGGTTATTGGGTGTCAACTGTACTTACTGTAGATCATACATCCGCAAAAAGATTGTAACGCTATACCGGTATACCGCGGTATTTTTCGAATATCGAATACCGGTATTGAAATTCCCATACTGCCCAACTCTAACTTCAAGCTCATCTTCTGCCATGATATACTGTTATAAGTGCCAAGTGAGATATTAAAAAAAGTACCATGTAAATTCACGCTGGCCGACTTGAATACAGGTTAAAATAATAAGATATCGTTCAGTGGGCTACACGCAGGTGGTCGCGGCCGCTTAATAAAGGTGGCCGTTTAATATATGTAGTGTTTACAGTATATTGCTGAGTACACATCCAGGACTTCAATAACTAACCGTTTAATACAGGGTGGCCGCTTAATACAGGTTCGACTGTATTACCCAAATTTTAGGCCTTAAGTATCTGACACTGTGGCGCCCTCGTCAAGGCGTCTACCCGGGAAATTAGTGCTCGTGGTTCGAATCCCGACGGGACCATTCGTTGTCCCTTTTGCGTCTGCTGTGAAACAGCAAATGCTATGTCGTTGTCCATTTGGATGTTTGGATTATACTGCTTGTTTTAGAATTTGCGGCGTAATAGAATTTCCGTTCTTTATCAGTTTGTCGTGGTGTTTTTCTCAAAAGTTCATGTAGTAATTCAATTGTAGTGTATATAATGAATGATCCTTTCGCGACATAAAAAAGATGCATACGCACTTGTGATGTTTTGACCACATCGTTTATATACAGTACTATGTTTTGCGGTTACACACATGAAAAAGATGAACACTGCAGAGATCTGGCAATTTTCGCACTGCTTGTGGATAATTTTCAGAGGCAAAGATCTAGAAGCAGAAACATCGCTGGAAACATGCGTTTTTAATCCGTGAACTTTAATATTCAACGACGTATATTTATAATTCGCTCTTCTAACTATTCGCTAACTTTAAAGTGGTACTACGATCAAATTTTTACCTATCGATATTTTTACGTATTTATAAAGCAGAGCTGCTAAATATTACTTGGTTGAAACCGTTTTGCGTTTCGACGATGGCAAATATTATTTTTCTGACTCCGAATCTGCAGTTGTTATGTCCGCCATTAATCGTTCATGTTCCTGTCCAGCGTAACGAAGTGACGTCAGATTCTCAACGCGAAGACTCCACATGGCTAATTCTTCAAGTAAATCAAGGTCGTTTTTTCAAATTCTTCGTCTGAAAGGCCGAACATTTCATCTACTTCTCGAAGAAAACAAGTAACCTCGACTGAAATTCAGGCGTAGCATTGAGAATCTGATGTCACAAACAATATTACCTTTTGAAATTGCGGGCTCACTTGGAACACGTTCTTAGTAATGGTGGCCTAAATAATAGTGATTTCAGAGTTCAAAATACTTACTTCAAAATACCATTTTTTAGTTTAGTTTTTACATCGATGATCACTTTTGACCCTGAAATACTATTCTATGCTAAAGAAAATCTAAAAGACGGGGATGAATTTTCATCGTAGTGGCACTTTAATATTCGCTTTTTATCCGTGTATTTTTAATAAGATAAACTCAGGTATATACTTTTTAAACTGGACTGTTTGAGCTATTTGCCCTACTCATTAAAATTATATCTTGAATTTTTTTCCCTTCGTTTCTATTTGTTTCAAAGAGGTGTGAAGGTTGTTACGTACACATATTTCTAGTATTGATGTTAATATCAGAATTGGGGTTCCGACATATTGTACTTCCCAGGATATCGATATCGGGGAAATGCCAATTGCATGATAAAAACTAATCGGGGAGGTCAGATATTGGTGGTGAAAAACAGAAATATTTTTAACATGCCTGAATCGTCGTTTCAAGTATAAAATTGTAGATGTTAGTTTTCACATTGTTTACTATGAAAATATCTAATTGTTTAAGTTTAATTATTTTAGTGAGTGGTCATAACGCAGCTTTTCTACACTCTGATTGGTGTTTTCACATCACTTCCCACTGTTTTCAAATCAGATAATAAACGCCTTCTCGTGTATGATATATTATATCATACACTCGAAAACCGTTCATTATCTGATTTTCAAACACTGAGGCGTGAGTTGAAAAACGAGCCCGCAGGTCGAGTTTTTTAACACACTTCGAGGTGTTTGGAAATCAGATAATAAACGCCTATCAGATAATAAACGCCTTCTCGTGTATGATATATAGCATCTCAAACAAATCAGTATTTTAAGAGAAAATCGAGGTGAAAGTTGACGAAATGTTATGCTAATTAAGATCACATATCCAAACAACGTGTCGGTTATGATTTTCCTTTGTGTTTTCCTCATGAATTATTAACGAGTTTGAGATGCGGTGATAAATAACATAAACTTTTCCTTCAATTTTCTCGGCGAAAATGGCTTGAATGACTGAAATAGTTGGTAAACATGGTTATTTAGATGCAGTCGTTTTTGAAGTCGTTCAAAACACTCGCTGCTCAGTGTATACACCCGATAAAACACTGCTGCTCGTGTTTTAAACTATACGTAAAGACCGGTCGACCTTGTTTAGAAAATATGGCATATCGCAAATCACCTCTTATCAGTATGGTGACGTCATTGTGACCAATTTACGAGTTGAGTAAAAACCGCATTGCACAACTTTTTCTTGAACCTTTTGAGAAAGATATTATTTTCATTGATAAGTTTCTGTTATAACACGTAAAAGTGGTAGAAGAAAAGAATTATTAAGGAAAAAATTATGGTCACCGACCTTATATAAGAACTATGGCCTTAAACCGGCATTATCAAGTAGTTTACAAACCTACTTGCACAGCGAGCCCTAGCTAGACTCTTGTGTAACCGTTCTCGGAAAAAAATTGATTTAGTCCCTTAATAACTCTTCGGGAAGAGTCTCTTCCCCACCAGTACATAAGCGGCCATTGTTAGATTTGGCACTAAATTGTCCTAAAATGGTCGGAATTTTTTGAAAGTGTTGCATAATGGCCATAAAAAACACTGATTATTGGATGTGCGCAGTAAATGTGCGCAATGCAAAAGTGAGGTATCACCTTAAGAGCCATATAATAAAACCTTATTAACCTCGTTTGGTCGGACTTTGCGGCAAAATTATCCTGCCTTGATCTCTTCGCACTGACCTCACTTCTTCGTCGCTCGGTCTGTACTGAAAGATCGCGGGTAGAATAATTTTGTCGTAAATACCTCCCGCTCCGTCAATAAGTCTTTAGTTATCAACGCAGTTTAATGATGATTATTTATCCATGCTTATACTGATGTTATAATGCTGATTATATTTTATTCTGAAAACTGTATTCTAACATAAATTCAGGAATCCTATTGTGCATTCTCAAGAAGTCATGCTTGTTTATATTTATGTCCAGAGTAGACAAATGTCCACAAGGTTTAATCTTTTTTTCTTCTTGATACAGAAAGCTTGGTAATGACTGACATCTGAAGTGAGAAAGTTTTCTCGTACACATTTGGCTGAATTGTAGAAGTGTTGGTCACAGTTGTGTGAGTGTTAGCAGGTTGGTTTTATGTTACATGTCGGTGGAAATACCTGATGCACTAGCACTTTCAAATTAAACATTTTCCGATTTTCAAAAGTAGTTGCCCCTCTACCTTAAACTGCATAAATTGCTCTTTCGTGAAGAGTAAGTGCTCGGGGAGTGTACGCCCTGTATGCCATATGGCACTTACTGGTGTAACGTTTTTCTGGGATTTTTTTCTGGCCTAAGTAGGGTATTGGAATCCAGTCAGGCACGTGTATGCCGGTGATTTATGACAGATCTTTCTTGCTATTAACTAAAAAATAAAAATAATAAATGTTTTTAGATCACAGGCAAGAAGGGGCTCAGCCTCGTTCTTCTGTAAGGAGCACTGCTTCCAGACCACATCGTTGATCACTAAAAACAAAGAGAATGAATCATTTTTAGACAGGACGACATCTATGGCGTACCATTTCCGCCAAAAATCGAACTTCCCATTTTATACACAACTTTTCGTTTGACATACAATTTTTTGCATTGGACACACAACTTTTCAAATCTCGAATGGATGTCGAAGGAGAACTTGAATGTCGAATATGAAAAGTTGTGTTGCAAACGGAGTTGTATATAAAATTGACAAAGTTGTAAGTCAAATAGGTAATGTATAGTGTGAGATTTGAAAAGTTGTGTGTCAAATGCAAAAAATTGTATGTCAAATGAAAAGTTGTGTATAAAATGGGAAGTTCGATTTTTGGCGGAAATGGTACGCCATAGACATCAACCTACCTTCAGAACAGTTCTTTTAGAAAAGTTTAGAAATGCATAAAATGGACATTAAAGAATCTGTATTTTCGGGAAGAGTAAGGGATAATTTCCCGAGTTTTTTTGGCTCGGCGAGTGTACGCCCTGTAGGCCTGCATGCCATATGGCACTTAACGGTGTAGTGGACGTACCATTCGGGGTTAAGACAACCCGATCCAATCCCGTACTTATTTCTAACGCTATTTCGTTTTCTACACACACCTAAATCGTTTCAGCTATTTCGTTTGCTACACACACCTTCATCTCGTCTTACTCTGATGAAGGTCTCCGCTCGAAACGTCAGTTTTTCGTTACTAAAAATCTCGGCAGTTCAACCCTCCCCTGACCCTACCTCTGATTCTAATCCCGCTTCTCCCCTACCCAAACCAATGCATGGCATATCATGTATATGTACTTGGATCCGAATACCTGAATTTAATTTTTATGTTTATTATTATTGTCATTTTAATACAAAAATACGTTGACCACCCTCATGGAAAGGATAAGTATCCATGTGATGATTTTCACCTTCAATGATTGTCATTTGACAATGATTGTCATCTTCACCCTGTAAGGAAGGATGCTATAATCATTAATTATAATCGCCATTATAATGACGATTCCCACACCATCCTTTCTTATACCTCTCCTTAATTGACTAAGTATAATCAATCCTCCTATAGGTTATACAAGTCCAAAGGAACACCCATGGATCATCCTCAACTAAGCTCTTGACCCTGGAACAACCATTTCGGATCTATCCAAATCAATTGTAGACTATCTCTTGCACTTACCAAAAGCAATATTATCGATCAGAAAACCTTTCGGTTTCTTAAACCAGATAATACTCCACGCATTCCGTGGATCTATTACCGAAAATTCACAAACCTAATGTACCTGGCAGACCAATCATCTCTGGTTGTAATTCTCCCACGGACCATCTTTCTGCTTTTGTTGATTTTCATTTAAAACCCATAGTGTAAACATTTCCTTCATATATTAAAGATACCAATCATTTCCTAAGAACTATTTTCGACATTGCTACACCTCTTCCCCTCAGACACAATTCTATAGATGTTAAATCATTATATACAAATATCCTTATGAATGAGGGTATTCACTCTTTCATTCACTCCCTTTCATCATTACACACTGAGTCCTTGCCTCTCGTACCTGTGATAAAATATTTCTACAACTCATCCTTGGACAAAATTATTTTGTTTTAAGGATGCATTATTGCTGCAAAAACACGGGACAGCAATGGGTCCTAAAATGGCCCCTTCTTTTGTCATATTTTTATGGGAGCTTTGGAGAGTTCTATTCTAAACTCTCTTTCCATTGACCTCACACCACATACTTGGAAACGCTTCATTGCTGACATTTTTGTTATTTGGACACATGGTGAAAACAGATGTATTGAATTCATGCATATACAGGTACTTAATTCCTTTCATCCTATACTATTAAATTTGAATTTATATGCTTCCACAAGCAGGTTAACTTATTGGACACCACCATCTATGTTACTGACACCCACACCTTAGAGTCAGATCTTTAATGTTAAACCCACAGACTGCTTTCCCCCTCCTACACCATGATTCTCATCACCCTGATAGCTGTAAAACGGGCCTTGTCTATAGTCAAATGTTAAGATATCGAAGAGTGATCACAAATGACCTCTGTTTCTCGACCTTTCAGCGACAAATTCAATGTTACCGATGTCAGTTTCATCAATGATGAGATCATCGAGGTCCACTTTTAGAATGTCGATGAGTTTGTTGCAATGGAAAGACGAATGTGGTGATCGCCGCTTTCACCACCGCTCACGCCCGCCTCAAGCTCTATGGTGTACTCGAACAACTCGATCGTCGCGTCCTATATTTCGACAGCGATTCCATTATCTACGTATCCAAAGAAGGCGATTGGGCACCACCCACCGGTTCCTACCTGGGTGAGTTGACCTGACCGATGAACTGGAACGTAATTGGTATTTTGTATAAGAATGAAAAAAACATGTTGTAATTGTAAAAAAATATTTATTCAATAAAATGTTTACAAAAAGATTACGGATGCCATTTATATGTAATTTGTCTCTACATTTCTTTCTTGGTTTCACTGGTGCCCCTGGAGACTGTACTGATGGCGTCAGAGGTGGTCGCTAGAAGATGAAGGCTTGTTCCTATACTCCTTCGCAAAATTTAGACGATCTTCGTTTCTGACGATTCCTTCGGATATACATTCAAACGTCCTAAAGCTTTTGCGAACACTTACAGGAACAGGTCGATGCATTCGTTTGTCATAACAATTGAGATAACGTTGAAAAGTCTGATTATACAACTTCTCTTTATCGTCTTGTGTGGGTAGAACCGCTAATAACAAATACCGGAGAAAATCTGATTAAAGCCTTTAAGAAGATATGCAAGAAAGGCAGACGTCCCGAGAAACTTCATCCCGAGAAAGGAACTGAATTTATCAACAGACCCCTGGGTTCCTGTAGGATCGAAGAGGTGAAAAAGTTCCAAGCTGTCCTCCCTGGATACCAACCCAACGTCGTTTCCAAGGAAAATTTAACGCTCTAATTTATTCTGGTCCCGAAGCCAACAAATGCCTATACCACCACGACGACCATTACGACGTGATTACCAGCATGCCCGCCTTCCTCGCACGAAAACAGTACTGCCATACGTGCAAGAAAGGGTTTGACAAGATCACCGACCATCCATGTGGAGATCTTTGCAAGTTGTGTCACACGCAGAATTGTCCCGTGGTCAGATGGAAATACTGTCAAAACTGCCATCGATTTTTAAAAGCGACGAATGTTTTGCTCGACACACAAACCGGTCAGAAGAAAAGTAAAGAATTGCGACAATGCAGCTTTTTGGTGGTAATCCATTAAGCAGCTTGCAGGATTTCCTAAGAAAAAACCGGTTTCTAGTGCCGTTTTATTGGGTAAAGAATTCCATTCCATTGAATTAGCAACTAAAATTAACCAAAGTTTCCTGTGTATTACAAATCCTCTGCCACCTCTTCTCCAACTGGAAAATGTCGAAACTGATTTTGTTGTGGTAAACGAAATCTTATCTAAACATCACATTTCTCCGGAAAATGTTTATTCGAGGCTCTCTAACCTCAAACGTGTTAAAGCCTCCGGTCCAGACAATTTACCCCCAGTTGGATTTTGAAAGATTTTGCTGTGGAGCTTTCCCTACCTATTGCTTAAATTGTTAATGCGTCAATAAAAGAGAGGATTGTTGACTCATGGAAGGAAGCAGATGTTGTACCTATTCCTAAATCAGATTTGGTTAAAGAAATTGAAAATGATTTACGTGCAATATCGTTAACGCCAATTCTTTCAAAAACGATGGAACATTTCGTTGCTGAATGGATTATGTAACAAATTAGACATCTTGTACAGGAAGCAATTCGGATCGCTCACTGGTTTATCTACAACCCATGCCCCTTTGTCTTTTTTCATCATCTGTATAAAGCTACTGATCAACCCAACCAGTGTGTACGGGTCCTGCTCCTAGATTTCAGTAAAGCCTTTGATAGGAAAGACCATCATATCCTTATAAAGAAAATGGAAGAAATTATGATTGATCCCATTTTGATTGCGTGTTTGAGAAATGTTCTTACTGGTAGGAAACAGCGAGTAAAGATAGGAAAATTCTTTTCTAGCTTCGAACTAGTGAATGGTGGTCTTCCTCAAGGCACTGTCCTGGTCCGATTCTATTTATGATAATGATTGATTTGTTGGTGGAATGGGAAGACAGATGGAAATATATCAGGTATATACCTGGAAATATGTCGACGATTCGTCCCTTTCAGATACATTAGAAAGCTAGAATCGACTCAGCAGACTACTTTAGAAGGGATTACACAGTGGTGTGCAATAAATATATCCCTAAATCCTCGTAAATGCAAAGAAATCCTGATTTTGGAAAACCAATCCAAATTTCTCTCCGATGGCTGTCGACGAACAGCCCATTGAATTGGTAAAGTCTGAAAAACTTCTTGGTGTAATATTGTTGATATTTGACGAGTTTATTTATTCAATTTGTACACTATTTGATCTGACTGTATATTGAACCTTTCATATGAACTATATAAACACTCCTTACAACTTCACAACACTGATTTAACTATTTTCCCACGATAATTCTAAGTAATAATAAATTATGATCACGTGTTCGTTCACGAAATGTCAATCTCAAACTCATTAATAATTCATGAGGAAAACAAAGGAAAATCATAACGGACACGTTGTTTGGATATGTGATCTTAATTAGCATAAAAATTCGACAACTTTCACCTCGATTTTCTCTTAAAATACTGATTTGTTTGAGATGCTATATCACACTCGAAAGCCGTTTATTATCTGATTTCCAAATACCTCGAACTGGCATGAAAAACCTTGGCTCCTCTAACCTTTCCATCCTTGCCGATTATTAATCGTTCCACCTTGCATTGACCATAATCGTCGTTCTAACTTTGATAGAAACAATGTCTCCAACAACAATGGGAGATATTTTGGAGTTCCCTTTCTTTAGTCGGTCACGAAGGTCAGCGAGATACTCCCGTTTCCATCGCTGCCAGAATTGCTGGATTTTCTTGGCTACATAGACTGCACGTTTGTTGATTGTTGCATGGCTACCAAATTCTTCCTCATCTCGAACTCCTTCGTTGGGCAGCATAAGTAAAGTCTACCAATCACGAGATGTGAGCGTGTGAGAGACTCTTCGATTAGATGTGTGAAGTTGATCGTCCAGGTTGTTGTAGTCGTCAACATATGTGTAGGTTAAGGGTCTTGAACTCAAGACTGCTTCTATTTCTGTTAGGATGGTAGAAAGTTCGTCGAACGACAACATGGATTTTCCAAGCACCTTTTTCAAGCACAGCTTTACTCCCTTGACCATACGCTAGAAAAATCCTCCCCAACATGGGATCCGTACTTTGCGGGATTGCATCTCCATTGAACTCTTTTACTGGTTAGGTAGTTCTGGACAGCTGGTAGATCGAACAGTCTTTGAAGCATTGTCCGACACGATAAGTCTTGGAAGGCCTCGACGGCTAAAAAATCTCCGGAGACATAACATGAATGTTCCTGTTTCCAGACCTGGGACAAGTTCCAAATGGACTGCTCTGCTTGTGGAACATGTAAAAAGCGCCACATAGGTTTTGGTCGGTTCCCGTATGATGAGGGTTGTCATCCAGTGAGGGTTGTCATCCAGTAAGGCTGGAAATCTCTGAAAGTTCTGAGTCTGCATCTAATAATTCCATCTTCGTCGTTGAACAGGCCTAACTGTTTCTCCAGTTGATTTATTTCAACGTTCCGTTGCGCTTCTTTAATCCATAATGTCTTTGCATCTTTAATTTCGGCCGTTGTTGGATTTCCCATGGTTTCTGTCCTTTTTCGAACACGATTACGAATCCTATTACGTATGCGGTGATGCGTAATAATCGCTGAAATTTGGAAATTCTGGTACCAATTATTGGTACCAATAATTCAATTATTGAAGTTAACTTCACTTGAGTAGTTACGAGGCTGGTGATAATGGATGTTTTCTCTCGCTCGAATTTCATTTCCATTTACTACTAACCACGAAGGACCATGAAACCAAGCACGGTTGTTCTTTAACTGTGTCGCATTCACTCCTCTCGAAGGAATGTCTACCGGATTGTCTACTCCCGGACAATGAGCCCAGCACTCTGTCGGTACTAAACGTCGAATTTCGATTACACGGTTTTCCACAAACATCTTCCATTCTTTATCTCTACCTTGAATCCAATGCGGTAGGTGAATCGGTCCAACAATGCATCTCGATGTTGATAACAGATTGAATTGCTGACGCGACTGTTCCAATCAATATTGCCAGGATTAAGATGGATAGTAACTCCAGTCGTGGGATCAAAACTCTCGTTTTGGATGCGACCAATGAAGTACAGACTTCATTCTCGGTTTCGATCCTAAAATACACCCAGCTGCATAACTGGTCTGCGAACTGTCACAAAATCAATGCAGCTGTAAACTGGTTGCACCTCCCGTTATTTCACCAAGATAACACCGTGGAATCTCGATCACCGTGGAATCTCGATGGTCCGACTTTCTTTAGCTATTCGCACCACCTTTTCCACCTTTGACATAACGACTCTGGAAGGGAGTCATCCCAATCTGCTTTGTCTTGACAGAATTCTTAAACAAGATCTTCATTCCGATGAAAACTGGTGAGAGAACTCCGAGTGGATCAAACACCTTGACGATGATCTTTAGAACGCTCCGTTTAGTAGTTGGTAGATCACTAGCCAGCTTGATTATGTTTGTCGAACTTGAACACGAAAGTGTCTCTTTGAAAGTTCCATTTTAATCCTATTACCTTTTGTTCTTCGGTTTCGGATTGTAATGACTATGATCCCAGTACTGACTTAGCATATGTCGTGTTTTCTTCCACTGTTCCATTCTTGGGTAACGAATTATATTCTGGATTGCTCTTCGATCCTTGAGCTTCCATACGTTGTCGAAGTTCAGATGAGTTGGAACACCATTTGCGCAAGTTGAATCCTCCGGCTTTCATTATTCTTTTCAACTCGAGGTGATACTTGAAGGCTTTCTCAACGGTTGATTCCCCAGTGCTTAGGTCGTCTACATACAAGCTATCAAGTGTTACCTTCACAAGTGTTGGACTTTCCACAGTTTGACAAATGGTGCTCGATTGTGGCGGTTGTCACTGGTTATATCGTCAAGCCAATGGAACAGAAGAGCTTCTCTATCCTGAGGGGCCACAGATACCACGAGGAAGGCTTTCTCTATATCTGCTACGAGTGCCACATTGTGTGATCGAAACCTGATCAAGACATCTACGACTTTTGGCAACAGGCATGGACCTTTGTAATTTTTATTGTCTTTCGCCAAAGCATCATAGACAATTCGAAGCTTTGTGGTATTCTTGTCACGTCTGATCACAGGATGATGAGGTAGGTACAGTAATGCATCTACTCTTCCCTGTTGAAGATGGACTATTGAACCTCGCACGTATATTAATTTGCCTAACTTCGTCTTGACTGCCACAGGACCAAATTCCCCGTCTTGTCTCTCCAGTTAGAAATGCAAATAGTAATCAGCTCCAATTAGAACATCTACCTCAGCTCCATCACCATTCTCAGGACCCGGGTCCGCCATGGTCAGTCTTTGCAAATGAGGGTACATTTGAGCTGGAAACTCAATGGCTTGTCCTTTGAGTGGTAAGCAGATTATTGGCATGGTGAAGGCGTTGACTTGGATAATTTCATCTGTTTCCACTCCTTTCACTATGAGTTGCACCTGGTCTTGTGTTTCTAGATGACAAATATCCGTCCCAAATGTTTTGATCATGAGCGTTTCTTAATAGTAGGTAGATTCAATGTTTCTTTTATACAATTGGAAACATACGATCGTTGACATCCACTATCGAATAGTATCCTTGCTTGAATCAAATTCGTTTGGTCATCACTGCTAGAGACGGTCATCTTGGCGGTCCAAACAAATTTGAAAATTGCCCGAATTTTATTTACTATTTAAATACTTTATAAGACCAAATTTTGCCCGAATTTAATGCTTAAAATCTCAAAATATTGGGGGGGGGGGGGGGTGACAAACAGTTGTTAGTCAACGCTCAAGTAATGATTGACCCGCCTCCCGAAAACATTACGATGTTTTAAAAGTATTGGCAAAGTGTAAACCTTCTATGCGAAGAGCGATCATAAAAGTTGCTGATACAGATTTATTGGAAGCCATTACCGAGGGATCATCACCTACCTATACTATCAAGTTTTGTCATTGGTTGATTAAAACAATAAAACAATAGAATCAACCACAAAGAAACCAATGTCCTAACCTAACCACTTTTGTTCCATATAGCCAATCACAAAACCTGTTCATTTTAGGTACGTATTTACTGTTACCAAGTGCCTATTGAACATTTGCCGTGAAACGATTAAAATTATTCCAAAAACATATAAAAAGCTTTCACCATACTCAGATCACATCGAGGCTGTCGCTGATAAGAGAAACCCGATCACGAAAAGAAGGATAGTTATTCTACAAAAAGGAGACGGATTCTTGCATTTCTACTCTCTCCTCTCTTAGAACAATTCGCGAGCTTTCTGATCAAATAATGGACATGTCAAAAGACCGGTTCTGGTTTCTGAACACATGGCTACAAAGAAGCCCTTGGTTCTTCCAGTGACTGCTCAAGTGAACCAACTGGGTTCGGAAATGGACAATTTGCTGCAGCGTCAAGATATAACACAAGACGATAAAGTTAAGTTGTATAATCAGACCTTTCAACGTTATCTCAATTATTACGACAAACGAATGCATCGGCCTGTTCCTGTAAGTGTTGCCAACACCCAGCCTATCGCAGCAGCAGAAACAGACCCCCTAGAAAAATGGAGAGTGATATCATAGAAAGACTAGTGTACCATCCACGATGAAATCAAGAGCTGTACAACTGATCAAGAAGATAAAAGCAAATAAAAATGTGGTAGGTTAGAATGATCATGGGCAAATGGTTTTCGAAGGAAGAACTATTCCTGGTAATAACGTTATTGATTTAGTCAACGACACTCTGCGTCAAATAAAGAATTTCAACGCTGCAGGATGGCAACTGTTCGGGTTTGAATGTACCCGAAGAAATCATCAGAAACGAAGATCGTCTAAATTTAGTGAAGGAATATAGGAACAAGCCTTCATATTCTAACGACCCACCTCTGACGCCATCACTACAGTCTCTATAGGGGCACCAGCGAAACCAAGAAAGAAACGTAGATACAAAATACATATAAATGGCATTCGTAATCTTTTTGTAAACATTTTATTGAATAAATATTTTTTTAAATTACAACGCGTGTCTTTTTATTACTCGGGCCTCCCCCCCTGGGGGGAGAGCACGAGTCTTAAAAAGGGCTCTGTTTATTTTTTTTTTTAAATTTTGTCGTTGTCGCGAAATGGCAATTATTGCATCATTGTTGACTAAATTTGTAGACTAATGAGCGAGACTATGAATGTGGGATTACTACACATGCGCAGTGAAATGATCCCAAAACATTTTTTGTCCTCGTACCCAGGCTTTTCACCTTTGCGAAACTGAAAACACTACATATATGCGCCATTGTGCTTTATTTACTCATCTGATCCAGCGTGGCTCCAGTGATCTGATCACCTTTCTTCGAGTGCTCTTCACTGAAAATCTTTGATGTGGCTGGCAACTGGCAAGTATCTTGATCTTATATATATACGCTCACAATCCCGATCGCTTTCGAAACGGGTTGGTCTACGATTTCGAGAACCTGTACTCGATCAAATTATCTGTTTCCATACGCTTTTTGTCTACTAAATGTTTAATAATTTATTATGAGACTCAACATATGAATGCTGTATGGAAATATGTTAATTGTTCTGAGGTAACTGTAATATTTTAAGCTTTGTTGCCTGTATTGTTTATTGTTATGTTATACAAAATAAAGTTGATGCTATGAGCCTATGTTAATGTTCAGTAATTAGTTGCTATCGAATTTTACCCTGTTTCACTTGATATTTTACCTGTAAGCTTAAATGGAGCTCCAAAATGTTCTGGGTTATCAGTAAATTTGTATCGATTGTTCATACATGTATTATTATACACAAATGCTTACAAATGAACACACAGTATATAAATCTGTGACACCCGATCAAGGAGTAAAGAGTTTGTTGTTGTTTGCTAGTTTACTACCAGTGACGGGTCTGAATTTTGGCCTTGACTACATGGAAAGCGAGTTGGCTCGCTAACCGAAACAGTAACATAGTTAACTATGCAGTAATCTGTCTTTATATTGCAATTAGCTAACTGGCCGGCCCACTGGACTAGTCACTAGTATGTATAAAGCCTCTCAAATAATAAATATGCTAAAATTATGAATATGTTTACTGGCTCAAAATGTTAATATAACTTCAAAGAAATAATGATTTTGAATTGCATTTCTTTAAACTATTTTATAATAGCTTATGACACCTTGCTACTGCCAGCTAAATGGTTTGATTTACTGCTATGCCTTAAATACACTGAGAACACGATTAACTCATTTAATGATTGCTCAAACTGAACCTGTTTGCTGGACTGACCAGATGAATTGTTATTACATGAGCACAGGCCGACTCGCTTGCCATGATGACCCTGTTGGCTAGAACTGAATTAGGTCAGCAAACAGGATGGCTCATTTGGCAGGGCAGACTTCTCAGTAAGCCAGCTTGGATACTGAGCGAAATCAAAGCCGTTGGCCAACACCATATTATGGGTTTGCAATGATGGAAAATTTAACCACTCCTGCACTGACAGCTGTATCAATATCATTACATTTAACATTGTACCTACAACTATAGATTTGTGTATATTGAATTTGCCTGCAATGTCTTTCAACAGTAGCCCGAGTTAACGCCTAGCGGGCGTCTTGTTCTTTATAAAACACGAACTAATTATTGTTCCACTCTTGTTGATCCGTAAACATACTAGCAATAGTTGACATGGGAATATTTCTACTACGATGTAAAGCATAAAATAAACAGTATTGTCCATGCACACATGCACGAGACCAGGGTGACTCCGTGACTGTAAAGTCTTTTTATTCCAAGTAAATGTACTGCTATGATCTTGTAGAAAGGTTTCAAAGTATCTGCTGTAAAATTCTGGGTGTTGTCCGTAAGAGTCGAAGTAGATGTACCTGTAAATAGATTACTATACTAGTTAATTAAGTTAGTTCATTTAATACTATATATCTTATATACTTTGTAAATAACTTTTAAATTCTATACCTATATATACTCCTTTTGTACACGCCCCTCGTGGAAATCAGCTTCGGTTGACGGGGTCAGCGTGTTTAAATAAAGTTTTTCTATCTATCTATCTATATCTAAACAAGGCAGGCACAACGTTTAAGTAGGTACAGCGTAGACAAGGAAGGCACAGCGTAGACAAGGCAGGCACAGCGTAGACAAGGCAGGCACAGCGTAGACAAGGAAGGCACAGCGTAGACAAGGCAGGCACAGCGTAGACAAGGCAGGCACAGCGTAGACAAGGCAGGCACACCCCGTAAGACAAGGCAGGCACACCCCGTAAGACAAGGCAGGCACAGCGTAGACAAGGCAGGCAGAGCCTAAACAAGGCAGGCACAGCGTTAACAGTTAACAGTTTTTTCAATGTTATGGCGCCGATAATGGCAGCCACGTTTATATTGTTTCTTATACTTTTTCCACTTTGTGCTCTATTAACGAATTCTGCTGTACTATTTTTCAATTATAATCCTATTTACAACGAGAGAGAACACTTCTATTCGACTGGGAACTACCTTGCAGTGTTTAACGAGCTTTATTACAACAAAACTTGTCCTCGTCGACTGAACTTGTCTCCGCGTGGTTTCTGCAGAGTTCGCTCCAGCCGTCATCTATGGACAAAGCGAGGTTATACATGTTTGCTCGTACAAGGCCATGACCCCCCTAGAGATATTACTATCTTCATGGACATCCCAGTAAACCCGGGACCTTGTCTTACATGGTATACTAAACATTATCTGAGCGATGCTTCGAACGATCTAGGAACACGCCATTGTATATCTTCGACTTCGATTAAATATTCAAGAAACTCTCTCATGAGTTTACGTTCAAGAGCCGGTAAACCCTATTCTCGTGTCTTAAGTACGTTCAAATCCTATGGTCTGTTGAAATTCAGGGGAAAGAGAAGTGGTAGGAAGAAAAATAGTGACCATCGAATTTACCAAATACGAATAAGGACAACATCTCATTGTTCACCTAAGTGCACTGTTCCGAAACATGGTGTTGTACCGCGTTGGCTAAGGGAGATTCAACCCAGTCGCAGAGAAACACCAAATCAGTCTCCACCGCTCCATGTCTCAAGACCAGAGTTTGTTCCATCTTTTTTGACGTCTAATACAATGTCTTTAACTCCGAAGATAGACGAAATACGTGAAGTTGTTCTTTCTCAAGAAATCGATATTGCATGCTTCACTGAAACCTGGCTACATAATGGTATTATTGACAACGTAATTAACATATCTGGTTACAGAATACATCGCAAAGATCGCCTATACACTATTCATGGTGGAGTATGTGCTTACATCAGAGAATCGTGGTTTCAGACCAGGCTATATGAGTTAGAAAATGACAGCTTTGAAGTGTTATGGGTTAAAGTACGGCCAAATCGCCTTGCTCGTGGAATTCCCTTCATTATCTGTGGAATTATTTATCACCCACCGAGCTCCGATGACAACCTTATCAAAGATTATCTTTTTACAACTATGACTAAGATAGAAGCTGATTTCCCAAGTTGTGGCCTTGTAGTCACCGGCGATTTTAATAAACTGAATATTTCTTCCTTGCAACGGCATTTTGTATTGAAGCAAATGGTGAAATTTCCGACGCGAGGTTTAAATACACTCGATTTATTCCTGACGAATTTACATACATACTATCAAGACCCTCTAAGATTATCACCATTTGGATTATCCGACCACACAAGTGTGCTGGTAAATCCTAAACATCGATCTTCCAACTTAAATCAAAACCAGTCTTTCTATTCCAGGGATACAAGACCAAGTAAAATTTGTTCTCTTGGTCGTTACCTCAACAGTGTTGATTGGGAATGTATCATGAACGCTACCAACGGGGTAAACGAGAAAGCAACTATCTTCATAAAACTGGTACACATTGGACTAGATAATATTATACCCATTCGTACAATGAAAACGAATAATGATCCGCCATGGTTCACAGTAAAATTCAAGCAGTTAATAGCCAGGCGTCAAGCTGCCTTGGCTGTCGGTGATGAGGTTCAGTTTAAACGCCTGAGAAATGAAACCAATCGGGAACGTAAGAAATTAAAAGCTAAATTCTATGAAACCAAGGTGTCCGATCTAAAAAATTCGAATCCAAAAAGCTGGTGGTCCCAAGTTAAAAAATTATCTGGTTTCGCTCATTCCAGTCCTGCTCCATCTAATATTATTAACATTTTGCGTGTAAATGGTCTGGATAGCGGAAGTATTGATAAAGTTACCATCGCAAACAGGATAAATGAAGATCTTTTGTCCCCTACAAGAAACTATCAATCTATCGACTCTACTTCAAGGATCACTATAAATACTGTGGACCACAACTATAATGTATCAGTGGAGCGAGTACAAAAAGCGCTAGCTTCGCTTCCTTCTGGAAAAGCCCCTGGCCCTGACTGTATCTCTACATGGATGTTGAAAACTTACTCAGACATTTTGGCACTACCAGTTACTGCTGTAATCAACTCTTCTTATAATGAGGCCAAAGTACCATCTCAGTGGAAAAAGGCTAACGTTGTACCTTTACCAAAACAAAATCCGGTGGAAATCATATCCAAACATATTAGACCTATATCTCTTACAGATGTCATTTCTAAAGTTGCAGAAGATTTTATTATCGCAGACCATCTTAAACCAGAGTTGCTGGCTAATATAGATCCTAATCAGTTCGGGTCAGTTCCAGAATCCTCTACAGTTTACTGTCTATTGAGTATGTTGCACATTTGGGCAAGTGCAACAGATGGAAATGGAGCCACGGCTAGAACAATCCTATTTGATTTTAAAAAGGCTTTTGACTTAATTGATCATTCAATATTAGTGCAGAAGATATGTAGTTTGAATATTATGCCTAACATAAAGAACTGGATTATTGACTTTCTTACTCATAGGAGTCAAAGAATCAAATTAGATAATAATACCTTTTCAGACTGGCAACCTGTAACTTCTGGGGTACCCCAAGGGACTAAAATGGGACCCTGGTTGTTCGCACTGATGATTAACGATTTAAGTGTTGATAACCAGTTTCATATATGGAAATACGTTGATGACACATCGATTACTGAAATTATTGATAAAGGGAAATCTAGTAGTTTACAAACTCAGGTGAATGATATTAGCTCTTGGGCTGAAACAAATAGAATGATTTTCAACACAGATAAATGTAAAGAACTTAGAATCTCTTTCAATAAGGGTAATCCGATTAGTTATGATGATATTTCACTAAATGGAAACATTTTGAATCTTGTCCCTGAGCACAAAATCCTTGGTCTCATTGTTAGGCAAGATTTAAAATGGAACTCACATGTTAATCATATAGTATCCAAGGCCTCAAAACGTATTTTTCTACTCAAACAATTAAAACGAGCACAAATTCCCACCAAGGATTTAGTTACATTTTATACGTCATGTATACGTCCGGTTTTGGAATATGCATGCGTAGTTTACCATCATGCACTACCATCGTATCTATCAACTGATATTGAAACCATTCAGAAACGCTGCCTTGGAATCATTTATTCCAATTTTCCTACGTATATTGATAGACTTAACACCGCTAATATCCTCTCTCTCTTCGAAAGAAGAGCTGAGCAGTGTAAAATTGTCTTCCAAACTATATGCAGCAGCAATTCAATAATCAAACGCCATCTCCCGTTACAGAGGTCAGTAAAATATAACTTACGCAGAGCTAGGCCTAGAGCACTTCCGCATTGTAAAACCGATCGGTTTAAGAATTCGTTTTTTATAGCACAATGTGGAGATTAAGTAATTAAATTTGTTATTACATATAATATTTAGGTTAGGTTTATTTACAAATTTGTAAATAGTCCATAATTACAATTTATTTATTTATTAAGTGTAAACATTTATCGTAATTCAGCCTCACAGCTGCTAGGATTTCAATGTTCAATAAACGTATCTATCTATCTATCTATCTACAGCGTAGACAAGGCAGTGACAGCGTAAACAAGGCAGGCACAGCGTAGACAAGGCAGGCACAGCGTAGACAAGGCAGGCACAGCGTAGACAAGGCAGGCACAGAGTAGACAAGGCAGGCACAGCGTAGACAAGGCAGGCACAGCGTAGACAAGGCCGTAAGACAAGGCAGGCACACCCCGTAAGACAAGGCAGGCACAACGTAGACAAGGCAGTGACAGCGTAAACAAGGCAGCGACAGCGTAAACATGGCAGCTACAGCGTAAGACAAGGCAGGCACAGCGTAGACAAGGCAGTGACACAGCGTAAGACAAGGCAGGCATAGTGTAAGACAAGGCAGGCACAGCGTAAACAAGGCAGGCACAGCGTAGACAAGGCAGACAAGGCAGGAACAGCGTGTAGACAAGGCCGGAACAGCGTGTAGACAAGGCCGGAACAGCGTGTAGACAAGGCAGGCACAGCGTAGGCAAGGCAGGCACAGCGTAGACAAGGCAGTGACAGCGTAGACAAAGTAGGCACAGCGTAGACAAAGTAGGCGCAGCGTAGACAAAGTATAGGTACAGCGTAGACAAAGTAAGACAAGGCAGACAGCAAATCTCGTCCCTAGAGCTAAGCGTGAATCACCTTGAGCCCGCAATCTTAGTATAATGTTAGCGGTTTTTGTACTTAACATTACTTAAGATCGCTTGATGCAAGTTTAGCGGAAAAAGCGGGTGACTCCAAATTTCCGAACTATTTGCAGCAGAAAATAAATAAATAAATAATTCTCAAAAAGATAAACCTGTGTAGCAGCCTGTTTTTTAGGGGTTGGGGTTTGTGGCGGCGGAAAACAATTTTTTAAAAGTAAATTAAAATAGTATTTGCTTCATTAAATATATATTTTTCGACAAAAGCAAGGGTATGGCATCGGGTATGGCATCGGTTGTGTAGTAGTTGTCGAGGTCCCGCCGTATGCCGCACGTTCTCGTAACTTTTTTATTTCATTGCCTTTCATTGCCTTATTTTTTTATTTATTATTATTGTTATGATTATTTTTTGCTAACATATTTATAAATATATTTATAAATATATTATAAACATATCGTTAATTACGATGCAAACTAATGTACCAGATGGAAAAACCTGGATGGTTTTGCAATAAAGTCTTGAAATTTAACAATATGTTTTCAAATATTTAAACAGATAATTAATTATTTGATGTGTGGCTCCGTCTACGCTATGCCTGCCTTGTTTACGATGTACCTGCCTTGTTTATGCTGTGCCTGCCTTTTCTACGCTGTGCCTGCCTTGTCTATACGCTGTACCTACTTTGTCTACGCTGTGCCTGCCTGCCTTGTTTACGCTGTGCCTGCCTTGTTTACGCTGTGCCTGCCTTGTTTACGCTATGCCTGCCTTGTTTACGCTATGCCTGCCTTGTTTACGCGGTGCAGCCTGTCTTGTTTACGCTGTGCTTAATCGAAAATGAATTTTGACCTTGATGCCGCTTTATAGGCATCAATCTCGATAAGATTTTGAAATTCTCCAAACACCACGATATTTATAGCCCCAGTCAGAGCCGTACAGAACTTGCATTCTTGGGAGACGTTCCCATCGCTGATAGGTTGGAAATGATCTCCAACACATAGATCAGCTGTTAAATCAAACACGTACAATCTTATACGGAATATATATATGTTATTTACCGGCTGGGAGGTCCGTACTGGAAAAATATTTCTATCTTTCTTATTTAATAAGTCTCAGAAGCGGCCCGAGACAGAAGGTCGAGGGCCGCTTCTGAGACTGAGGGAAAATATTTTTCCAGTACGGACCGACCAAAACGGTAAATAACGTGTTTATTTTTTTCGAGCAAAGTCAAAAAAATTGCAATTTTTTGGCGCGAAAAGTTGCGAGAGGTCCGTACTGGTGTGATACAGACCTCGTACTCAGCCAATCAAAAGGCTCTATTTTAGTTACGGACCTGAGTTACGGACCTCAAAAAAAATAACTACTGTTACTGTCTCTGGCCCTACACCTTTGACCATATTTGCCATGACCTCGAGATTGACCTCTTGTTGGTTCTATAGTCGAGATATGGTTTCCATTCAATTCATCGGTCAACTCTCCCAGGTAGGAACCGGTGGGTGGTTCCCAATCGCCTTCTTTGGATACGTAGACGATGGAATAGGTGTCGAAATATAGGACGCGACGATCGAGTTGCTCGAGAACACCATAGAGCTCGAGGCGGGCGTCAGCGGTGGTGAAAGCGGCGATCACCACATTCGTCTTTCCATTGGCCTCAACAAAAGCATCGACATTCTCAAAGTGGACCTCGATTATCTCATCATTGATGAAACTGGCATCGGTAACATTGAATTTGTCGCTGGAAAGAAGGTCGAAGTATTCGGCAGGATCCGAGATCAACGGACTTGCTATCGACAGAAACTACAAATACAAATACGCGATGACTGGGCACTGGGGACCATAGATTGGGTAGTGGTAGAAAAGGCGAGCGAGGGGATTATTGCGGATTCGTATTTCTAGTTAATGATGTGGGAATGTTTTTTTGCAATAGATTTGCAATATTTTTCGCTTGCCAGCTCTTTTTAAGACTATTTTTTTCCAGCTAATGTTCGGGATTCCTGAAGGTTTAATGACGTAATCTGAATAAATAATTAGGGTTAAGGCTCGAGAAGTCATGACGTAATCCCAAAATTCGAAATGATGAATATTTCATTAAATATTAAGGCGGCACCATTTGTAGTCTATATGGGGGTATCACTACTCACATGAGATTTATAGGCAGGCCATCCTTTTAAGACTACCTATTTAAAGCCTGGTTTTCATATTTCGCATTTTATTGGCGATCATCGCCGATACAGCTTTTTGATAATTTTTCACAATTTGCGACGAATTAGGAGATGATCCCCGATCATCAGCGAGCATCGCAAGAGCAGTGAAAAGAACTATTCAAACTCTCAAACATATTGACTTGATATTTGCATATTTCGCTTGAATCCCACACGTGGGGGGGGGGGGGGGGGGCGTTAAAAGGTCATTAACGAATGATTATGAAACAAAGGTACATGTTCGAATGAAAATATATCACTATTCAGGTTGTCATAGAGAAAACTACAGCGATTTTTATTTTGGTTTATATTAATTTATTGACAAAATTGAAGACACGAATCGAGCTTTTGCTTCGGTGTGTGCAATGAAACTATCAACTTAGTCGCTTTTACATGTGTTTCTAGATTAATATGCTGGGTCTGATCAAAAGTTGTAAGTCTGAGGAAGCTCTCCAATACTTGGAAGACGCGTTTGTTCTTATTGTGGAGCAGAAGCAAGTTGTCATACAACAGAAGGTAGTGTTCTGGACCAATGCCATGGCCGACGAACGTCGGCAGCAGATCGAAACACCATCCGACATCATGTGAAATTTATGATGGACAAGTGGAGTGACGAAGAGATACGTCAATTTAACGAAGATTGGCGAAATGACGAGTGTTTGTGTCGCGAAGATGACGTTCCTTCAGAGCAACCCGATTCCCCTCAAGACGAACCGTTACCAAGCCAAACTGGCGAAGGCAGTAAGAGGAAACATGGCGGCGATGCCGAGTCTCCAACAAAGCGCCAGGAGTATTTTACGATCTAATCGGCGAAACAGGTCAACGCAAGTTCAATACAACAGGTACACACTATACTGTTCAATTCCATGATTTAAATTTACACGGGGTTTTGAATATTATGCCTGTTTTAAACCGTGCTTTTAAGCATTTGTTTGATCGGCTTGCCACTGATATAGCCTCTCACGATCAAGTTCGTCTGATCCTCAATTCCCACCAGTTAGACAAACCCATTTCTCTGCCATTCTTTCCCAGAGAAAAGTTGACACCCAAACGTTTCCTGGCTGCCGCGTTCAACGGTCGTCCAATCCAACGATCAATTTACTTTCGATGAGTCTGTGAATGTCAACGTTGTCCATGTCGAAATGCCCCATGGTGGGACCGGTCGTAAATAAGAAACGCTTTTTAATCCAGATTAAAAACAAAGATGAACTTTGTTATGCATGTGCGGTCCAAATTGGATAAAGACGTGAAACATAAATGTATCATAGACCATAGAAACCCTTTGCAAGGCCGTTTGGCCCACGAGCTCTAGGTCCCTGTGTAATCGAGGAGATCAAGAAGTTCCAGACTGTCCTCTTTCAAGTAACATTTGAATACCACTATCACCATGACAGCCATTACGATGTCATCACCAGTATTCCCGCTTTCCTCGCCGGCAAACAAAATTGCCATACATGTAAGAAAGGATTCGACAAAATCACCGATCACCCTTGTAGAGACCTGCAAGCTGTGCCACACACATAACTGTCCTGTCATCAAACTGTCATCAAATGGAAATATTGCATCGAATATGACCACACTTTTCTACCAAACACCAGGAGAGAAAATCCAATACGTTGATTTCTGTAGCCTGTACCCTTTGTGCAACAAATACGGAGGGTATCCCATGGCTTTGACCAAAAAAATTACAGTTACCAGCTGGACAGTGGCAAAACCGTTTGTAAAGTGAGGGGTATTACGCTCAATTATAGAACTGTGCAGAATGTTAATTTTGAATAAATGAGCAATATGGTTAAGTATGTTAATATGCCAATTAAAATAGTCGAGACGAAAATAATAAAAGTGTGTTAACGAGGAGTGAACAGAAAGATTATGGGATTTTATATAACAAGCGTGCGGTTGTAAATATAATATTGATACCTTGTCATATGGATTTTAGTGTGTGTAATTAATAATACGAAATTTTTAGGGTTTTAGCTTTGGGTGTTTGTAAATAATAGTGGTTCTTAGGGTTTTTAATTTTTGTGTGATTTAGGACTGTGTAAATAGGAGATTGAATGGTATACTTCATTAACATAATATAACGCGGCTCTGGTGGATGTGAGGGTGATGGGGGTAGAGGGTGTATCTCTGTAACGGGCAATCCGGGCCACGATATGGCACTCTACGGGCCACTTTTCTAATTTAAATAAATATTTTGCCAAGAGTGGGATTTGAACCCACGCGTGCAATTGCACATTGGATCAGGAGTCCAACGCGCTTTAACCACTCGGCCATCTAGGCATTCATATATAAATACATGTTAATTGTACATTTATATTTCACAACAATGAGGGTGTTTGAGTGGGTCAGAGGGCATCAAGTCGTATTTGTGAAACGGGCAATTCCGGGCCGTGCGGGCCTCGATTTGGCCCTCCCCGCGGGCCATTCGTACATGAGTATTTAGTTTAGAGTACCAATGCAATCCGTTCACTTGTCAACGAAAGCGTAAGGACTGTCCCATCTGCGGCAAGTATGGTTTATTAATATTCGCAAATCATTTCTCGTGCAATTTGGAAAAAACACTCACAAGTGAGTTTTTCAAAGACTATCAAAATAGCACGAGTCCGAAGGACAAGTGCTATTTGAGATCTTTGAAAAACTCACGAGTGCATACTATTACTTATTAATACTATACAAGAAAATGTTCGAGTCACTTTGATAACAGATTTTTGCACTGTGATAACAAGTTTTTGCACTGTGATAACAGATTTTTGCACTGTTTGGGATTAACTGCACTCAAATCAGCCAATCACAGTCGAGAAACATTTTCCTGTATATTATTACACCAGTTATCCTCAAAAGTAAGACGATCTTATTTAATGCAAGCGAAGATGTTTCCGTTGGATCTGCAAGGGAAGATGTTTCCGTTGGATCTGCAAGCGAAGATGTTTCCGTTGGATCTGCAAGCTCTGTTAAAATAATTGATCACATCACGTCCAAACGTTCGAGTCACTAAATGTCCTAAAAATTGTATGAAGCGTTTATCCAAATTCATATGCATTTCGGGTATAATCTAGTAACATTCAGGAAACATATATATGCCACCAAGAAACCCCAAACCACTTGATACCAATTTTTCCCATAACTTTTACGCCCGCCACGCCCTTAGAATTTCTTTCTTTTGGCGGCCATCTTGAAATCCAAGATGGACGCCGTTTATCAAATTTGGTCAAATAGCAATAAAAAATGGATAGATTTATATGCTTACACAGAGTATATTGGTATTACACAAAACCACTCGATATAATTGTTTTCTTTTCCCTGTTTAACATGGGAACGAGGCCGGATATTATATTTGGCTGTAAAAGTAGCTTATTTACAACGAAATTACACAGAAAACAAACTGCTTATTTATTTTAACAACTGACAGGTTGTTATCGCGTGTCAAGGATGTCCCAAATGACGTCTAACGTATAACAGTATTTTTAACTTGGTTGTAATCATGTTTATTTAAATAAAACAGATAAACATTAAATATACGAGGATAACTAACATTACGAACACAATAAACACTTGCTATATATATATATATATATACATTTATATTATTGCGGCCGCTTTCATCCATTTCAAATGTGTTTCCCTTTGGCGGTCATATTGGAATTCAAGATGGCCGCCAAACTGCATTTTTTCTGAAACAATTAGGAAGAAAACAAGTTGAACGATCACTGCTATTAACAAAGTAGGTAAGATGTCTAACTGTAATCGATGACCGAGCACACACAAAAATACTGGATAAGTGATCAAACTGGTCAGTGAGTCAAAATTCAATCGAGTCAATTTGAGTAAAAAAAAGTCAATCGAGTCAAAATTTCATTCAAGATGTCGACAGAACAATCACCCGCTAAGAACAAGCCAACCGATTATAATTCGTGTATAAAATGTCAAGAAGATAAAAAAAGAAAAACTGAAGAAACCAATGGTCGTGTCTACATATACGAAATATTTTTACTATTTGAAAGAGATTTGAAACTGGGAATCCTGATTATGTTGGAGTGTCACAAAGATTGAATGGGCTGTCAGCAAAAGATCTTAAAGAAAAAGGAGCTCATTGGCATCGCAATTGCTATTGTGAAACAACAGACAAGAATAAACTTGAAAGAGATAAGACGAGGTACCAAAAATGGCGAAAGTAGCATCAAGGGGAAAGGGCGCCCTTCTTCAGGCCGGGTCTGTTTGTAGATTGACGAGATCAGCTAACGAAATTTTCAATCGTGAAGCATGCTTTTTGTCAAGGAAGTGATCCTGAGAAAGATGGCGATATAATCCATTCTTGTCAAAGTAAAAACAGTGCAAATTCGATCGAGGATATTGTAGATAAAAGTGACAATGCTAAATGGAAATCGCAGTTAGCGAATATATTAGCCGAGGGGGGATTTCTTGCCAGAGACATATATAGTTTACCACAGAAACTGTAAAACCACACATTGGCGAAACTATGTTCAAGCTTCCGATAGACAGAATTCACGCGAGGGTATAGACGAATCAAAACACCATATATAGCAGCGGAAATATAATTTTTTGATCAGTTGCGAGAGATAGTTACAGGTTGAGTCTGGGGAATACACATTACCACAGTTGAAGTCGCAACATTGTGCATGATCATGGTATAACACGTAGATCCTTGATTTTCAATATCTCAGTTGTGATATCCCAACATAGAGGGAGTTTTCCAGGTGTTATCCACCTTCGTATAGAACATATTCAACATAGAGGGAGTTTTCCAGGTGTCCTGCATTCTAAGAAAGCTGGTTGTGAAGCAGTGGATATAGCTATAAAGGCAGAACAAGACATCAAAGGTGATCTTAATTCAATCCTCAAATGTGCCAAAGTAATCAGGCGGGTGGTTGGTTATTAACGCAAGGAAAGCATCTCGTGGGCCGTTACGGGACACCTTGATGGGATCTAGCGAGAGTGTTGTACCTGTAGAACTGATGATGATGATGACCAGGTGGGTTTTGCCGGGATCTCAAATGGCTACAACCGAATCTAATAATCAAGTGTTGCGTAAATCATGTGCCATTATCTCGCAAACTATAATGCAAGAACTAAAGGCCAAACGACAAGTGACGCATGTAGCAAATTCAGAATCCGAATTATATCGGTATTTCGCAGACAACGCGTGAAAGCCCATTCGCAGCTGGCATATCGCTCTTGATGTACCACAACCTTTGGAGCCAAAAAGCAATATATTTGCTAAGCAATTGTTGTGCATGTATATGATACAGCAGAGTCACTCATGTCTACAGTCATATAGCTAATGCGGTGCGAGAGAACATCGATATATAAATGGTGTTTTTTGCCGCCAGGTATTGTAAGTAGACGCCAAGATGGAAAGAATAGTTTCCATGCAATGGCAGCTGGGCTTTTTCAGCCAACCTATGACGGTGAGAGTGTGGTGGAATAACTTGACCTTTGGAAGGTCCTAACGCATCTGAATCGACCATCTCAATCCACGGACAGCCAAGATGTAAATCAACGAGTCCCAGTGTGGTCAGAATATAATTGTCTTGCAAACACACCAGACCAGAATCTGGACAGCAGTCACCTATTATCGTCGACAAAGTATATTTATACATAAACGCCCCGGCTCATGAATGGTCCACCACACTGAATTAACTGATGGTCAACCGACTGGTATCAACGGAGGACGGAAAGCTGATTGTGACAGATTGTCACGTTTGATGGACCTCGACAAGCGAGTATTGAAGTTGTAGTATCTTGATTCTCAATACAATGATAAGTGGTTAGTATGTCCAGGAGCTGTTCATACGTCATTGTCATGTCCTCTGCATGAGGTGCTTGGGAAAGACGATAGAACGCAGCGGCATGATTGACGAGGCGAGGGTAAAGGCACAAATGTACAGTTCCGTCACTGGACCAGATTATCAATGGTAAGCACTACAGTAGGGCAATGGAGGCTCATGATGCTGTTCAACCTTTCGATTGAAGCATTTTCTCAGCGCGACCTGATGTACGAACAAGTCTAGAAGCCAGTAGAGCTAGTCTCCAAAGCATGTGTAGCGAAGCAGGGTGTTCGTTCAACCTCGACAAGCAGAAACTCACGCACAAACGAACTAAGAATATAAATTCTCATACATACTAATTGAGTGCAAGGTGGAAATTTTATTTGTCCAAATGTCATTTTTCTATTGCACAACACACACGTTAAGACTTGGGTTTTTCTCCACCGCTGATGAGGTAGGCATCTTTCCATCCGTTATTCCATCAATGCGGTTTTGAATGGTCAGAAACGCCTGGATTTGAAACGAACTTTTCAATCTTCCTCAACTTTTCGTGGTGATGCCAAAGCAGTATCACTGGCCAGAAGAAAAGGAAGGAAGGAAAGACAATTAGGCGACTTGTTGAAAGACAATTTGGCAATCTTGACTTGGGTTGCTGTGTCTCGTGCCCAGACTTCTTCGCGGACTATGTATAGTCAACGAAATCTCGATATGGCTCAGTGACTGCGAGGTTCACGGGCATGATATCAATTTGTTTTGTTTGTGAAATTATAGTTTTCCTTCTATTGTAGGTGTAATTTACTGTGAGTTCATTGTTTCTCACGATATTGAGCATGCAAAAGAATACACATCCGTGTCCCTCATAACACAGCTGTGAGATATAAAGCGACAGAATATATTGAACTGCATTTTTATACAAGAAACAAATACTGATTAACTTAGTTTATCAGCTGTTATAATGTCAACTTTTTGTGTTCATATTGAACTGCATTTTATGCAAGAAACAAATTCTGATTAACCGGCTAGTTTATCAACCGGATAATGTAAACTTTTTGGGTTCATATTGAACTGCATTGTTATGCAAGCCTTGTACAGAGAACTATATGTTATAATAACTATTTTGTCTTTATGTTCAACTGCATTTTTATCACACTGTCACATGTTCATATTGTGAATAGATGTTGAGAACGGTTACAACACAAGGGGGTCAACATGGTTGGGGCAGACGTGAGACATCTGCAAATGTGCCAGGGGCAGATGAAGCATGTGCAGGGGGGGGGGGGGGGGGGGGTAAGACATTCATTATGCACAGCCAGGGCAGATAGATGTCTAACGTACCCCAAAGTGCGAGTATACCTATGATCTATAGCAAGCTCCTTGTAAGCTCCATATTTATATATATATATATAGAACTCACTGCTCTGGTATTACCTAAACCATAACCGCATGGGTACGAGGCTGTACTACCTCCGCTGCGCTTTGACTTCAATAAGCCCACCACTTATTTTTGCAATTTTGCACAATATCACAAATGTATTAGATTTAGACGTTCAAAATTTATGTACGACGAAACGGACTTTTGCGATTTGTTATCTACAGACTACAAATACACGGCGTGCGCGCGGTCTGCCCTGGGATCATGGATGGGGAAAATAAACTCCGGGGGGGGGGGTAGAAAAGGCGGGTGAGGGGTTATTGCGGATACGTATTTCTACTAATATCAATAATTAACACATGTCTTCTAATTATTAATTAGTAGCATCAGCTAATTTGATGGCGCAGATAGACAGACAGCTGTATTACGTGATTGCTGACGTTTCCAACGTTCAATAAAGCTCTGATGATGTCCCTGGCGCATGGGACGAAAGCTAAGTTAATAAAATCGTAGAAACATGATATAGCGACTCCATAAAATGTTTAAAACAACATATATATATGTATTGTTCATGGCGAAGCTAATTATAAAGAAACAAAACCCGTCGCTGTCTACTTGCAGGTATTTGAACTAATCTAACGCGGCCAGAAGTTGTGCAATTTATGCAAAGATCGATTACAGCTAAATGAATTAACGTTGTCCTCGACAAAGCTAAAAGGTCAAAGCCAAGCGCGAAACGTACGATTTCCTTCAAACTTTTAGCTCTTGGCTGCAAGTCTGTGTATTTCAATTTTCAATGGAGAATTTCAACACAACTAAATTAAAACTTGTCGCTATTATCGTACGTTTCGCGCTTGGCTTTGACCTTTTAGCTTTGCCTTTTAGCTTTGTCGAGGACAACGTTAATTCATTTAGCTGTATATCACGCTCGTGCTTGCAGCTCGGAATTTCATTAAGTAATTAGTCGCGTGATCCACATATGAAAGCTTTCAATTAAAGTGTCTATATTGATGACCTGCACGTTACGTCACGGCATGGTTGCTTTGAAGATTCCGTTCGTCATCATTTCTGTCGACAAAAATGACAAACAGAAAATATAAAGTAAGCGAGAATGCCGTGAGCGAAAGATCACATCAAAGCATGCTAGAGAGGTACTTCATCACAGAATAAAACTTCGTGTAAGTTTACTGAGTTTTGTTACTCATGTACCTTTACAGTGAAGGAAAGAAAAGACATTTGACACTGATTCATGTTACCGTTGTATTTTTGGTTTTGGAATAAAAATATATATTTGAATATGAACGTCAACTACAAATTGAAATAAACTGGACATTTTAAAACAAAAATGCAGTAATACATTGTAGTGATACAGTAATACATTTTACAATCTGAAATCGGGATATTTTCATCGCATCCCGCTATTGCGGACTCTCACTATTACGGACACCAAATGACGGTCCCCAGAGTGTCAGCTATAACGAGAGTTGACTGTAAACACTTTAATTGAAAGCTTTCACATGGCTGTTGGTGGAAGTTAAACAAAATAATATCATTAACTTCTTTTGTTTGTGGCACCAACATGGCCACCAAACCTTTGTCTTCGGTGTCTCAAGGTTGATTTTCTTTGTTTTTGGTTCATGAATTATTAATGAGTTTGAGAATTATATATGATATACTGAGACTCCTGCACCGCCCACGCTAGACGTTTGACTGCATTCGGATTGGACTGAGAAGGGTTATACTGTGATAGAAAGTATCACATGGAATTATTTCTACGTTAAGACAGATTATTCGCATCAATGTCAAGCAAGCGCCCGTGTTCATAATGACGGACTCTCTTCAGCGGCTGTGATGCATGATCATAAATTGATGATTACAAATTACACAGGAAATTGCTCCGAATGAGAGTATATAAATTTAATTGACTCATCAATAATTGTTTGTACACAAGATGTTTTGAGAGTGCTTTGATGCGTAATCCTACGTCAATGGGACGAAAGATTTAACACACATGCTGGAAATTTGAAATCCTACAGAAATAGCGCACAATATATTTATATTATATTACCTCTATTAATATCAATACAACATATTTATAACTTCAGTGATTGCTATATACACAATTTTTACAGTATGCTATATTGCCTGTTTTTGTCTTTTTTATATCTCAGTACAACACAGAACCGTCGTGTATATTCCATTCGTATCAATGTATGTTTCCTCATCACCGTCCTTGTATTTCATTTCTGAAATGACAAACGATTTCCACAATTTTAATTTCTTCGAACATGGCTCCGAGCAGCATTCTTTACAATACTTTGAACAATGTTTGTCTTGTTGGTCAGATGAAACTAATTTTGATCGAAATTCCTCAAAAATCGGCCACTCCATGTTAAGCTGTTGTTCCGAGTTCTGACTGCATGAACTCCAAGTTTGCGTCCGCCGTCTGTGCTTCGCTGTTTCTGCTATCTTTATCAACGAGCCATCTACTGGGCCAAAGCATGATTCGAAGTTGTTATCTGCGTCAGGTGGAAGACTTCTGGTTCTCCATTCTGTTGTTTCTTTTGCGTCATCACGACTACGTTGCTGTTTTGAACGAGATTTGCTGTTCTTTACCTTTCCACTAAATAGTTTCGGTTTGATGCGATTTAATATACTTTGTTTGGATATAGGTAAGTTCATGTTTTGTCCGTGCTTATAGTATACCTTTCAAAAACAACCTCGTTGAACGCTGTTTACTAGTGTTTGTACTTCCTGCTTTATATAGATAGCGTATTTAATCAAAGCCCACGCATTTAACCATTGCGTAGATACATTCAAAGTTATCCCATCCAAACATTCCATTCTCGGATCCGGCCTCCCATGCAAAATGTGCTATTGCCTATTGGGCGTGACCTGCGCAACTTAACGTGATGAGGGTGTTAGACTCACAATCAGCCTTTGTCAGTTTCAAATACTGACCGTCATCAACTCAATTAATAATCATGATATGGAAATAACAATTATTTTTGCCTTTCTGATTAGCAAATTGCCTTCACAAGGTAATCCAAGTAAACAAAATGACTCTTGTGCAAAACAACATCACTAATTTCGACAAAAGACATTCCTGTTTTTCGATATTGCGTGTGACGTCACAAGCAGGGTGAAGTGTAAACTTTAGTCTAAAACTTGATTTTTGTGGATGGTTTTCTTTCTCAATTAAACCACATACTTTAAAAGTATACCACATAAATTCAGGTAGCAGAAAGGAAAGTTTCATCATGTTTACCCTGCTTGTGACGTCATGTTAATTTGGTAAGGTATTAAAACAAGATGGCGGATAACAAGATTTTTATTTTGTTTTGCAGCAGAGTAGTTTTTTCACTTGGATTACCCTCGTATGATCGTTTGTTTATCAGAGGCAAAAATTTATTTTTTTCCATATCCCTTTGCCATATCCTTTAATATCAAGATTCCTGTTAATAATCTTACAACTTTAGAATGCTTGATATAAGAAGCCGGATAGGACTTAGTTCTTGTTTACATGGAAAATAGGTCCAGAATCAGGCCGACCTGAAGTGCTCAGTTCGGTCTAGCAACTGACCCGAGTATAGGCACGCGTGAACGGAATCTCAGGCCTGACCCATGTAGGGAAAACACTACATCCGAACTAAAGTCAGTCCGTCCTGAACTCGTGCCAGCCTAGCGTGTAAGCACCCCCTGATATACACACATATAGGCGCACGAACGAATTTTTTACGGAGGGCAAAAGATAACTTGCCCGAATGACGTCATCTTGCGAGATTTTTAATGCCTAACTTCATAAAGAACACGAATTGCCATTGTTAATCTGTTAAAAACAAGAACATATAGTCTCTTGAGAAGTATTAGTCTTTATAAAATAACATGCACACAACAAGTACTCTGATTGGTCAATATATATCCGTGTTTGGATCAGAGTATCCGACCAAACACAAGAATTTTGAGGTCTTGTATGTAGGATGTCATATAAAAGTCATACGAGAACTAAAATGACAACCGGATGTCTCAGATTGCGTCATATAGGGTATTTCTGACACATTATTTTTGCCCATTGAGTCAAAACAAGCCAGCAACACTGACAGCAAGTTTTGTCGCAACCTCATTACTTGTCAGAGGATACACACAACACACATGGCGAACTTCGGGATCCCAACTTCTAGCATAACTGTTGAATATTTCATTCGTGGATATCATTCGTCAATACCTTGGCTGAAATGTAAACTTGAAAGTCTGGGCTATGATGTTTCTACGTAACTCTAAACGTTCATGATTTTTAGGCTACAGGAAGGACCAGAAAAAAGAAGACGTTTCTAACAGCAATACTTTATTGTTAAGCGTTTATAATCACATTACTCTATTAAATGTTATCAACTATCATTGTATATATGTAGTGCATTTCAACCTTGAAAGACCCTTCAGTCAACACTGCGCTGGTCGCTTATAAGAGGTTAAAAATAAAGAAAAAGATCAGTTTGTAAAGCGGTCGCTTACGAGAGCTCAGTAACAGAGTTTAGGGAATTTAAACGGAGTTTGGTGAGGGTGGTCGCTACTAGAGCTGGTCGCTTACGAGAGTGGTCGTAAGGAGAGCTTTGACTGTACTTATAATTTCTTATATATTTTCGGCATATTTTTGTAATATCTTGTGAAAATTAACAGGGAAGAATATTGCTATATTTTATTTATAGTTATTGTGCATATTATGTAGAATGTTAATAAATGTTTAAAAACGTAGATGGACCAGCATGATTTGCTTTTTGTGTGACATGCATGGTGGTAGAAATGTCACACTGCATAAACTGTCCAAGTCTTACAAATTATATCTGCTTGACCTGTATGAAACCGGCCTGTAACAAGTCGAAAGATTGCTCCGTTCCTGCAAGCGAAGAGACAACTGGTTGGAAGACAGGTGTTTCTGTTGGCTACTGTTTCCTCTGTTCCAAGAGCAGTGCAAATGACGGCAAGAAGAAAGACAAATGCAGGATCAATAAAACACTGCAAAGAAGGTTTGCAGTACTCATGAAAATGTCTTACGATGTCTCAAAAAGTCGAAGTGATACATGCATCCAAGATGATTTGAGACGTGGACGTCAAATGGTGCCGCAAATAACAAGCGATCCAACAATGAAATGTTCGCAAAGATTAACCGTATGTTGTGGGATTGGTGTGTTAAAGATAAAGTAAAGGTAAAGCGGTCATGCTAATCATCCTACGAACTACACGACGGACGCAGCTCAACGCGGCCGAGTCGAAGGTTTTAGTAAAGGCGCCACAGGCTGCCACCATACGACCCATGATGACCTCGGAGCACAGCTAAAGTTAGGGAGGGAGGGAAACCGGAGTACCCGGAGAAAAACCTGGGAGAGAATCAATAACTAGTCTCTACTCACATAAATCTCATGAAGCTCAGGAATCGAAACGAGGTACAACAATCAATTCAAATATCCCGGTGGATGACCCGCTTCTAAAGGAGGAAGCGTGGTTTATTGCAGAAAAGCTTGGCGAAACGTCTTTTAAGGATACCGATGGGTGGTTCGCTAAGTGGAAGCAGAGATACAACTTGACACAAATGAATGTCGCGGGTGAAGAGGGAGATGTAAGCTAGGAAACCGTTGAAAGTTAGAACAAACGCGTCAAGGAACTCACAACAGGTTTTGCGCCAGCCGACATTTGGAACCTAGACTGGAACGATGTTGAAATCTCTGCCTAGCAAATCCCTCGCTGAAAACAGACGACGTTGTCGAGGTGGCAAGAATTCCAAGCAAAGAGTTACAGCTGTAGCGTTCTTTGTAAATGCCGCTGGTGGCAAGGCGTTATAATCGGCAAAAGTAAGAAACCGCGCTGCTTCGCAAAGTTGCCAGATGTTTCCCGTCCTTGTGGCGCTCAATATTTTAACAATGGCGAAGCGTGGATGAAGTCAGAAATAATGGTAAATGTACTCACGAAACTGAACAATAAGATGAAACATGATGACCGACACATACTCCTGTTTCTGGACAACGCACCATGTCATCCAGAGTTTTTAAGGTATGTTTTCAAATCCGAATTGAGTTTCTACCAAAGAATACCACGTCGCACCCAGCCTCAAGAGTCTCCTCGGGATTGCAGGGAAGTGTGGGGGTTGTGAAGGGATTTATTGACGAAGAGGGGACAGCAAGGACCTCGTCCCACTCCCCTGGCGTATTCCTCTGGCTCGGTCAAAAATGGCCTAAACAGCGTAGCTATATGACTGGCGGGAAAAAGAAGAGCCACAGAGTTGCCTGCAGATGAGGCTACCCAGCCTCTTGACTCAGGGATTATAAAAACGTGGAAAATGTACAACAGACGAAAGTTTTTGCGCTACGTTGTCAGTCAAATTGGCGATGGTAAGAAGAAAGCAAGCGAAATTGTCAAGTCTGTTCATTTACTGATTGCGATCAGGTGGATGGTGAGTGCCTGGGAAGAAGTTAAACCAGAAGTAATTACAAAGTGCTGCAAGCATGTGGGAATGTATCCAGATGAGACATGCAGAAAGCATGCTAATTGAAGATGATCCTTTTGATGGCGAAGAACTGCTCGAGTTACAAGACTGTGCTGTCTACAATGTATACACCAGACCAAGACCAATGTATCTGCGTTTGATGATGATGTCGAAGCACACGAGCCATTGGTGTCATTGGTAGACACCTCTTCCCAAACTAGAGGGAGAATTTGCGCGCGGAAATTGTTGAAGAGTCAGAAGACCCAACAGAGAAAGCGATAATGACTGAAAGCGACGATTTTGATCAGCCGTTTTGATTAAGAATTTCATGAAGCTATTCTTCTTACAAAAAAACTAACAGAGTTTTAGGAATGGCAAGGAAATGGAGAGTTGACCAGTTCAGTTGCACGGTGAAAGATGTTTTAGTTGACCTACAGCTCAAGTCCATGAGGCAATCCTCTATCAAGAGATATTTCAACAAAACGTAAACACTTTCCATGATGTATTGTTGATTGACTATCCGTTCATGTTTATTTGCATTCAGTTTAGTTTTAAAGTTGTTTTGTTAAAGACGTACTGTTAAAACATTAAAGTGTTAAAAGAAAATCAATAAAAAAAACTGCGTAGACGTAATCCTTTGGGCATTGTGTAATCTCTCGTAAGCGACTGCGGCAACTTTACTTCAACCCGGCATTTCAACAGGTGGTCGCATTCCAGAAGACCAGAACAAATTCTCGCAAGCGACCAGTTCTAGTTGCGACCACTGTCTTTTTGCAGTTTCCGAGGGTGGTCGCTTACGAGAGCTTCAACCTTTCAAGTGGACAAAGATCACATATCTTTCATATAGAATTTTCGTATAATTTGTGAGGGAGAAGTTTACCATATTGAAAGTTTCAATAAACTGACCCAAAAAGACAACGCTTTTATAGATATAGTCCAGCTAGAAAACATGGAAAAGGTGTAAAATGTTTATTTTACCTCTCGTCGGGCAGGATATTCACGAAGAAACCATTCATTTTGTTCTTGTAGCCAACAAAAAATCACCGAACAACAACACTTCGACAGTGCATGAGAGAAAACCACAAAAAAGATTCTGTGTTGTAGAATATGAAGGCTAGGCAAACTCACAGCATAACTTTACTTCTGCAGCAATCCAACATAAAGTTAAACGGCATATTTTCGTGATTAAATCCATCTGGAAATATCTTTTCATCTTTCTAAGCATGTTTTCGTGATGTTTTTTCCTCAAGCTTATTTTCGGCTGTTTGCTGTCGTCAGCGTCATAATATAGAAACCCATACATTAGCTTAGAAGAACATGAAAGGTTTTTGGGAGAATTGCATGAATGTTGATCAAATTATATTAATAACTTTTAGTGATATTTCTCTGTGGTTATTTTATAAAAGACTAAATACCTAATGGTTTTCCGTGTTTGGATACTCTGATCCAAACACTTGAGATGTTGCTCGACTTTCGAAAAGCTTTTCTCAAGTCTCGCAACATCCCGCGTGTTTGGATCAGAGTATCCAAACACGGAAAACCATTTGTTATTTCTTTAATACCAGCGTGGAATTTCCCTATCACTGCCTCTTACCCCAGATCTGAATCTCAATTCGACCTCGCAAAATGCGTACTTTCGACAACCCCCGTATTTACATATTACATTGGAAATGTAATGCTTTATGTGATTCTTCAATATTGTGGATAGTCCTCTTAGTCCGTAAACACTGTCAAGTGTAGAGTGAGGCCGAGAGGGACACCTGAAGCTAGAGGCTGGAAGACTTCAGGAGCCTCCGGGAAGGCATTCTAACTCATTATTGTAAGTTGTTCTTCCATAATTGTGATTATTAGAACTTTTAGCCACTCTGTAATTTTGACCTCCTAGTTTTTTGGCTTACCAATTCTTTGGCCTCCATGTTTTTCGCCTCCCATATTTATATGGTCTCCCATATTTTCGTCTCCCCAGTCCCCAGTGATTTCGGCCTCCTGTTTTCTATTCGGTCTCGTGTCCAGGATACCGCAACATATTCCGCCTTGGTGTATACAAGTATTTAAAGTAGTTAAAATAAAACGTTTTTATTTTAGCTGAGTAATTAAATTAAATAACAATACTTAAGAGTTATTGCATGCCCTAATGGTCAAGGAGATGAAAAAGTATAAATGCCTGAATTGTATTCAAATCTTGCAGTCTGCAGAACCCTAAAACTATCTTACATTAGATCCAAAACTTTACTGATCAAAACATTTGGGGAAGAGACATCCAGAGTCCGATCGTGTGGTCAAGTTAAATTCCTCAGTACTTACGCGAAATGCCTATACAATATGCAGTCCCATCAGCAACCAAGCAATACAAAGCGCCATGGTAAAGTATCCTTATCTTCAAGGACTAAAGCTGTCAGATATGCCCAAGTCACAATACATATAGTGAAGCAGAAGTAGACATACTGTTTGGAGCTTATTGGAAATTCATCACTGGAACAACTCGAAGAGGAATGCAAACCGCCCCAAGCTTGGATGGATATTGTCAGGCAGTAGTAACTAAATGCCAAAAACAAAGATGCCTGCTCCGTCAACCTGAATGCTATACCCATGTATTAAAGAAATACTCCAAATGGTTTTCCGTGCAGGATACTGTGATCCAAACACGCGGGATGCCACTATACTTTCGAAAAGCGTAAAAAAACACGAACCGATAGGCGAGTGTTTTTTAGCTTTTTGAACTAAGTCGAGCAACATCCCAAGTGTTTGGATCACAGTATCCTGTACAGAAAAAACTGTATTTGTTTTATAAAATAAATACAGAGAAATATCACTAAACGTTATTAATATAATTACATCAACATTGCGATTCTCCCAAAAGCCGTCAACTACCAATCAGGGGAGATCTTTTATGTTCTTCTAAGCTAACCGGCCAATCTGCATGAATGGGTTTCTATTATGACGCTGACGACAGCAAACAGCCGAAAATAAACTTGAAGTACCTGTAGTAAAAACATCATGAAAACATGCTTAGAAATATGCAAATAAATTTCCAGATGGATATAATCACGAAAATATACCATTTTACTTTACGTTGTGTTGCTCCAGATGTAAAGTGATGTCTCCTGAGTTTGGCCTTGCCTTCATATTCTACGACACGGAACTTTTTTTGTTTTCTTTCACTGCTGAAGTGTCGCTCGGTGATTTTTTGGCTACAAGACTGCAGTAGACTATAGTATCAGAAAGAAGCCACGGCGGCCAAGTGTGAAAACTACCTTTATATGTCCTTCTTTGAATCCTTTAATATTCGACATTCTTCGAGTGCACAGAGAACCATGTCTGAATAGCACCATCGCCCCATAATATCGTGATTATCTACGAGTGTGGGTAGACGACGCCAATAACCCAAACCTTGCCGCACGAGTTGTGTTTGGTCTCATCTCAAGTCCTTCCATTCTGAATGCGGTATATCACCTGCATGAGCCATTACTCGCCAAAGATCCAACCTTTGTTGGAGAGCTACTCAGATCTATTTATGTGGACGACTTGGCGTCAGGTTCCATTTATGTGGACGACTTAGCGTGGCGTCAGCATTATAGAATTGGCTAAGAAAACCAAATCCCGACTAACTGAAGTAGGATTCAACATGAGCAAATGGTTACTCAACCATTGGTGAAAGAGAATAGTAATTTGAATTAATAAAAGAAAGTGCACCGTGTCCAAGCCCAAAATCCTTAGTGCAAGAAAGGAGATCAAGGTTACACTCAGCCCGTCTCCCATCGACGACAAGACACCAATCCTCTAGTCCTTGGTTAAACCTGGAATCCCCGAGCAGACAAATTCAACATCAACTTCTCAAGAGTTGTAACGAACATTGACCCAAATTAAGGTAGTTACGAAGCGTATCGTCCTCAGTGTCGCCGGTCTCTCTGCGTTTAAAATAGCTATTTCAAGAGTTATGCAAGGGAACGTAAGATGGGACGATCAAATAAGCGATAACTCCGTCAAGAATTCAATCAGGATGACTCTGATCCAGACCTGAAATCCTCCAAGATAAACATCATTACATAAACCGTGAACGTCAGCATTGAACGAGAATCGAACCTGATTTAACTAAGATCCAAATATTGGATAGTGAAGGGACGTCAAGTAGTTAATAAGATCTTTTATTATACGACTATTTTCGCGAGCGGTCCGGAACGTGAAATCCGGCAATTTGATTGGTTCCTGAGCGGTCCGGAATCTGCCGTTCCGGACCGCTGACAGTTGCTGACAGTGAAAATTTTATAAACAAAATGAAAGTCATGTCATTATACGCAACAAGATGGATAATAATTGTTGAAATATATCGTGCAGGTATGTTGTTAGAAATTTTATAAGCTTTCATTTGATGTATAGCTCAGGTTTCCGCGTTATGTGAAACTTTTTAAAATGTCCAAAACGTTCGTAACATTGTTCGTGATTAAATATAACTTTACTTCTCGCAGGTAATGTAGAATTTCAGGTGGGTTTTTTCCAACTATACTTAACGCACAACATTGAACAATATGTCAAACAAAAGCAAATGAAAAACGCTATTCGAGGTAGAAATTTTAGGAATCTAGCGAAACGAGTACTTTAAAAATTGGAAAACATCTGCCATTTTGGTTCAGTTCGCAAGAAAAATGGTGGCGAATACGAGCCTAACACTGTAGAGTTTTCACAGAACGTTCACAACATTTGTGGTCATATAATAAACTACTTATTGACCTCGCTTGTTCGGTCTGTACTAGTGAAATATCGGACCTCCGTTTTCTGCACAGACCTCGGCTCGCTGCGCTCGCTCGGTCCGTACCAAAAACGTCGGTCCGATATTTCACTAGTACAGACCTCACGCTCGGTCAATAAGTAGTAAATCCCGTTGCATCATCTGCAGGGAATTAGAAGGAACGCGTTACGGAACACCACGTACCAGCATCGCGTGGATAATAATGCTGTATTTACAAGAGTTGGAGTCAATTACGCCAATCCTTTGTTTGTAAGGAATATCTATCCTGGAACTGATGCACAATACGTACAATACGTACATCGTCCTCTATACTTGTGCCTGTGGTCGTACTTTACGCCTCGATTTGACACTGCCTGAAAGCGACAAGCCAAGCATTCATCTGAATTCTTAAACGCTTCATCGGTCGCAGAGGAATCCCATCAACAATGATATTAGACAATGGGAAAACATTTAAGGGTAAAGATCTAAAGAAGTTCGTTTCGTCCAATGAAATCAAGTGGATAAATATCGTGGTGGGCAGGTTTTTTACGAACGCATGGTACGATCAGTCAAAAGATGCTTGAAGAATGTACTCGGAACAGCCAGATTGACGTATGATGAAGAACTATTAACACTGTTTATCCAAATAGCAGTTAAAATAATAGTAGACGACGTCGAAATAAGACTTTAACGCAAAATCATGGTGTAAATCGCTCAAACCTATAATTGAATATCCATGAACAACATAAGCTCACAATAGAAACTCGAAATGTTTAGCATGTTAGCAGCTCCAATAGCTGATATTCTTATAATGGCTCGTACAGAGAAGCCATTCTACCTAGATCTTGGAAAGATGCTGACATCATTCCAATACCCAAAACGAAACGGGTATATGATGTCAATAAACATCTGCCGATATCATTAACACCAATATTATCTAAACTCGCTGAGGACTATGTGGTGGACATGTTTGTCAAACCAGCAGTACTAAAAAAAGTTGACCCTAACCAATTTGGTACAGCCCCTGGCTAAAGCACCACCCATGCACTCATTAGTATACTCCATAATGGAATAGTTCCACCGATGGCAACGGAGCAACCGTTAGAACAGTACTATTTGATTTCAAAAAAGCATTTGATCTTATTGATCATCATATTACTTAGGAAATGAAGGGACTACGATCTACCCGAAAGGATTATTGATTGGATAACGGACTTTCTGACTTGTCGAAGACAACGTGTTAAACGCAGCCAAGATTGTTACTCTGAATGGGCGTATATTCCATCAGGAGTACCTCAGGGAACAAAACTCGGACCCTGGCTGTTCACAATAATGATAAATGATCTTGATGTTCCTGACACCACAATGTGGAAGTACGTTGACGACACCGCCATCACTGAGACTGTAACTAAGGGTGACACTAGCCTCATTCAAGACGCAGTAGACACTTTAGTTAACAAGACCCAGGCAGATAGTTTTCAGCTAAACGAAGCCAAATGCAAAGAACTGCGGATCAGCTTCAGCAAATCAAAGTGTAATTTCGATCCCATTACAGTTAATGGAAATAACCTATAAATAGTTGAAAATGCCAAAATCTTGGGTAGAAGAGATTATACTTCCTAGCTCAGCTTAAAAGAGCCCAGATAAACAGTGGTGAACTAATTCAGTTTTACAGAACTTGTATTAGGCCCTTAAAGCTCATGTACTACACTAATTGGGTAACATTAAGTTATAGAGAAAAGGACTACTATCTTCACCTGAAGAAGAAAGAACTAACAAAATGTTCACCTTGATTCTGGAAAAGCTACCAGACGAGAGAAATATCTAAAAACACATTTCTGGAGAAGATGGCAGCATGAATCATGCATGTCTGACGTACAGCTACGCGAATATCACCGTCCGCGGCAAACGTACACAACACCCAACAGAATTTTCGTCAATTGACTTCTTTGCCAATCAAGGTGGGGAGTGTGTTGTAAACTGAATTGTTATCGTTGTCTCGCGGTGGCCGCACGAGCATCGCGTGTTGTGAGAGGGTAAAGATAGATCGCATGACGAAGTTTCTATTTTGTTTGATATCTTAAAATTAAACCGAGTATAGATCAATTATTTTTATACCTCAATTATTTTTGTTTTACGGCTCGTCAATCGCTTTTTACCACTCGTTAAAAGCACCTACTATCCGTACGAACGTACACAAAACTTGACGAAACTAACGATCCGTACAGTTCGATAGTATTGGACAACCATCTAAAATTTATCTGGTGTCGTCTGTCCATCTTGTGACATCATCACGCTAAAATTTGCATTACTGGATCCTGTGCTGTGCACTTCCGTTGTATCAACCAGGATCGCCGAGAATGTTCACACGGGAGGGCGTACAATTGAGGTCCGTTTGAACTCCCACATCTTCTTTTACGAAAACTAACTGAATTGTCCACAAAGTAGTTGCGCATTCTTACGAGAATCGCGATCTTTTTAGATTTACCTGTTCATGGGACGGTATCGTTTCATTTTCGGGATCACTTTTCCTAGCGTGTTTTTTTAACGATAGTACGATTACGTTACCATTTAAAGCGTTCCCATGTGAACCTTTCCGTATATCACCATGAGCAACCACTTTTGGTACCACTTTGAAAGAACTGTACGATTCCGTTCCGTGTGAATGTGCCTAAGTTTGCGGATTCACACGAATCATCGTTTTGCGTCCTTATGAGAATCAAAGACAATCCGAATATTTGATCCCGTAGGAAAAACGTAGCCCAAACCTACTGACGCCTCGTATATCCTGTATAAATATTCCTGTTATTATTATTATTCGCGTTGGCTGGTTGTGTTGAATGTGTCACGATGTCTACTTCATAGAGATCATAAACTAGAATGGGCATCCTATCTTAATCTCAGTCAACTCCGGGTAACTTAATTGAACGCCGCTATTGTGAATAAATTCATGGGGGAAAGATAACAGTAAAATCGAATGAAGGATTGAAAACTCTTGTTCTTTTCTACAATGTTCAATTAGCAAAAAGATATAGCTTTGTTTTAGCTAAAGGTTTTTGTCTTTTTTTAAATGTTTCGTTACTTCTATTAAATTTCAATGGATTGCTTCTGACATTTCATGTCAGTTTTTCTACAAGAAAAGATGACGCAATGGTAAATCTTTAGTTGACATCTTAAAAATTATATTTTATAAATAAACCTTGAAAACGCGCGATTAACAAAACGGCCGATCGTTAATCTATCTCAATTTTCTCCTCAACGTCATAGAGACCTTGTGTATGTCACACCTGCGCTTTGGAGCAAGTTTTCTAGAATAATCTTGAACGGATAAAACGTTAAATACACGAAACCCTACCGCAGCCAACGCATAAGGGAGTTTACGGAAATATGACGCAAGCAGCGAGGACGTCGTCTCTTAACAATGCAAGTTAACGCCGCCGTCCTTCTAAACAGCACGTCTTTTACAGCATTTTCGTGTTCTGTGGACGACGTATCGTGTCTTTATATGTGATAAAGACCCGCTCACTGGTTTCTGCGGCTCAGACAACGTTAATTTACAAAATTACTACGCTACGCAAAATTACTACGCGTTTTTTAAAGTATTTTAAAAACTCGCAGCACGTGCTTCGTCGCGGGCGGGTATGAAACACTCAGCTACTGTATTGTGTTTCCTGATAAAGCACTATTCCCACTATTTCCCATTACTTAAAAGCTTTAAAATCGCACTTAGGAGCAGTTATACAACCACGCTCTCGAATGCTCTACGAAAGTCAAAAAGCAACCACCCCACGCAACTAGTAAATCGCGTTGCAATCCCGCGTTTCCGCGGTCGATCGTGACGTGCAGCAGTGTCTGATCCTGTTACTAGAATCATCTGTGCCTAACCTACATTGTACATTGCAAAAATCAGTCCTTATCTTTTGCAAGCATGCTAATTTTATTTACTAATTAGTTTCGTAATATAGTAAATTATTTGCTACTCAAGCTTCGAACACGCAGGCCGCAACCTTCTGATCATTGGTTATAGAGCGTCTACTCTAACCGGAGATCAGAAGGTTGCGGGTTCGATTACCGTCTGCGGGTTCAGAAACATTTTTCTGAGTTTGCGTTAAAGCTTGAGTAACAAACAATTATTTACTATATTGAATAACCAAACTGTAAGTCACATTTAATATATAGTTATTAATTTTATATTTTGTGTATGCGCGGTTTTCTTGAGCAACCGACTGAAACATTCGCACAATTTTGATACTCGCTTGCGTATTAATACAAAATTGCAATCGAAACCTCCTACTAATTATACATAAAAACTTTTAATTAAGTACACGAGTGCGACAACATTCGGGTTAGATTGAGAAAGATTTACTTGATGACGGATCGGACGTCCTGTAGGGCCGATTTGCTGATGGTTTATACTGTATGTGTGTCCAAAGAATAAGGCGCGGTGTTATATTTTGTTGCGAAGTATTTCATGACACATTGAAGTTCTCTTATTTCTCTTATATCCAGTTCTTTTGAGAACTTAGCAGCTTTCATATTTTTTCTTATATTTTGTTGCGACACCGAGTCAATCATCAAGTCGACTGAAACAGTTTTCGGTTGCATGAGCAAGCGTTGCCCGAAGTAAGAACCGAGTTCTACTTTTCGCAACGATTGCGGTAATGCGCGGCAATTAATTTTTGAAGCGTTGCGCATTGACCCTTCGTTCAACTCCAGGTCTCGCAATAATTTGTGTGATCAACCAAAAGGCAAAAAAAAAGCGATATCATAAGTACATAACCAATGATTTGATTTTACACTGTCGAAAAGATTCCTTTCAATATATACATCTCCGATTTCCTGTTTAGTTATTGATCATTGTAGGATGCATGGATGCATGAGGATTCAAAGCATGATTCTCCGTATCGTATATTTATAGATCGGATAAAGACACGCTTGCTCTTGATAAATTTCTCACTGGCTTATACTGCTCATTCAATTTTCAACGGTTGATTTTCAAAAGTTACTACGCCAGTTAATGAACAAATGAAATAGTTTCTTTTTAAAACTATATTTAATTTAACGTGCTTCGGAATTTTCCTTCACAATAAACCCTTAGAAAATGTAGATTAATCGAGTGAAATACCAAATATTACTTGTAATACTCCAAGTGTTGGCCTGATAAAGGACTAATCCCCACGCTTTTAAATCGCATTTACGTGTTTTATACACTACGCCTTGGACATACGAAAGTCAAAAAGCAACCACCCCACGCAACTGAACTAGTAAATCGCGTGGTAATATATCCCATGATTCCGCGGTCGATCCTGATGCGATTGTCCTGGTGTGGTTTGAACACTATAGCTGAAGGCTCAGCGGTCTTGACATACTGTATACTTACAAACACGGTTATCGAAGTTCAGTTTAGGACAAGATACATGTATACAATTCTATCGCAACATATAGTACTCGTTTGTTACTTGGAAGGCGTTCTGAGGTATATCACCAGCGAAGGCTAAAAGGGATGACTCAAAAGGCCCTAATCTCAATCCTGACCCTAACCTTGATCCTAACCTTGATCCTAACCCAAACCGTAGCTAACCCCAACCTAACGAAAAAATAAAGACCAGACAAAAACAGAAAGGTCCTTTTGAGTCATCCCTTTTAGCCCGACATTCACTGGTGATATACGAGGTAATAATATTGATAAGAACCACAATAAATCATAGACATGAAATATAGATGAGAGCGTCGAAGAACTATACTCTGCGGGCCTGCCATATTAGTTCGAAAAATACGAATCTAGATCATAAACTAGAGTGGGCATCCTATCTTAATCAACTCCGGGTAACCAGGTCGAGAGCAGCAACTGTTGGAACGTACTATTGAACGCCGCCATCTTGGATAAATTCATGGGGGAAACGGATAACAATAAAACCGAATGAAGGATTGAAATCTCTTGTTGTTTTCTACAATGTTCAATTAGCAAAAAGGTATAGCTTTGTTTTAGCAAAGGTTTTTGTCTTTTTTTAAATGTATATATACATTACTTCTATTCAATGGATTACTGTTGAATGTTTCGTAGGCTGCAGCTGCACAATGTAATGACAAAATAAACAATCCGCGTGATTCACGAGAAAGATATTTTAATTGGCATAAGGCATGTCAGTTTTTCTACAGGAAAAGACGACGCAATGGTAAATGTTTAGTTGGCCTATCTTAAATTATATTTTACAAATAAACCTTGAAAAACGGATCGTGGGTTGAAAAAGGTATCGTATTGAAATTGAGTGGTGGTAGTGGTACGATACCAAGTGGTTCGACCTTGAATTTGCTTGTAGCAACTGGTTACGGTTCGCGCACTAATCGGGTATTAGGCCGAAGTATTAAACGAGCTGGTTCGCCTCCATATAATCTCCCCGCACTCAGGTCGCCACGTTCTTTGCATTCATGATCCATTCTACCGCAATGATTCTAAAGTTGCCCCGAGAAAAGATAACGAAAGTAGAAACGCTATCGAAAGTTTGTCTCTGAACCCTATATCCCACTCTGTCTACACACGTAAAACACACAACCTGTTGCAAGTTGATAACAGACGCGATCAATTGGTTGTACTTCCAACTGTGAGCCGTATGTTGTGCTGCACGGTCCATGAACAATGTTGTCAACAAGGTTGTTTATATTCAGCCACCAAAAACAGTTTAATGATAATATAGCAAACATGCTTGTGTTCTATTAATGTCGTTTTTCCTGTCTCTTGTATGCAACATTGTTGTTAAAACAATTGCTGAACAATATTGTTTCATTCAACTTCTTTCATTCAACATTCAATTTCTATCATGGTGAAATTAACGCGCGTACTGTTGGTACACCTAATTCGTGTGATATCACATATAATTTTTACTTTAGAAATGTATAAATAAGGAAGAGTTTAGAATAATGAATGTGAGATGGCGAACTCGGTGGAGAAGGGTGCTGTTTTCAAAAACTGTGGTCAAGTAGAGTTTTATCTATTTCTCGGTATTTCGCCGCACCTAATATAATTAAAGTTTGTTTACGTCGTCATAGCAACGCTTTTATTTTATTGCCCCCTCAATGCGCTTTCGGGTAATAGCCGCAAGTTCAATCGGGAATGATTTTGAGGTGACAATGAATCGTGGGATGCTCACAACTTCACTGTTAACAGTAAGCAAGTTTCAATAAAAATAAAATAAGCGAGTGTCGTTTTTCGTCGAAAGGTGAGGGATTTTAAAAGAATCAATAAATATAAACGTTAAAGGTTAAGGTATAACGGGGACGATTAGGTGGGCGGGTAGGCGAGGCGGGAGGGCGCAAATTTACCGTATTGACCGATTCTCGTTTTGACCGATTTGATAGATTTGGTAATATGATATATAAATTAAATACGCGATGAGGATATTACAAACAAATAACATGTGACAATGTGACAGAAATTAAACACCGTGAACTCGCCGAGCGAGCCGAAATATGAAGAGTGTATTACAATATCATAAGCAAACGAGACTAGCGGGGGCAGTTTTAGTGTTAACTATTCCTAATTTTATTACGCCACACGGGCGAATGGTGGATTCAAGGGTAAAAACTATTCTCTACATTTTGCCGACCTTGAGTCTGGAACTGACTGAGTCATAACCAAGTGGGAATGCGGGTTCGTCAGGTTTATGACCTGGCCTGTGGCTAATTGGCTAGGAATAGGGATTTTAATGTAGAAGAAAGGTGAGATTTTGAATAAGTCCATGATAACTGACAAGTATAATTGCTGCCATATTATGCTCAACTAGAATGCGGCATCACGGTGTCGGTGCATTTTGTGTTTGATGCATCGACATGAGGATTCAAAGTGGGTAGGAAAATCATGTCCTTGACCTTTAGACCTGCTTGCTGGTCTTGATAAATTTCTCGCTGGTTTCTACGGCTAAGACAACGTTAATTTTCAAAATTACTACGCCAATGAACATATGAAATGGTTCGTTTTTGAAACTATTTAAAAAACTCGCAGTGCATGCTTCATCGCTGGCGGGTCTGAAACACTTATCTTCTGCAGCATGCTAATTTACTAATTAGTTTCGTAATTTTACATTTTATGTATCAACGCGGTTTTGTTGAGCAAGCGTATGAGGTGTGAATGCGGACAAAAATACGATTGAAACGTACAGCATGTAATTGAATCGGGTTCAATGAGTCGGGCATCAAGCAATTGAATCGGGGGGCGCAATGCGTCGGGCTTCCAGGTGCTTGGTCAGCGGTAACGTAATGGACTTTAGTGCGTACTTCAAGTAACCCAACATTGTCTTGCAACTCGCCAATGGCGTTGCACAAGGTTTCCGCAATAAACTGAGATTGAATCTGAGTTGGAAAAACTAAAAATGAAACTCTAAATGCTCAAGAGAAAATAAGCGGCCATCATCCACCCAAACACTAAGAAACCGAAACCTTCGGCTTCACATGCAAGAAGAAGTCTTATTCCATTCGTACCTAAAGAGACGTGGACGCACGATGTTTGTGTTCTCTGTCATCCACAAGCCAGTTATTCACTCCAGATCAGGAAGAATGTTATATATTTTGCAAGCTGGTTTAGGGAGAAGGAAACTGGTGTGTCCCAATAAAAACGCATCTCATTCTGAGTTCCAATCGTTTTTAGAATCTGAATTTCCCAAACTAAAAGAAGGTGGAGGATTTGATATATTGAGAGCGGTTCAGGGTGGAGGAGGCAAAAGGAGACTACAGATCATCCCTCCTGGACCTGAGGGTTATAATGTTGCATATCTTAGAGGTGTTGTTGCTTCTGGAATTTTCATCCGTCCACTTCAAGTTAAACTCAACATTTCACCTCTACCATCGCTTATATAAAACAAATCCAGTAAAAAAATTAAAAAACGTTGCCCATCTGATATGGCATTTCCTGCATTCTGACATTACTTTTGAACAAACATTTTATGTAAAATTTTATGTACATTGAAATATAGTGGCATGGCCTGAATGGCCCCACCCTGGATCTGCCAGTGACAGAACAAGAATTGTTCAAAAGCTACCACAAGGCTAGTATTTCAGACATTTATGATTATTCTTGCATAGCAGTGGAATGTTTTTTAAATTATCCCATTAAATTTATTATTTATAGCAATCTCACAAATTCGTCCACTTCTGATTATACCATTGGTCCATTGAATACCTATATGTTGCCTACACCAACAATTGAGGTATAGCAATAATTTTTAATCTATGGGATTGTGTAGGTTAAACAAAAGGGTACAGTACAAGTTTATTTTTTGCATACAGTATGCCAAATATTAACTTGTACTGTACCCTTTTGTTTAACCTACACAATCCCATAGATTAAAAATAACTGATATACCTACAACAGAATGAGATGCGTCTTTATTGGGACACACCAGTTTCCTTCTCCCTAAACCAGCTTGCAAAATATATAACATTCTTCCTGATCTGAAGTGAATAACTGCATGGTTTGTGGATGACAGTCGTGAATACAAACATCGTGCGTCCACGTCTATTTTATTTATTACTCGGGGTCAGCCGAGTCTAGGTTTCGCGATTATTTTCTTTTGGTCGATAACATGGTATATACTTCATGTATATTTACATATATATACTTACTTTACTTGTATATATTACATATACAGTATTTACTTTACACTGCTTGGCCTACTTCATATTACTACTTCATATTACTTTACACTGCTTGGCCTACTTCATATGCTTTTCCTGCTTGAATTGCTTGGCCTGCTTCGTGTGCTTGACCTGCTTGAAATGCTTGGCCTGCTTGATGTGCTTCACCTGCTACATGTGCTTGACCTGCTTGATGCGCTTGACCTGCTTCTGTGCTTGACCTGCTTCATGTGCTTGACCTGCTTCATGTGCTTGACCTGCTTCATGTGCTTGACCTGCTTCATGTGCTTGACCTGCTTCATGTGCTTGATGTACTTGACCTGCTTCATGTGCTTGGCCTGCTTGATGTGCTTGACCTGCTTTGCCTGCTTGATGTCCTTGACCTGCTTCATGTGCTTGACCTGCTTCATGTGCTTGACCTGCTTCACGTGCTTGACTTGCATGATGTGCTTGACCTGCTTGAAGTGCTTGACCTGCTTGAAGTGCTTGACCTACTTCATGTGCTTGATGTGCTTGACCTGCTTCATGTGCTTGACCTGCTTGATGTGCTTGACCTGCTTGATGTGCTTGATGTCCTTGACCTGCTTGGCCTGCTTGATGTCCTTGACCTGCTTCATGTGCTTGACCTGCTTCATGTGCTTTACCTGCTCGATGTGCTTGGCCTGCTTGACCTGCTTCATGTGCTTGACTTGCTTGATGTGCTTGACCTGCTTGATGTGCTTGACCTGCTTGATGTGCTTGATGTCCTTGACCTGCTTGGCCTGCTTGATGTCCTTGACCTGCTTCATGTGCTTGACCTGCTTCATGTGCTTTACCTGCTCGATGTGCTTGGCCTGCTGGACCTGCTTCATGTGCTTGACTTGCTTGATGTGCTTGACCTGCTTGAAGTGCTTGACCTACTTCATGTGCTTGATGTGCTTGACCTGCTTCATGTGCTCGACCTGCTTGATGTGCTTGACCTGCTTGATGTGCTTGATATGCTTGAAGTGCTTGACCTACTTCATGTGCTTCATGTGCTTGACCTGCTTCATGTGCTTGACCTGCTTGATGTGCTTGACCTGCTTGATGTGCTTCACCTGCTTCACCTGCTTCACCTGCTTCACCTGCTTCACCTGCTTGACCCGCTTGATGTGCTTGACCTGCTTCATGTGTTTGGCCTGCTTGATGTGCTTGACCTGCTTGACCTGCTTGGCCTGCTTGATGTCCTTTACCTGCTTGATGTGCTTGACCTGCTTCATGTGCTTGACCTGCTTCATGTGCTTGACCTGCTTCATTCATGTGCATGACCTGCTTCATGTGCATGACCTGCTTCATGTGCTTCACCTGCTTGATGCGCTTGACCTGCTCGATGTGCTTGGCCTGCTCGATGTGCTTGGCCTGCTTGACCTGCTTGATGTGCTTGACCTGCTTGATGTGCTTGAGCTGCTTGAAGTGCTTGACCTACTTCATGTGCTTCACCTGCTTGATGCGCTTGACCTGCTTCATGTGCTTCACCTGCTTGATGTGCTTCACCTGCTTGATGTGCTTGACCTGCTTGATGTGCTTGACCTGCTTGATGTGCTTCACCTGCTTGATGCGCTTGACCTGCATGCTTCATGTGCTTGATATGCTTGACCTGCTTGACCTGCTTAACCTGCTTGATGTGCTTGACCTGCTTGATGTGCTTGACCTGCTTCATGTGCTTGACCTGCTTCATGTGCTTGACCTGCTTCATGTGCTTGACCTGCTTCATGTGCTTGACCTGCTTCATGTGCTTGACCTATATATATATATATTGTGCAACGCCATTGTCGAGTTGCAAGACAATATTGGGTTACTAGAGTCTAGAAGTACGCACTAACGATAACCTTTCATGTTACTCCATCACCAATATAAACATCACTGGATAACATCAAGGGAATCGAGGTGGGAGGGTTAGGCAGACACTTATGCGGGGGTTAGGGTTAGAAAACTCATTAGGTGGGGGGTTAGGGTTAGGATCTAAGTTGTTTTGGGGTTAGCGGTTATTTCATGACGATTATATACCTCGATTCATTTGGTGATGGAGTAACATGAAAGGTTAACCACTAACGTCCATTACGTTACCGCTGACCGAGCACCTGGAAGCCCGACTCGACTCATTGAGCCCGAAAATTGCTTGTTGCCCGACTCATTGAGCCCGATTCAATTGCTTGATACTCGTTGAGCCCGATTCAATTGCTTGATACCCGACTCATTGAGCCCGATTCAATTGCTTACAGGGCTGATTCAATTGCTTAATTGATGCCCGACTCATTGAACCCGATTCAATTTCATGCTGTACGTTCCAATCGTATTTTTGTCCGCATCCACACCTCATACAAGCGACTGAAACATTCACAAATATTTGATTCTATTTTGAACACACTCGTGCGTATTAATACAAAATTGCACTCGAAACCACCTTGTAATACCCTGTACTAATTATACATAAAAAAACATTTAATTAAGTACACCAGTTCGATACTATGAGATGGTCTCTGACGTCAGGTGAAGGAGGACAACATTCGGGGAGAATGATTTACTTGATGACAGATCGGACGTCCTGCAGGGCCGATTTGCTGATGGTTTAAATTATTATTAAATTACGTTATTATTAAATTATTATTAAATTATTAAATTGCTTCAAAAGGAACGTTTAAAAACTTCCTATAATTTAGGTAATATAGTTCTAGCAAATTTTTGTAATTTTTTCACTTCAACTTTTGTAAACACATTGTAATTCGTTTTTTGGAACGCGATTATGTGTAAATCAACACCAATTATTATTATTATTATTATTATTATTTATATATCTGTGTGTGTGTCTAACGTTTCACCGGAAATTTCAACGTATTACAGTGCAGCCTGCAATCACCAAGTCGACCGCAACATTTTCCGGTTACAGCAAGCGTTGCCCGAAGTAAGAAGAACCGAGTTCTACTCGCGGTAATGCTGCAACGAATTTTTGAAGCGTTGCGCAGTGACCCTTTGTTCAACTCCAGGTCACGCAACGATTTGTGTGATCAACTAATAAATATGATAATAAATGAGTTGCAAGAAACATCCCACTTCAGTGCAACTGCAGCAACCCAAAAAACCTTATGCAGCCGTTGCAAGACAAGTTGCAAGTCAAGTTACATAACAGTGTCTTCAGTTTAAGCTATTCCCTCCTTCGCTCTTCAGTCATCGTCAAGGCTTTAATAACGAAGATGTCAGGGAAGATTAAATTAGCGCCATAGATTTGATTTGATCCTGTCGAAATGATTCTTTTCAATAAACATTATAGTTATATTATATTACCTCCAATAAATATCAATACAACATATATAACTTCAGTGGTTGATATATATACAATTTATACAGTATATGATTCTATATTGCCTGTTTTTGTCTTTTTCATATCTCAGTACAGCACAGAACCGTCGTGTATATTCCATTCGTATCAATGTATGTTTCCTCATCACCGTCCTTGTATTTCATTTCTGAAATGACAAACGATTTCCACAATTTTAATTTCTTCGAACATGGCTCCGAGCAGCATTCTTTGCAATACTTTGAACAATGTTTTTCTTGTTGCTCAGATGAAACTAATCTTGAACGAAATTCCTCAAAAATCGGCCACTCCATGTTAAGCTGTTGTTCCGAGTTCTGAGTGCATAAACTCCAACTTTGCGTCCGCCTTCTGTGCTTCGCTGTTTCAGCTATCTTTATCAACGAGCGATCTACTGGGCCAAAGCATGATTCGAAGTTTCTATCTGCGTCAGGTGGAAGACTTCTGGTTCTCCATTCTGTTGTTTCTTTTGCGTCATCACGACTACGTTGCTGTTTTGAACGAGATTTGCTGTCCTTTTCCTTTCCACTAAATAGTTTCGGTTTGATGCGATTTAATAAACTTTGTTTGAATAAGTTCATGTTTTGTCCGTGCTTATAGTATACCTTTCAAAAACAACCTCGTTGAACGCGGTTTACTGTATGTACTTCCTGCTTTATATAGATAGCGTATTTAATCAAAGCCCACGCATTCTAACCATTGCGTAGGTACATTCAAAGTTATTCTCGGATCCGGCTTCCTATACAAAATCGTGCTATTGCCTAACGGGCGTTTGACCTGCGAAACTGAACGTGCAGATGTGGGTGTTGTAGACGACTGATCAAAGTAACGATGGCGACATTTAGACAAGTTGAAAAAGGAATTTGAAAAAGGACACGGGTCGGCCTCACAATTAGTGTTTGCCTGTCAGTTTAAAATATGATACCATCATCAATTCAATTAATAATCATGTTAATATCGAGATTCCTGTTAATAATCTTACAACTGCAACTTTAGAATGCTTGTTATAAGAAGCCGGATCGGACTTAGATCTTGTTTACATGGAAAATAGGTCCGGAGTTTAGTTTATAGTTTATTAAGCTTTGCCATAGAATACAATACAATTTATAATATACAAAAACATACTAACAATAGACAGAAAGGCTGGGACACCACAACAGCTTTCGCCAATTACTGTGGGCCCTTACACTAAAGTAAATGGATGCATGTGAGAGCTGCAAGAATTATCTATTGTCTGAATTGGTATATGCCGACAAACGATGTAATCACAAACTATAATTGGAAAACATTAAAACAAATTTATCATGAATCACTGGCGAAACTTGTTCAAAAACTTTACTACCAAGTTAGTCCCACAACTATGGCTGATCTGTTTGTAAAACGTTCGCTTGGGTATAATTTAAGGGAAAGAAATTGTTTGTGTATACCGAGGGTGAGGACTGAAATTATGAAGAAGTCGATTAGCTATAAGGGATCAGTTTTGTGGAACAACTTGAATAACGAGACGAAAGAAATTGTAAATAGTCGACATTTTTCAAAGGTTATAGCAAATTTAAAATTAAGAGACTCAATGTTTTAAATTGGAACTCAAAAGATTGTATTAATAGTAATTATAATTAATATTATATTAGTTATGTGTATTTTGTAAAAATAGATACAATAGTGATTATTCACGACCCTATCAGCTTTTGCTGTATCTTTTCTAATCGTGATTAAATAAATGCTTCAAGGAGAAAAGTATACAAACAAACAAACAAACAAACAAACAAACAAACAAACAAACAAACAAACAGACAGACAGACAGACCCAAAAATTAGATAATGTTGAGTAGTTAAAAACAACAAGATGGTGGCACCTGGCCCAGGCCGCTTGCAGTGTTACACTTAAGACAGATGGTCTTCCACGTGCGTGGATCGTGTTGGTCGAAAACATTATTTAAAGCGCAAAAATAATAATCCAAAAGAAACTTTCTAAAAACGTTCAAAGTATGAATATATCTTCGTCGCAAGTGTTCTGGTAGATCGTTCCACATTCTACAAGTTCTTACAAAATAGGATCGATGATACGTGGCAGTTTGGCACTTCTTTGGAATAAATGTCAGATTCACGTTTATAAAATAACAAGTGTGCTACGCGTGTTCTGATTGGATAATACCCGTGTTTGGATCAGGTTATCCAAACACGGGAATTTTGAGGTCGTGTCACACAAAAAGCAAATCATGCCGGCAGCCGGCCCATCATCGTTTTTAAACATTAACATTCTACATAGATGCACAATAACTATAAATAAAATATAGCAATCTTCCCTGTTAATTTTCACAAGATTTTGCAAAAATAGGCAGAAAATATATAGGAAATTATAAGTATTTAAAGTTGGACAAAGCAACGCTAAAGCGAACGAGAATTTCCGTATAATTTGAGATGGAGTATAATTTGAGATGGAAAACCCAAAAAGACAACACTTTTGTAGACATAGTCCACCAAGCGAACATGGAAATTGGAAAAGGTGTAAAATGTTTATTTTAGTTCTCGTTGGGCAGGATATTTACGAAGAAACCATTCATTTTGTTCCTGTAGCCAACAAAAAATCACCGAACAACACTTCGACAGTGAGAGAAAACCATTCAATAAAACCCCAAAAGACAACATTTTTATAGACATAGTCCACCAAGAGAACATGGAAAAGGTGTAAAATATTTATTTTACCTCTCGTCTGGCAGCATATTCACGAAGAAACCATTCATTTTGTTCTTGTAGCCAACAAAAAATCACCAAAGAACACTTCGACAGTGACAGAAAACCACAAAAAAGATTCTGTGTTGTAGAATATAAAGGCTAGGCAAACTCACAACATCACTTTACATCTGCAGCAATCCAACATAAAGTTAAACGGCATATTTTCGTGATTAAATCCATCTGGAAATATATCTTTTTCATCTTTCCAAGCTGTTTTCCTGATGTTTTTACCTGATCAAGCTTATTTTCGGCTCTTTGCTGTCGTCAGCGTCAATAGAAAACTATCCATGATTGGCTGATTAGCTTAGAAGAACATGAAAGACCTCCCCTGATTGGTAGTTGATGGGTTTTGGGTGAATTGCAATGTTGATCTAATTATATTAATAACTTTTAGTGATATTTCTCTGTGGTTATTTTATAAAAGAAATACCTAATGGGTTTCGAAAAGCTAAAAACACTCGCCTATCGGCTCGTGTTTTTTTACGCTTTTCTCAAGTCTCGCAACATCCCGCGTGTTTGGATCACGTTATCCAAACACGAAAACCCATTAGGTATTTCTTAAATGATGAAGAACTATTAACACTGCTTGTCCAAATAGCAGTTCTGAAGTCTCGATCACTTACCTACTACATATTTATGAAGAAGGCGATATAAACCCTTAACTTATAGGGAAGAAAGAACTAACAAAATCGTTCACCTTGATTCTGGAAAAGCTATCAGACGAGAGAAACATCTAAGAACAGTCTTATCACATTTCTGGAGAAGATGGCAGCATGAATCATGTCTGACGTACAGCTACGCGAATATCACCGTCCGCGGCAAACACAACACCCAACAGAATTTTCGTTAATTGACTTATTTGCCAATCAAGGTAGGGAGTGTGTTGTAAAATTGTTATCGTTGTCTCGCGGTGGCCGCACGAGCCTCGCGTGTTGTGAGAGGGTAAAGATAGATCGCATGGCGAAATTTCTATTTTGTTTGAAAAATATCTTAAAATTAAACCGAGTATAGATCAATTTACAACATGGAATCAATCGCTTTTTACCACTCGTTAAAAGCACATACGATCCGTACGAACGTACACAAAACTTGACGAAACTAACGATCCGTATACAGTTCGATAGTATTGGACAACCATCTAAAATTTATCTGGTGTCGTCTGTCTATCTTGTGACGTCATCACGCTAAAATTTGCATTACTTGATCATCCTGTGCTGTGCACTTCCGTTGTATCAACCAGGATCGAGAGAAACGAATGTTCACACGGGAGGGCGTGCGATTACGGTCCGTTTGAACTCCCCCATCTTCTTTAACGAAAACTAACTGAATTATCCACACAGTAGTTGCGCATTCTTACGAGTCTCGCGATCTTTTTAGATTTACCTGTCCATGGGACGATATCGTTTCATTTTCGGAATCACTTTTCCTAGCGTGTTTTTTAACGATACGAGAACGTTTTTAAGGCGATACGTGAACATGTGAACGTTTCTGTATCGCCATGAGCAACCACTGATGTCTACTTCATAGAGATCATAAACTAGAATGGGCATCTTATCTTAATCTCAGTCAACTCCGGGTAACTTAATTGAACGCCGCCATTGTGAATAGATAACAGTAAAATCGAAGGAAGGATTGAAATCTCTTGTTATTTTCTACAATGTTCAATTAACAAAAAGGTATAGCTTTGTTTTAGCTAAAGGTTTTTTCTTTTTTTAAATGTATACATTACTTCTATTCAATGGATTGCTGTTGAATGTTTCGTATAGGCTGCACAAATTAATGACAAAATAATGATTCACGAGAAAGATATTTTAATTGGTATAAGGCATGTCAGTTTTTCTACAGGAAAAGATAACGCAATGGTAAATCTTTACTTGACATCTTAAAAATTATATTTTACAAATAAACATTGAAAACGCGCGATTAACAAACGGATCGTTACGATCCATCTCCATTTTCTCATCAACGTCATAGAGACCTTATCCCTGTCACCTGCGCATTGGAGCAAGTTTTCTAGAATAATCTTGAACGGATAAAACGTTAAATACACGAAACCCTACCGCAGCCAACGCATAAGGGGAGTTTACGGAAATATGACGCAAGCAGCGAGGACGTCGTTTCTTAACAATGCAAGTTTTCATCCTGAACAAAGGCTAAGTTTAATTTTTAGTCCCAAGAGAATTTTCAACGCCGTCCTCCTTCTAAACAGGATGTCATTTAATTACAGCATTTTCGTGTTCTGTGGACGACGTATCGTGTCTTTATATGTGATAAAGACCCGCTCGCTGGTTTCTGCTCAGGCAACGTTAATTTTCAAAATTACTACGCTAATGAACGAATGAAATGGTTCGTTTTTTAAAGTATTTTAAAAACTCGCAGTACGTCCTTCATCGCGGGCGGGTATGATCGAAACACTCAGCTACCGTATTGCAAGTGTTTCCTGATAAAGCACTATTCCCCATGCTCTTTTAAATATTACTTAAAAGCTTTAAAATCGCACTGAGCCTGAGGAGCAATTATACAACGGGGAAGGCTAAAAGGGATGACTCAAAAGGACCTTTCTGGTTTTTTCTGGTTTTTTTATTTTTCGTTAGGTTATGGATAGCTACGGTTAGGGCTAGGTTTAAGGTTAGGATCAAGGTTAGGATCAAGGTTATGGTTGGGGTTAGGATTAAGATTGAGATTAGGGTTAGGATTAGTAGTTCTAAAAAATGTAAAGGTCCTTTTGAGTCATCCCTTTTAGCCTTCACCTTATACAACCGCTCTCGAATGCAGCTCTACCCCACGCAACTAGTAAATCGCGTTGCAACCCCGCGTTTCCGCGGTCGATCGTGACGTGCTGTAGCATGTCTGATCCTGTTACTAGAATCATCTGTACCTACCCTACATTGTGACATTGCAAAAATCGGTCCTTAATAGTCTTCTGCAGCAGGCTAATTTACTAATTCGTTTCGTAATATAGTAAAAGCTTTAACGCAAACTCAGAAAAATGTATCTGAGCCATGTACGCTAACCGGAGATCAGAAAGTTGCGGGTTCGATTTTACCGTCTGGAGATTCAGAACATTTTTCTGAGTTTGCGTTAAAGCTTGAGTAGCAAACAATTATTTACTATATTGAATAACCAAGCTGCAAGTCACATTTAATATATATAGTTATTAATTTTATATTTTGTGTATGCGCGGTTTTCTTGAGTAACCGACTGAAACATTCGCACAATTTTGATACTATTTTGAACACACTCTTAATTACGTATTAATACAAAATTGCACTCGAAACCTCCTTGTTACCTGTATTAATTACACATAAAAACTTTTAATTAAGTACACCAGTGCGACAGCATTCGGGTTAGATTGAGTAGGATTGACTTGATGAGAGATCGGACGTTATATATGTACAGTATGTGTCTGAAGAATAAGGCGCGGTGTTATATTTTGTTGCGAAGTATTTCTCGACACATTAAAGTTCTCTTGTTTCTCTTATATCCAGTTCTTTTGAGAACTTAGCAGCTATCATATTTTTTCAAGTAAATCATCAAGTCGACTGAAACAGTTTTCGGTTAGCAAGCGTTGCCCGAAGTAAGAACAGAGTTCTACTTTTCGCAACGATTGCGGTAATGCGGCAATTAATTTTTGAAGCGTTGCGCAGTGACCCTTCGTTCAACTCCAAGTCTCGCTACTACGCCAATTAATGAACGAATTTTCCTTCACGTACCATAAACCCTTAGAACATGTAGTTTAATCGAGTGAAATGCCAAATATTACTTGTAATACTCCAAGTGTTGGCCTGATAAATCACTAATCCCCACGCTTTAAAATCGCATTTACGAGTTTTATGCACCACGCCGTGGACATTTCTACGAAAGTCAAAAGCAACCTGCACCCCACGCAACTGAACTAGTAAATCGCGTGGTAATATATATCCCATGATTCCGCGGTCGATCGTGTTTCATATCCTGGTAAGCAGTGTGGTTTAAGCACTATAGCTGAAGGCTCAGTGGTCTTGACATACTGTATAGACTTACAAACACGGTTATCGAAGTTCAGTTTAGGACAAGATATAATTCTATCGCAACATATAGTACTCGTTTGTTACTTGGAAGGCGTTCTGAGGTATATCACCGGTGAAGGCTAAAAAAGGGATGACTCAAAAGGACCTTTACATTTTCTAGAACTTCTAATTCTAACCCTAATTTCAATCCTAACCCTAACCCTAACCTTGATCCTAACCTTAACCCAAACCGTAGCTAACCCTAACCTAACGAAAAAATAAAGACCAGACAAAAACAGAAAGGTCCTTTTAATTCATCCCTTTAGCCATCCCCGTATATCACCAATGAATGTCGGGGTAAATAGTATTCATAAAAACCACAATAAATAAATAATAAACAAATATAGACGAGAGCGTCGAACAAGCTCTGCCCGCCATATTATTAGTTCGAAAAATACGAATCTAAAGTAAATTATAACGATGTCTACTCCATGGAGATCATAAACTAGAGTGGGCATCCTATCTTAATCTCAATCAACTCCGGGTATAACCAATTGAACGCCGCTATCTTGGATAAATTCATGGGGGAAACGGATAACAATAAAACCGAATGAAGGATTGAAATCTCTTGTTGTTTTCTACAATGTTCAATTAGCAAAAAGGTTAGCTTTGTTTTAGCAAAGGTAAAATGTATACATTACTTCTATTAAATGGATTACTGTTGAATGTTTCGTAGGCTGCAGTACGTGCTGCACAATGTAATGACAAAATAAACAATCCGCGTGATTCACGCGAGAAAGATATTTTAATTACCATAAGGCATGTCAGTTTTTCTACAGGAAAAGATGACGCAATGGTAAATCTTTGGTTGACCTATCTTAAAAAATTATATTTTACAAATAAACCTTGAAAACGCGCGATTAACAAACGGATCGTGGGTTGAAAAAGATATCGTATTGAAATTGAGTGGTTCGATACCAAGTGCAGTTCCTCCTTGAATTTGCTTGACGTTACGGTTCGCGCACTAATGGTATTAAGCATCCGTATACATGCCCACCACAAGTATTAAGCGAGCTGGTTCGCCTCCATATAATCTCCCCCAGCCTTTTAGAGTAATCAATACTCTTTCCCACTCAGGTCGCCACGTTCTTTGCGTTCATGATCCATTCTACCGCAATGATTCTAAAGTTGCCCCGAGAAAAGATAACGAAAGTAGAAACGCTATCGAAAGTTTGCCTCTGAACCCTATATCCCACTCTGTCTACACACGTAAAACACACAACCTGTTGCAAGTTGATAACAGACGCAATCAATTTATTGGTTGTACTTCCAACTGTGAGCCGTGTTGTGCTGCACGGTCCATGAACAACGTTGTCAACAAGGTTGTTTATATTCAGCCACCAAAACAGTTACAACATGATAATATAGCAAACATGCTTGTTCTATTAATGTTGTTTTTCTTGTCTCCATGCAACATTGTTAAAACAATTGATGAACAATATTGTTTCATTCAACTTCTTTCATTCAACATTCAATTTCTATCACGGCTGAACCATGATAGTCGCATTGTTACACAGTATTGTTTAGCTAGCAACATTCAACAACTTGTGCGATTTTTTTAATTTTTAGCTGTGTATACTATAGAGTCGTACCGTCCAACGCTTTGGCCCGTTCCGTCCTTCATTTTCCGGTGCATAGTTTACATAAGTCGAAAGTCAAAGTTCTCCTCTGTGTCCAATCGGAAAGGGAAATAGATTGGTGGCTCCTGAAAAGTGAATTCATGATGCCGATTAAAACTTCAGGTGCCAGACCCACGTCGTTATGATTAACGTACCTAGCGGCATGGGTCCGAAAATATACGAAACCGGCCTACCGCAGCCCACGCATAAAATATTTGGCAAGAACGTGCGCCAATTTATCCGTGTTTCGAAATAAAGTAATCGTGGCGATTTTCTTTATATTTGGACTAGATTTTATTAAATCTTAAGATAGGAGAAATTAACGCGCGTAGGGTTGGTTCACCTAATCCGTATGAGATGCAAAAGAAATTACGTTTATCACCGATAATTTTTACTTTATATAACGTAAAAATAAGGATCGAAGAGTTTAGAATAACGAATGTGAGATGGTGAACTCCGGTGGAGAATAATGATATTAATATAGGTGCTACTCAGCTACTCCATACTGACGAACCCTGCACACCATAAGTTTTCAAAAACTGTCAAAGGTAGAGTTTTCTCTATTTCTCGGTATGGGTCGTCACCGCATGAGCTGTAACACCTAATATCATTAAAGAGTTTGTTTACGTCGTCATAGCAACGCTTGGTCCTTTGGAGATTCAAGAGTAAAATCTATTCTCTACATTTTGTCGACCTTGAGTTAATCTGAAACTGAGTCATAACCAAGTGGGAATGCGGTTTCGTCATGTAAGTGACCTGGTAGAAAGTGCGTCCTGAAGGTATTTGACTAATTGGCTAGAAATAGGGATTTTAATGTAGCAGAAAGGTGAGATTCTGAATAAGTCCATGACAACTGACAAGTATAATTGCGGCCATATTATGCTCAACTAGAATGCGGCCAGCTCACGGCGTATGTGCAGTTTGTGTTTAAGCACAGTTCCAGTATCCTTAAAGATGGATGCATCGGTATGACTCATGAGGATTCAAAACACAAAGGAAAATCATGTCCTTATCGTGTTTTTATAGCTCAATGACAATGGTTAGAGCGTCTCGGTAATCAGAAGGTTACAGGTTCGATTCCTGTACGGGACTCAGAATCATTTTTCTGAGGATATGAGCTTGACGATCGTCCACATATCGTCTGTCTAATTTCTCGCTGGTTTCTATGGCTCAGACAACGTTGATTTTCAAAATTACTACGCCAATGAACATATGAAATGGTTCGTTTTTTAAACTATTTTAAAAACTCGCAGTGCATGCTTCATCGCTGGCGGGTCTGAAACACTCAGCTATTACAAGTGTTTCCCGATAAAGCACTAATGCCCGCGCTTTTTTAAATATTACTTAAAAGCTTTAAAATCGCACTTAACAACCACGCTCTGGAATGTTCTACAAAAGTCCAGAAGTCCCACGGCACGCAACTAGTAGGCCCTAGTAAATCGCGTTGCAATATACTCCGCGGTCGATCGTGACGTACAGTGTATGATCCTGTTACTAGAATTATCTGTGCCTAATTACCTCATTAATATATTGTGACATTGCAAAACAGGTCGCAACAGATACTCTCGCCTTGTTAATAGGTATATCTTCTGCACCATGCTAATTTACCAATTAGTTTTGTTGAGTACACCAGTTCGATACTAGATCCCACGCATGATATAGGCGTAGGACAACATTCGGGGAGCAGGATTTCACTTGTTGACAGATCGGACGTCCTGCAGGGCCGATTTGCTGATGGTTTCATATGTATGTGTCTAAAGAATAAAGCGGTGTTATATTTTGTTACGACACAAGTTGCACAGGAAATTACAATGTATTACACTGCAGCCTGCAATCACCGAGTCGACCGCAACATTTTTCGGTTGCAGCAAGCTAGCGTTGCCCGAAGTAAGAAGAACCGAGTTCTATACTCGCGGTAATGCTGCAACGAATTTTTGAACCGTGACCCTTTGTTCTACTCCAGGTCACGCAACGATAATAAATTAGATAATACGATATTAAATAAATAAATACAATAATAAATGAGTTGCAAGAAACATTGCCAAGCCAACACCCCACTTCAGTGCAACTGCAGCAACCCAAAAAATAATCTGCAGCCGTTGCTAGACAGGTTATACATAACAGTGTCTTCATCAGTTTAAACTATTCCCTCTTTGCTCTTCAGTCATCGTCAAGGCTTTAATAACGAAGATGTCAGGGAAGATTAAATTAGCGCCATAGATTTGATTTTATCCTGTCGAAAGGATATACGTCTTCGATTTCCTGTTTAGTTATTGATCATCGTTTCATTTTGCTTTCCATTGTATAATTTTGTTATTTCTGCTAATGTCAGATTTTCATGGAATATAATATACCCTAAATTTGACTCGTCATGAAAATTGTAAATTTATGAATCACATAAATTTATAATAATCACGTACGACGTGAACGGGACGAACGGTTTAACACTACGCACATTGTGTAGTCGCAAATAAACAGACTTTTAAAATAATTGCATCCTTTATTTCATTATTAAAGCAAAATTTAACGCCTTTAGCTCCGTATTTGTACAAAATAATTCGAAATCCTGACAGTTTTTCGTCTCTGATTTTCCAACAGGCATAGGAAACATTATAGTTATATTATATAACCTCTAATAAATATTAATACAAATATATAACTTCAGTGGTTGATATATATATACAATTTATACAGTATATGATTCTCATATATTTCCTGCTGTTGTCTTTTTCATATCTCAGTACAGCACAGAACCGTCGTGTATATTCCATTCGTATCAATGTATGTTTCCTCATCACCGTCCTTGTATTTCATTTCTGAAATGACAAACGATTTCCACAATTTTAATTTCTTCGAACATGGCTCCGAGCTGCATTCTTTACAATACTTTGGACAATGTTTGTCTTGTTGTTCAGATGAAACTAATCTTGATCGAAATTCCTCAAAAATTGGCCACTCCATGTTAAGCTGTTGTTCCGAGTTCTGACTGTATGAACTCCAACTTTGCGTCCGCCGTCGTCTGTGCTTCGCTGTTTCAGCTATCTTTATCAACGAGCGATCTACTGGGCCAAAGCATGATTCGAAGTTGTTATCTGCGTCAGGTGGAAGACTTCTGGTTCTCCATTCTGTTGTTTCTTTAGCGTCATCACGACTCCGTTGTTGTTTTGAATGAGATTCTCTATCCTTTTCCTTTCCACTAAATAGTTTCGGTTTGATGCGATTTAATAAACTTTGTTTGAATAAATTCATCTTTTGTCCGTCCTTATCTTTCGAAAATAACATTGTTGAACGTAATATCTTAAGCTCATTCAATAACTTCAATTTCATGTTTGAGTTTGTACTGATGTTCCTGCTTTATATATATAGATACCAAAGCCCACGCATCTAACCATACCTAGGTATTCAAAGATTTTCTTTCCGTTCCAAAACCCCCACCCCCACTATTAATTACTGTGTAACGTGTTAAGGCTGTGACCGACGACGTCTCAAAGTCGCTGTTGCGGCATGGATTATCTCTTAATTTTTAAAAAGCATTATTATAAAAAGGATTTCGCCACTAATAAATTTGATAATCAAACGCATGTGCCTGATTATCGTGATTCAATGATGTAATGTTTGTTGGGAAATGGGACTATGGGAGTATTTTTATATAATAAACAGAACAACACATGGATGATTGGAAATATGGAACTTAATTAGCGTGTTGAATTGGATATCTCGCTCGTTTGCTTCGCTCACTCATGAGATAAATTTCATATTTCCACACAAGGCATATCGATGTCGTCACAAATAGATAAGCCTACATCAAACGCCATTTACGTCAAGCCGCAGTGGCAGCTGTTGTAGACATGACGTCGACAAGACTACAGAACTGATTGGTTGTTGTTACTTGTTGGAAGCCACGGAAGCCACGCATTATTTCATTTATAATTTTTAATATAAACAAAGCAAACAATTGAAAGCACAAAAAGTAAAACATGAAGTTGTATAATTCGTTCTACACGGACGTCAATAGCCCTTTAAGCGGTTGCTATTAATAGCTCAAAATAGGGACAAACAAACCAAATAGTGTAGAGTCTGGCTGCTATTAATGTAGCTCAAAAAGCGGACAAACAAACCAAATTTGACTCACAAATGATTGCAAATGAGCTATTTTGTTTTGTTATGGCCGCAATAATTATGGGTAAATGCGGACAAACATGCCTACCTCCTCCGCAGGCGTTTTTGGGCGAGGGAGGGGCTCGGGCGGAAAAAAATTGCGGGCGAAGAGAGAATAAACGCCTGCCGACCAATGATTTCAAGATGGCGAAGCATTGACGTGATCGTACTCGAGATCGTACATATTTATAGGCGTATTGAAAAGCAATTTATCGAGGAAACTGTTGGGCAGTAAATAGCTAAAACAACTCTCCTTTTTACCACCAAAGCGCTAAAATATTGAAAAACTATGGCCCATTTCTTAAAAACGAAGCGACAACTGGTAATTTGCTACTAAACACAAAGCATGAAGGCAAGCATATCAACTAAATAATGAATCATTAGCATATATATTATTTAAAATACATGTAGCATGTCTAATAAAGCATATTCAGTTATACATACATACAAACAAACAAAAACAATGCAAAACACAACCTTTATTAGTATATAAAATATTGTACTTGAGACGCTAATATCACTTTAATATATCTTGTTTTAATCTATACATTGGGTTCAATTAAACACGTTCAAGTTTACAATGGGCAGCTAGTCTATATTTTGCGCTAAATCGTAGAATACCCGTCCAGCACTTTCGCTATTTGTATCTGTTGACAGTTAGTAAAAGCACGGTTAGTAAAAGTGATAAATTAAAAGGGTCAAATTACGCAAAGTTCATCATACACATTAACACAATTCCTTCGTTCTATATTTTAAACCATTTAATTTGATAAATGTACAAGTACACACAAATATAAACCTTCGACATTATATTTAAATCTGCCTTTAAATGCGGTTTCAAAAATGGACGGGTATTCTATAATTGCTCCGACTATGTCAACATCACTGTCTATCACTGCTGTGCATGAAATCTTCGAATTTCTGAATCTCTTCCTCGCTGCTATCCGCCATAACTATCCAGATATAACCAGAATGGCCCGATAAGACTTTACGAGGCGTTTCAAGTTTCGATGGGTCATATTTCAGCAGATATTTATAAACCCGCGTCTCTTCTCAAATTTCGCGCGCCCGCAATTTTTTCCGCCCGCGCCCCTCCCGCCCTCGCCCAAAAAACGCCTGCGGAGGAGGTAGCTTGTATGCTATTAGGGCGCCAAAAACTTTTGTGAACCAGAAAAACTATATTTACACTTATATATCAACGTATATACAACATCAAAAGTTTGTGGCGGCTTTATTCAGCTATAGCTTATAAAACTTAAACTTCCTATCATCCAACACTGTCACTGTTTTATGATTTTAGTCCTGCCCAGTGTTGGAGTGGCCCTCCTTGAATACAGCTAAACAGATTACATTAATACTTTTCTACCCAACTCAGACAACGCAACTCAGACATGCAGTGAATAGATCATTTGTATGACTTAATGTTTGAGTTGAGAGTCTTTGTAGGTCAGAAATAAAATGCTTCTCCAATTATAGTTCGAAGATTTTCCTGATCTGTTAATATTATGATATGCTTGACAAAATTACTGCATTCTGATTAGTCGAGAGGAGTGCAAGGGGTTGGTTTATTCTAAAATTATATTAAATATTTTATGATATGAATGTAGAGCACTCGTGGTCATTTTGATCATTATTTTGACGGTTTCTATAAATAAGTCTTTCAGTCTGTTTGAAAAAGGACAATCTAGTGCTCTCCGTTACGTCAATTCATACAATTACTTACGACGTTTGCCAACAAAATATCGTTCCAAACTCAAGCTGTGCTTTTCAGTTTATCAAAACAGGAAAAAAAACAGCTTAAAGCATTCATTGACATTGTGATAATTTTTTACACATAAGTCACAGACGTCAATAAGGGTCACGTTATCAAGACAACGTCGTTTGTCAACTGCTGCGTCGTCGGTCAGCATCAGTAAAGTCAGTTGACTCGCTGATGACAATTTTCTCAGGGGTGGTCCAACTTTAATGTCCATGATACCCCATGCATCTGGAACACGCGGTATTCAAGGCCTTTTTAACAATACTATATACAAAGCTATAAAATATTTATTCTAATTCGATTAATCTTCAAGGCTTGGTTTCCATATTAAACTTCAAAACTCTTCACTGAAACGACCCGAATTCCGTCGTAAATTAAGGTACATTAGAAATTGTTTGGTGAATTTTAGGGTTGTGCGTGTCTACCCCACCGCAGTCTATGAATAATCTTGTGATTGGAAATGTTTAGTTTACCTGCAAAGAAAAGCTCTGTAGATCAGAGCTCGCAGGTTGTCGAGTTGAAATTATTATTGAAACTCTTATGTGACGTCAATAAGCTTGGTTCGTTCATTCAAGCAATCTATAATTATCCTAAATTAGGTGTTGAAACCTTAGGCATTGTTATGAACTGCCCCAACCGGGAAGCGAATCGCGTGCAATGGCTAGTGAAGTGTTCTTGTTTTGTGAGGTTTCGTGCGATGGCTAGTGCAGTGTTCTTACAATGAGCTACGGGGCCGTTGCCGAGAGCCCCACTATGTTATATAGAACTCGTGACTAATGCCGGGAGAAGATTTGGGTATATTACAAGTAATATTAGCATTTAATAATAATAATAATAATAATGGAAACTTTATTAATATAAATTTTTCTTATATATTTACAATTGCAAATCTCACTTCTTGAGCTAATTTACAATTGGCTAACTTGAATCACATATGATTATATACAGTATTAATATTATAATAATAATAATAATAATAATAATAATAATAATAAAAGACGTATTAGGAGCATTATACAATAGTCTCAACAATGCTCTTACAACAATGTATTCTTAATGTTACTTATATTATGTTAATTACAGTTTCATTATAAGATAAAGCCTACTACATATATTACCATTATGAACAAAAAACTATTAATTTTAAAAGAGAAAAGTCTTAAGTGCTGACTTAAAACTAGTTAACATATCAATGCTTCTAATTTCCTGTGGTAATAAATTCCACAGTTTTGGTGCGGCAACCGAGAATGTTCTGTCTCCATGAGTCACCATTTTGGATTTTGGCTCAAGTAGCAGATTTCGGTGAGATGATCTTAAAGCACGAGTAGGTTTATATTTAGTGATCAGTAATATAAACAGGTGCCTGGCCACGCAAAGTCTTGAAAGTAATTATTAGTATCTTAAAAACAATCCTTGATCTCACCAGCAACCAGTTGGAAGCACAGGGGAGATATGTTCCGATTTTTTAACCCAATTAATTAATTTCACTTGATTAAACTGCATGTTCTAAGGATTTGTGGGCATGAAGGAAAATTTCGAGTGTTGAAATATATATATCGATAAGCCTATTTATATATTGGCACGTTCATAACGTTATCGTACGTATATTCAATTTCTTGACTAAAAATAATACCACGGCATAGAGGAAGCTATTAAAGTGTCTATGAAACGATTAGGAATGGTAATTTCGAGCTCTTTCATATCTCACGTCGTTCTTGAGATATTTAGACTTTTGTGATATGCAAATAAGATAACCTATGACGTAAAGAGCTTTACATATTTAGTTTAGGAAATCAAGTATATCTTTGAAATTATTCTACGAATAATCACTTGAAACTTTGCACATTACGACACTTCGTGAAACCTAACATTATTACATCGAAATAGAGATGCCAAATTAATTTACTATTTCTAATTTCTTGATTTTCTAAAAATGTGTAAAGTTCTCTACGTCATATTACATATAGGCTATTTCATTTGTGTATCACATATTTAAAGTCTAAATATCTCAAGAACGACGTGAGATATGAAAGAGCTCTAAATTACCATTCGTAATCATTTTCGGAGTTTATTTAAATAAGACAAACTTAATTTTCGTTTCATAGACACTTTAACTCTTTCCTGTCAGGCTGAAAACATCCAAAATTGAACCACCTCTTTGTTCTATTGATATCTCGGGAAATATCCATAACTGTTGCGAAACCTATACCTTTTCTGAAAGCCCAATAAACCGGCCGTTACACCGTTACCAATGCTTTTGAATTTTCCGAACAAGACACAGAAATTAGCATTAATTATCATAAAATCAGGTTAAAAAACTTCCATTTTTCTAGAAAAGACCATCTTGCACGCCCGCGTAGCATCATGAAAATTCAAAATGCCACCAATCGCAGAGTTGTTTATGAAATCAAATAAAATTTGGCGTGTGATTGGATCTCATGTCCTTGGCGCTTGTCTAATTTCAATTTTTAATCTAGCGTTACCGTGTGCCGTGTTTTTCGATTGACGACTTCGGGGGTCTTCTATGACCCCTTTTGACTGGGCCGGACAGGAAAGAGTTAAAAGTGCATCATCAAACCCTACATATATCCACTCATCGGATTACTTTACTGTCTTTATTTTTATTTCTTTAACCTTACAAACAACCTTGCAACGTCAACCGCGACAGCCTAGGAGACGTCTTGAATCTTCTGTATCCCAACTTCCCCTTTCTAGATAACTTCCATCCATTAACTCTTTCCTGTCCGGCTGAAAAACATCGAAAATTGAACCACCTCTTTGTTCTATTGATATCTCTTGAAATAACCATAACTGTTGCGAAAGCTATACATTTTCTGAAAGCCCAATAAAACCGGCTTTTACTTGTGCTTTTAAATTTCCCCAATCATGGAAATAATATACGTAGACTTCTTATAAAAAGCATGTCCTTTTAGCATTGTTGGAGGCCAGTTGTTCAAGATTTAAATATTCACTGCCAAAATAGTTTGAAATAGTCCCCCCTTCCCCCCAAACACAATGTTGATCATCACATAAACCTCTGGATGTCGTTTCATTCACACATCAACATTGTATAGGGGGGAGGGGGGGACATTCGGGAAATTATTAGATTATTATTATTAAATTAAATTAATTCGTAATTAATTTCCATGATTGCCGAACAAGACACATTATGTTAATATAAATTAGTATAATTATCATAAATGTGGTTGAAAAACTTTCATTTTTCTAGAAAAGGCCATCTTGCACGCCCGCGTAGCATCTTGAAAATTCAAAATGGCACCAATCGCAGAGTTGTCATGTTTATGAAATCAAATCAAACTTGATTGACGACTTCGTGGGTCTTCTATGAACCATTTTGACAGGGCTGGACAGGAAAGAATATATGCCTTGGATATATAAGTATTGTATAGATACTATACAGATGGTTGGATTGAAAGTAGACAAATATAAGGCAATAGATTTATTAACACATATGCAGGTTGTAATTAAATACAAACACAACGTAAAGATGTACATACACTCACACAATAAACATGTGTTAAAGTGCCTATGCAATGGAACATTGAAAGAACTCTTTGATTTTCCTCATTTTAATGATGTTATGAATTGGAATCCAATAAAAGCTGGCGAACTAATTTAATGGAATGAGCTCTAGAATCTTGTTCTAGTATTAGTCTGGCTGCTCTTTTTTGTAGTAGTAATAGATCATCTCATTTCTTGCATTACCTCATATTGTACAACAATATAACAATTGAGGATAAATTAAAGAATAATAATATTAAATTACTAAATAAAATTAAATTACTAAAATATAAATTACTATGGTACTTCTTATTCACTGGACTTTGATAAATATATCCAAAACATCATAAAGGTCTTCACACACGAGGCGACAAATGGCGGGGGCATGTTGCGGGACATGTCAGAGAAGGAAAAGGAAAATAAAATAACGTTCTTTGATTGGTTTGTTTTAATTTTGTGTCGCAGGGACTAGTTGATCGTTCACCATGCACCTATATTCCTGTATATGATTCTTATTCTGTGTTTACATAAGATAACGGCCAGCCATCATACCTGGCCAGGTTTAAATGTTTGATTTAGCCACAGAATCCCACTTTTGTGAGCAAGTTAGTTATAACCTGCGTATGAGATTATGAGGAAACAGACTTAACGAGCAATGTTAAATCATCCAGATATAAGCTCTGACATTTCAGCTGGATAGACGGGCCATCCCTCAGTCAGCTGTCTTTTATCCTGTATACTCCTAACCACGCACAATTTCTGTAGGCTTATTGATCGTGTCCAATGTACCCTGCAGCATCATCACTGGATTTGTACAGCCCTATAGCCTGCAATATATAAACCTTGTGTGATTTGGTATAAGTGGAACTTGTTATCGAGTGTTGTTTTAATTTGAATGTCTATTGAAACTGCTTTCTAACTCAATAAATATTACTATTATATATTCAAACTTCATACTTGTTTGTCATTGGTCAACATTCTCCAGTTAATTTTGTTTAATTTTAATGTCCGGTATCTGTGATGTCATTTCCACCGAATACGAAGAATTATTGCATGGAGCGATCCAAAACATTGACCTCTGTTTCGATAACTCTTGATATCATGCTCAGCGATCATCCAATAATTATTTAATATTTTATAAAATATGAATGGCATAGATTGGTTGTTATAATTAGGTTGCATGTTGCCTGTGTAATTTGCTGAATATAAATTCAAGAAGCCTATTGATAATTCACGTGTGTTTATATAAACCTATTCTAAGAACTTATTTTCTTAAGTTAAGCATAATTTAAGAATTAACTCTTACCTTATTTTTTTGAAAGTAAATACAATTTCTTATTTTAACTCTCTACTAAACTTTTCTTGAAAAAAAGGTTTTCCAAGAAAAAATGGTCTTAAAGTAAGATTTTTATACTCAATATACTGAATAGCCATATGGGCCAAGTACTGTCAATGGACCATATGCCATCGATGTAATTGGGCTCACTGACTAAACACCAGCGGTGGTTTCTTTTCAATTTTGCACGCAGGCTATTTTGACATCAATGACGTCAAAATTGAAAATAAACCCACCGCTGTACATCAATCTTGAGCCGTCGAACGGAGTCAAAAATGGCGGCGTCCAGAAGCATAAAATACGAAAATGAAAACGTTATTTCTCGAATACAAGAGCAGATACCGTAAAACTATTAACATTTCTAAACATTACACTTAAAGGCCTTTTATTTAAAAGTAATTTATTTTTGGGTACAGTTCCACTTTAAATATAATGGGTGGTACACATTATTAAAATAACGTGATAATACAGGAATGCCCCGTCACCCGATTGATTGCAACCCGGCTTGTAATTTCTTTTAGCCGTAATTGCTTTTAACAAAAAAAAAGCTCAGCAGAAGAAAATCTTGTATATAATTATGAATGCATGTGAATGATATACGTCGTATCAGTTTTAAACTAAAACGCAATCAACGTAATGTTTCAAGTCCTTTTTTTATTTCAAAAAAATAAAGGACCTAATCCCCCTCAACATTTAACACTCATGAACCCACATATTGAAAAGTTTCCTACTGTGTGAGCATCCTCTTTTTATCTTTTAAAAGATTAAGAATGTCTAAGAATGAGTAGCGCACAGTGCGAAAGGACTTAATCCCCACCCACATTGAAGAAACCGTGCACTCCTTTATTGTGGTACATAAGTAATTCAGTCATTGAAAGAGAGTACTTTAAGGATTTAATGCAAAGGTCTTCACACTGAGGAAGGTGCAGCTTCAAATCTTTCTAATATCTTCCTTTTTGAAGACAATCGCCCCATATCTGCCGTACAGAATAAGTGCAGCAGTGACGGCCGAGACCACATTCATGCTTTGTTGAGCAGCTTTTATTTTACTGAATATGCACTTCACCTTTTATCATGAGAATATCATGTTGGCGTACTTAAACACAAAACGTTACCTTCAGATTTATAATGTTCAAGATTATGTCGCATTTTCTAAACCGCGGATTCTTGCCGCTTTCTCGAAACCGCGTGGATTATTGACTACAACCGGTGCTCGTGTAAATTATTTTTTTAATAAAGACCCGATCAACGACATCAACCTCAATAAATATTTTTCAAACCTTACTGCGGCTGGTGATAGTGAAGTTGAAACTCAATTTCTCAATGACATCATTATGAAACTTTTGCGTCGTTTTCAACTCACTCTGACATCAACAACGCGTTTTAGTGGCATAATTGGGTATCTTATGCACCAGTCAATTGAAACCACAGCCCCCCGACCCCCGGGACATAGCGGGGATTGTAACATTTGTGGAGTGTTACATTTTTACTTTTTCTCCGCCCCCCGGGGAAAGTTTCCTGGTGACTTACCAGATTTTGGTGAGCTGGTTTCCATAATAATCATCGAAAAAGTGACAGCAACCCTAGTCTACAGTGGCGTTTTAATACGAGTCTGATAATGTCCCGAATCTACCAAGTCCGCGCGATCTACACAGATAACGCGATCCATGCAGTCTACGCGATTTATGCAGTTTATGCGTTCTATGCAGTCCACGCGATCTACACAATCTATGCTGTCTACGCGATCTCAGTATGCAGTTAACGCATTGATTTGGATTTACAAACTTACCTTATCTGCCTCGAGCGCGATTCTCAATACTCGGGCCCAATCCCGCTCTGTCAGGTCGCATTACAATCCCCGCGAAAAATCCCCGCAAATTTAGCAGATCGTTACTGTCCCCCCGGGAAAATGCAGCGTTACAAGAACGTTTTGCCACGGCCATGTCCCCGTTACACCCCCGCTATGTCCCGGGGGTCGGGGGGCCGTGGTTTCATAGTGACATGATTACGTATCTTAGTGACAGTAATTTATATGCATGTAAATATAAGAGAAAGTGAGTAACAATAAAGCAGTATATTGTCTTTGGCTGATGACCATCATTTAAATTTGAAGAAAGTGTCCTTAGCAAAAATTATTTTATTGCAACGCCTGATTACTCAATTAACATGCACGTTCCCACAACATTCCGAGATTAATAATCCATTTCCAATCAGCAAATAATCCGCCAGCTTAACCCAAATCCTACACACCTTTTTTGACAAATAACAGAATAACTATAGGTCAATGAAGTCGCGGTAATTGCTTAATTGTTAATCATGGTTAATGTAAAAAATATTAAATTAATAAATACCAAGTGGAATCTAAATATTCAGTCAACGTAACGAATTTTTTCGCAAAACAAATAGTTTAGTAGAGGCGATTGCAGTGTCAAAGAAGAAACAGGGGAGTAATTGCAGGGGGCCTTCGTAATGGGGTGTTGGGTGTTGGCAATTCCCCCTTGCAGCATTTCCTACTTTCTGAGAGTAATTTCCAGCGGTTGGAACTGACAGAAAATCCGATCTTTAATTCTAGTAGTTCTGCTCTTTATCGCTGAAACTGAAAGACTTCTAGCAACATCAATTTTACTACAATATACGATTCAACCCGATGTTGTCACTTGAGTCACGTCAAGTGATCGAAATGTCTGTTAAAAACAAGAAATTGTTATGAATCAGTGCTTTACAACCCTGCGTTGCAACAATTTTGAGACTTTCCAAAATTATTGGGGCCTGGCCCCACCCTCTGCTACGTGCCTGAGAAATGAAGGTATGAGGAAGTAGGAAATAAATCAGTAAAGCTAGATTTTCATAAAGTCATGAATATAGTCGCGTGCATGCATGGGCGATTTTTCCTGTTTGCAAATTGTTGACACTTGAGAGGTAAAATCCAGTACAAACAACACTTTAGAAATAAGTATAGGCTCTATAATTCACTTTAAGCTGGTAAGGTAAACTTTCTTTATACACTCAGGGCAACCCCTTCAGAGTTCAGCCTCAAAGGCTAATACCCATCATAGTCAATCGAGATCGATATGGTCTGGAAACTCGGCAAACTTCAAAGCGACTATAATGAGCTACGTTTTGATGTTGAACCATACCTTACACCGTGCACATCCTTTGTTTTAGGTTTATTAATATTTAAACAACATGGTTGAGCGATTAAACCCAAACGATTCTATTGGATGATTGCTTCATTATACTAAAATACAATACACCTAGGTTCAGTGAGTGACCGTGCACCGTGCACAAGATTGCATAAAGACGAACAAAAAGATAGAACAAAGCTAGACTTTAGCTGAGTTTCCAGACCATATCTCAATTGACTATGTATCCATTGGCGCCCTTAAAGCAATTCAGCTCAATGCACCAATTTCGACTTACCAAATGTTTATGCTGCGGTGGAGCCGAATTCGGGCATCCACTTCACAATGTTTTGACAAGGCCTGGAGTAAATCACTTTCAAGTTTAACTAATTAATCATTCTTACCGACTAATTCTCTAAGCCAATTCATCTTGGCTGCTAGCCTAGAGTTCTCAATCATTGCCGTTCACATCTGGTTTTGACATTTCGATATGTTATGGTTTCGAAAATAAGACCTTCGTTTAAAACTAACATCATTGACCATCATTGGTTTACTTGAGATAGACTACTGATATCTCTCTATAGATACACTAGTAAATTTTACCACAATGCTTTGCGAACCTAAATTGTATTTTTGAAAATCCTATCAAGCAAAGTAGAATGCTTGCTGCGTGCAAATAATTGTGTTTAAGTGCACAAGACTCAAGTCACCATCTTTTTTGGTTTGATCAATTGCTATCCGGGCTTACATGGTCTCCGTAATATACCCTAACAAATTTTTGACAAGATATGGCGTTTTAATGGTTTTAATCCGTCAAGTTCTATATATCATGCTCAGCAGTCAGCCTCATCCAATAATTGTTTATTAACACTGTCGTTATTCATTACGATGGCCTCGAAACGCTTTTCTTTGATATACCGCTATATTAATACTTCGTAGGTTCATCATTGATTTTTTTGGAAGATCTTTATAGTGATGACTAGCTGTTTAGGTACAGCGACATGCGCAGACTTATATAGAGATTCATTACTTTCCGCTTTAATCAATGATTTCCATCATTCTGCCACAGGTCCGTACCATCATGATAGTTTGCCTTAATTCAGAGCTGCCTATTTACAGGAAATCATTGAAACCTGTGTATCGTTCCAGGATATTTCGGGATCTATTAATATTGTTGCGCTCACGACTTCCGTCTCTTATAAGACTGACACTGTTACCTTTTGCCACCAATCCATCCCTTACTAGCAACTCATTCACCGCCTTTGCAGTGATGACCAACATTTTGAGACCAAATCAATTTCAGGAAATGAGACCCTTTTTGTTCAACGTGGCTATCCTACCCATTTACCTACCGATTTCCCGTTCAGAATCTCTTCAACCATCTTTGGAAATAATTTCTAATGGCAACGTCCCTAAAACGTAACGTTTCATCCATTTAACTACAAAGTAAGGATATTCGTAGCCGGATTTTTCACCGATAACGCATTGATTTATTTTCTATGGCGTGCGAAACCAGTTTTAATTTTATTTCCAATTTTATTCTAATATTTAGATTTAGATCAATTTTATTTAAATTTTAATTATAATTTTAGTAATAAATTTAATTATACCATCATTACCAGAAATCTGGGACAAAATGGCGCCCACTTTCGATTTAATTAATTCTGGGGTTTAAAGATGGCGCCTAAAATTGTACTATGGTTACATAGAGCGAATATACTAAAGTACGAATTGTGGCACTTATGCGGTTTGCTGACAAAGTGCCTCCCTCTTAATACAAAGACCAACGACTGGCGAATTGATTCCTACGTTGTATATTAAAATCGATTGAACCAATATTCCGCCCAATCTATTATTGTAGAGCATATTTTCTGCTTATTTGAGACATTATAAAATCCAATAATACTGAATTATACCCTACCTGTAAACGTCGATTGCAAGATAAGTACTTGTGGAAATTTAGTTGCCGCTATCTTAAACGAATCGTTTTAGATTTAAGCTCCAAGTTCGGTATATCTCTGTATCTGCAGGTAACCCCACTTTCCGCCAAATGATGGTTAAAACACCCAACATTTTGTTGAAGTTATTCACTGATCTTGACACTTGTAAGTCCATTTGAAAGAGTAAAATATGGTTCAGCTGCTTGCTGTTCTACTTCTCCGTTTTGGGTCAGCCATGTTTATATTTAAACGATTGACTGCTTAGTTATTGTACAGCAGGCTCATCCCGCGCTTTTTTCAAAATGTCTACCTTTATGAGCGAATATACGACGAAGAAATTTGCATATAATGTGAATGTCATTAACCCTCCTCTGACGTATATCAAGAAGGAAAATGTTGATAGATTTGCCATTGCCCTGGCTATTGAGATTCCTTTCCCTCTTTTGCAATTGTGGTATGGAATAGTTGGCAGAGAAAACGAGGAAGGTAATACCCTAGATTATATTGATCTACTAAATGGCTGCATACCAAATAGATGGTTCCAAGTAAGCAGAGCCACAGGATTTAGAATACAGGGCAGATTACGAAGGGAGGCTTGTTCTTTGGTTAATAAAATTAAGAATGCTCCTGGTGGTCGAAAGATAAAAGAGCTGAACTGCAAAACATTCACGCTAAGCATATTGGTAAATGAGCTGGTTAATACCAGTAGCGTTAAAGAAATTGAAGCTGATTTAAAGAAATCCCAAGAGGAAGCCAGAAATGTTGTGCAAGAGTGGAGACAAAAATATATCAACTTGGAAAGTGAGAAGGACAGCCTATTGGAGGAGGTCAACCAAGAATTGATGCAAAGAAATGCAGAAATTGATAGTTTGAATGAAGATGTGGCTTATTATGTTGAAAAAGATGCAGAAATGGAACAAGTGGTATTGGATAATCATATTGAAAAAACTGTTAGGCCATTGAGCCGAATTGGAGGGAGACAAAGGTTGCGAAGGCTTAAAAAGATCAAAGATAAAGTGGGTGTTGCATTGTGGTTTCTTGATTCACTTGGACTTAAATTGTCTTGCTTAAAAGCCAAAGAAGCTGGCACAGGAAAAGATATTTCATTTGATTATGTTGAAAATGACGAAGCAGCTCTACGTGACTATGATAAGGAAAGCATTGAACAAATTTTATTTCTTCTCGACAAATTTTGCACAAGCGATGAAATGTACCATGAACTTGCAATATCCTATGATGACCTGCCAAGATCTTACCTTATAAAACAAAAAAGAACTGATCTAAACAAATTAACTAATGTTGAAAGGATTCCTGGAAGATATCCGGGGGCACAGATTCCCTTTGTGGAAACTTTGGTGAAGCATGTTAGTGAGCTTCTGCAGTCTCATCCAAATTATGGGATTAATGAACCTATTAAGGTCAAGATTAGTTGCGATGGGGCAAAAATGTCAAGATCTACCAACTTTGTTATTCTGTCATTTGCTCTGTTACAAACTGGAATTTGTGTGATGTCATCAAAAGGCAATAGGACAATTACAATTGTGAATGGTCCTGAGAAGTATGACACTTTGAAGTTTTCTTTGCAGCAGATAATCAGTGAAATAAACAATACGATAAATGATGGTAAAATAAATGTAGATGGAACAGATCGAAAAATTGAAATGTTTTTGGGAGGCGACTACAAATTTTTACTGATGTCAATGGGAATGAAAGGAGCATCGTCAGATTACGCCTGTTTGTGGTGTAAGGTGCACAAACTTCAACGATGGGACACCAGCAAGGATATTGATTACTATAATTCAGGAGTTATGCAGAGAACACTCGAAGACATTCAAATCTGTCAAAGTAAAGGTCAGTTTTCCTGTTGTACTCTTCCCCTTTTTAACATTCAACTGGATCATATCATCCCAGATGAACTTCACCTGATGCTACGAATTACCGATAGACTAACAGAGAACTTGATATCAGAGGTTATGGACCGAGATGGTGATAACAATTTTCTAAAAAATAAAAACCAGCCACAAAGTGGTTACTTAGATGCATTAATAAAACTCATTAATGGCCTGGGGATACCCTTCTCAATGTGGGAAAAAGCCAATGCTGATGGCAAGGGAAGTGGCATATACGACTGGACCAGTTTGGTGGGATCCGACAAGAAGAAGCTACTCAAGCTACTCCCTGCACAACTTGAAGGCAATGATATTTTGTTTCCCGAGTCAAAGACTGTGGTTGTGAAACTATGGAGGGATTTTGCAGCTCTATATGGATTGATCAATTCATCAATTCAAGAAACTGAAAACCTTTTCCAAGATGTATCCACCAAAACAAAGGAGTTTGTGGAATTATTTTGCTCCCTTGGATCAACCCGATTTGGATACACAAAGGCACGAGTGACCCCATACATGCATGCTTTGGTCTACCATGTTCCAATATTTTTGAGAGATTACAATTCATTGAAACAATTTACTGGCCAAGGTGTAGAAAAAAACAACGATGATGCAAAGCGTATATTTTATCAGAAATCAAACAAGTGGGATGCTGCCAGGGATGTTTTGTTACACGAGCACCGGCAAATAGCTTTGAAGCACTGTGAAAGAAGAAAAACGAAATTACGACAAACAGAACAATGACTACTGGGGTAGTGGAATTGTGGAATCAAGGAAAAAAAGAATACATTCAAAGAAAGGTAATACCAGCCAACCACAAGCAGATCAATTGGTTCCAGAGCTGGTAACTATTAATTATGATAATATGACTGTGAATCAACTAAGAGATGAAATCAAAAGGAAAAGGTTAGTTGTGAAAGGCCTGGCAAAGATGAAAAAGGTTCAACTGATCATCCTCCTAAAATCTTCATGTGAATAAATATTTACAAATGGTCAAAATACTTAAGGCCGTTAGGCTGATTTACATTCCAACTGAAATAGGCTGGTGTACTTTTGAAAAGTGTAACACTTCATTCGGGAAACAAAATTGTCGGATTACAAGAAATTAGCCAGGCATGCAGACTTGTAAATATATTAAATGAAGGAAAGTGTAGTAAAGGGCACAATGAAATATTAACAAAAACACTTTGTGCTTAATATACATATTTACATAATCACAATGTTAAGGGCTGCCACATAGGCAGTACGTATATCAATCGCACCATTACATCAATGAAACCTCTCTCCATCTGAGTCTCGGTGGCTCAATGGTTAGAGCGTCTCACAGCTGGCAATCAGAAGGTTACATACAGGTTCGATTCCTGTCCGGGACTCAGAATCATTTTTCTGAGGATACGAGCTTGACGATCGCCCATGTAATTGTATGAGCAATTTGTTATTGGTACATTATACAGTTGAACCTCCCTGAATGACCACCTCACCAGTAATCCAAATTACATGCACATATCAAAGCCATCAAAGTGTGATATCTAATAAGCAACAACCTGTTAGCAATCAGATCTACTCAATATTTATGGTGGTGACTTTATCGAGATGTTCAATGGTATAATGCCATAACATATAGTTAATATACACACTGCTGTAGTGAATGTGGGAGAGCTTGGAGTAGACAGAATCATTTTTTCAAAATAATTTTTCTGAGGATACGAGCTTGACGATCGCCCATATATCGTCTGTCCACTCCAAGCTCTCCCACATTCACTACAGCAGTGTGTATATTAACAAATTGCTCGTAGTTAACAACAGCTTAATTTCACATCATCTTAAAGTATATCTTTATCACAAGCAATTCTGTTGATAATAATAACAACCTTTTCTTTGGGTATCATTGGTGCCTTTTCAACTGCTTCATTGTTAACAATAAAACGCCTTTGAATAAAGCATAATTTTGCTTTGACCTTAATTGGAAATTTCACTTTCACCCCTTGTCCTAATGCATCCAAGTAATAATACCAATACTGTGGCAGTTGAAATCTATTAAAGTCGTCTTTCTCGTATAGCATGAATTTACCATCGGGTGCCATTTGTCCCTTATTGCGAAGCACAAAACGAAGGATGTCATGTTCCATCTCTATTGTTGTCGAGAATAGAACACGATGAAACCTGCACTTTAATAATCCAAGAAAAGCCTCCAAAAATACAATAGAAGCTCTTTCGAGACGATCAGCTGGTATTTTTGGTTCAGAATAACTCCTATGAATGCACATAAAGAGAATTAATAAATTCAAATACAAAGCTGTCAAAGGTACACAAGCAATACATGTACAGGTACTATACCTTATTGCAAGGTCATTTAAATTATCTTCAGTTTCCCAACTACAATTCCAAATCGGCCAGTTCTGCCATTTTATTAAGTATTCGTTCCCCTATTATTAGAGAAAGGAAAAAGTTTACCCAATAATTCATGAAAGTTACAAGCATAATTAAAATATGGTTGATATTAGAAAATTGCTAAATGTTCAAAATAATAGAACCTTGCTTTTGATATTCAGTATTCTACCTGACCTGCAATCTATAGCACAACTCATATCAAAATATGATTTAAAATCATACAACTAATAATAATAACAATAATATAATAACATATATCCATGTCAAACGACAAACGGGAGAACATATTTGCCTACCTGTTTCGTTTTTCTTTGGCTAATAACGCGTTCCACCAAGTATACATTTTTTCCCGAATCTCTCACTTTTCGTTTCTTTGCGGGTTTCGGTAAAAAATCTAAGGTACACGACTCATGCAGAGCTTTGTAGTCAATCCTCGCTTTCCTTCTACATAAGTCCGCCATCTTGAATAATTTTCTAGCGGATACCGCATATACTAAATATCGCGGATGCCAAAAGTCCGCGATTTCTGGTAATGTTCGCTCTCGTCGTATATGGCTGATAGCCGACTCGGCGCTGCGCGCCTCGTGGGCTATCAGCTCATATACGACTCGAGCTCATGGTAATAATTGTTAAATATATATATATATATATATATATATATATATATATATATATATATATATATATATATATATATATATATATATATATATATATATATATATATATATATATATAGGTAATATTTCCTTCACCATAAATCCTTTCTATATATATATATATATTCTTTAGATGAAGAGAGGTTTATTATTCCCCAACCGGGAATCGAACCCGAGGTCTCCGAATCAACGCATCGGCGCTCTAACCACTGAGCTATTTAGATCAATCCTCTCTTCATCTAAAGAAAATTGTTGTAAAGCTTCCTGTATACAAGAACCGGTGATAAGCTCGCTACTTGAGGAAGTCCTGCGAGAGGCTTCGCTCTACTTCATCGAAGATGAGATATCTTCCTGTAGAGATTTGAGAGTCGGGGCGATGTATAAATATGTATATGATGTTTGACTGTTCTGACCGTGTCTCAATAGCTCAGTGGTTAGAGCGCCGATGCGTTGATTCGGAGACCTCGGGTTCGATTCCCGGTTGGGGCAGTCAAATTTTCATATACATATATTTTACCATATATATATATATATATATATATATATATATAGTACAATATCTACAGACACGTGTTTCGCTGTTCCACAGCTCATCAGTGTAGCTTGGTACGATCTAGATATGGGCACGAGATCTAATTATACACAAACGATTGCCGGTGACAACCGCTTGTGGTACAAACAGCGGTCATGCGCACATCCAGAGAGCGTGAAGCGGTGTAGGGCCAGAGTGCTCAAACTACCACAAGGGTAGTGGGCGTTGCATTATATATATATATATATATATATATATATATATATATATATATATATATATATATATATAAATATATATAAATATATATATATAAAATATATATAAATATAAATTCAACATTTATAGATAACAAAATAACAGGCCACGACCCAAAACCAACTATAAACCAATTTAATAAATTTTCGACTGCATGTGACAGCCTTCGTCAGAAAATTTTCTGCCGACATTTTCTGACGAAGGCTGTCACATGCAGTCGAAAATTTATTAAATTGGTTTATAGTTGGTTTTGGGTCGTGGCCTGTTATTTTGTTATATATATATATATATATATATATATATATATATATATATATATATATATATATATATATATATAAATATATATAAATATATATATATATATATATATATATAATATATATATATATATATATATATATATATATTATATATATATATATATATATATATATATATATATATATATATATATATATATATATATATATATATTATATATATATATATATATGCTCTATTTACTCGGGGTCGACACATTTCAATAGCGGAGCACGTTAATGTTATTTATAGAACCAAAACTCAGACAAACAGACCGAAATTGACTCTCAAGGGATTCCTAACGACTCTTTTTCTATTGTTTGGAATGAAAAAATTTATAGCAAACTCAGACAAACATACATACTGATGTAATTACTGTGCTTCGCTATTATTGCATCATCCCGATAGGCTTTGCGAAACCACGCGGTGTAAACTCATCTTCATGCGCCATCTTCTTGTTTCGGTATGTCTTATTTTGTATGTCAGCGGTCAAGCCCCGCCACCAGAAGGCAATGGGCAAGACCGGTCCCATGCACCATCTTCTTTGGTCGCTATTGCTCATGTGTTCGCTAAAACTATCCAAAGAAATATAGTAAATTTGTGATAAGATTAATCAGGAATGTAGAATAAATATTTTGATCACAATTAAGCGCAAGTAGCCCGAGTTAACGCCTATAGCGGGCGTCTTGTTTTAATGTGTGTGAACTAATTAAAATTTCCTAATTAAAATTGTTACAAGAACAGTTACAATTCTAGACCAAACAACCAACTCCAGCTACAAGGATAGATAGAAAATCCTATTCACCAGGGTTATCCAATCTGTGAAAAAACATCACTGTTAATATCCTTAGGGGCCTTGGAGAGAATCGAGAGATAATTGTGATATTCAAGTTGTCATTAATCACTATGCTTGTGTTGAATATCTCTGACTCACTAATATATATATATATATATATATATATATATATATATATATATATATATATATATATATATATATATATATATATAATATATATATATATATATATATATATATATATTTATATATATATATATATATATGTATATATATATATATATATATATATATATATATATATATATATATATATATATATATATATATTTATATATATATATATATATATATATATATATATATATATTATATATATATATATATATATATATATATATATATATATATATATATATATATATATGTATATATATATATATATATATGTATATATATATATATATATATATATATATATATATATATATATATATATGTATATATATATATATATATATATATATATATATATGTATATATATATATGTATATATATATATATATATATGTATATATATATATATATATATATATATATATATATATATATATATATATATATATATATATATATATATATATATATATATATATATATATATATATAAAAGTGAAAAGGTGGTAAACTGCCAAGAATTTAGTGACGATCGAGATACTGACGTTTCGAGCGGAGCCCTTCATCAGAGTAAGACGATATATATATATATATATATATATATATATATTATTTGCCAAATGTGAACCAAGGTCACCTATGCAGATATTTAATTCTATTATCCAGAATGTTGAAAATAGGAGTGACCCTCACAGGGTTATCACGAGAGCAGTGGAGAAAGAGATTATGCAGCTCAAGCGACAATACATCATTGGTTAATTATAACTATAAAGCATCATATTTCGTCATTTAAAGCTGTGACTCCAGTAAGTCTGAATGGTTCACGTTAAGAGTACGCAACATGATACTTGTATACTGATACTTTTACGGCTATAATTCACTGCTTGATGTGTTTGCTAATCGTAAACAATGTCACAGTTCACATTATATTATAAACATGAACTTTTGTTCACTAAATTACAATTTAATTAATTTAATTAACAATGAGCTAATAATTAAACTACCAGAAAATGTAGTTCAAAGAATATTTCTTTACTTTCTTTACTTGGTCTTTACTGTAAGTATCAGCTTCTGAGGTGATAAAGCCTGGAGAACAACCCAAAGCAATGCATCAAGAATGTTATAGTAGTGATTAAGATCAGAACAAACTGAGAAAATTCTGACTAATCGCTGGTAATTCTTGTAAATACTTATGGACAAATCAATGTCCCAGACTGGTTTGATAAACTACAAACTGCATGTTATTTAGAATCGACGAGAACCAGAAGATGAACCCTCTGAATAACAAGGTAATAATCGGCGTGAGGAATGGATGATTTTATCTGAACTTCACATGCACCATTTGACAGTCTGAACAAACCCCTGAGTCAACAAATTAATAAAATGCCATCATGGATAAAGACCAAAAAGATGGTCATATATCGCATATGAGCAGTATGAAGATATTAACAGAAATGCAAGGACTTGCTTATAATTTTGTTAAACAACATTTTGATGATATTTAATCTGAAAAAGACCCTTATGAGTCATTATTATTGGTGTGGCTGGTACAGGTAATAGTTATCTTGTAAATGCTATTTGCAGCAACCTTTTACGGGATAAAGTTTTTATATGCAAAAGCCTCTTATAATATACGAGGAATAACTATTTAAATAACTGTTTAAATTACCCATTGGACTCGGGGTCAAAAGAACTCACAGGTCAAAATTTGTGTAGATTGCAAGAAAGTTTTGATGGAGTTGACTACATTGTTAATGATGAATATTCTTGGTCAAGGTATAGTTAATTTGGCTGGATAGATAAGTGTTGCAAACAAGCATCAGGATTTCACAACAAAGTTCTTGGAGCAAAATCGCCTCTAATCTTAATCGGTGAACCAGATCAGTCACCTGCACCCTTTATAAGCCTCTTTATCATGCTAAACCATCAACTGCTATTGGGCCACAAGGATATAAAACCTACAAAATGTTTGCATTATTTGACAAAGTCATTAAACTCACTGTTAATCATGAAGCGAGTGCAAGGTATGAGCTCCGAACAAGTCCAGTTCAGAGATTTATTGTCACAAATTAACAATTAATTACTGGAAATTACTTTTGACTTGTCAGCCAACAGACATCTCAAATTTGTCTGACTTTGAAGATTCTACTAGACTCTTATAGCAATGAACAAATTGCAAGTTACAATCATGGTAAACTGACTAAATTTCAGCGACCAGTTACTCATATCAATGCTCGCATTCATCTACAATCATAAATATATAAATATATAAATATATAAATATATAAATATATAAATATATAAATATATAAATATATAAATATATAAACATATAAACATATAAACATATAAATATATAAATATATAAATATATTAATATATTAATATATTAATATATTAATATATAAATATATAAATATACAAACCTTTCGTGAGAAATGGATCCCTGCCGCGGCGAGATTATCAACCTCGCTTGCGAGGGCTCAAAGGAATTAGAAGACCATGAGTATAAACGTACTTGTTGTGATATTAACTGTAATATATACATTTATTTTTTCCGGTCCGTATCATAGCAAATTCCGCTTTCTGATTGGTTAACGAGCGGTCCGTATGAGAGCGTACGGACCGTGCGAACGTGACTGAATTGCATCTATTTTTTCTTTTGTTGTTATATCCCAGCATTTTGTAAAGAACTTGTCGTTGTTTTTGTGCACAATTACGTTAAATACGAAAAATGTGTTAACGAACGTTTTTCGCTTTGTCTTGTTTAATTTGAATGCTTCTTCTGTTCACTAAAGTGGTCACTAGCTGGTTGGCTTCTTAAAGACGTCTCTGTTTGTATTTTTTATTCGCTGGGGAGGGCGCGCATTTTGCGCTTCGAGGAAATAAATAAATAAATTATTTACCGTTTTGGTCGGTCCGTATAGATAAATATCTTGAAACGTCTGAGATCTAGATCGGGAAATATTTCTCTATCTACGGAGTGACCTCGCAGCCGGTAAATAATATACATGCATTATTGTGAGATGTATTATGCATTTATCTTACAATAGAGTCAACCTAGTTTTTGCGTGAATATTATTGTTAGAGTTAGTTTCGTATACAGTAAGGAAATACTGGCTATAAAATCATGATTTTCACTGATTTTATTTTATTTTTTTATTAAAACTGCCCCCAAAATGCAGGAAATAGCGTTTCAGAGGCTTAGAAAATCAAAATTACCACTTTTAGCCCCCTAACCCTAACCACTTTTGTTCCATATAGCCAATCACAAAACCTGTTCATTTTAGGTACGTATTTACTGAAACATTACTTTACTTTGGGAGAACACATTAACACCATTACATACAGGTACCACTTTGGAAAGAGACTACCATGGTAAATTCCGCTCTAAATTGGTCTCCCATGGCTAAAGTCCATTGCAATGCCTTTCCGAAACAAAGATCGACAGAGACCATGCTCTCTCTAGTGGCCAAACTTTATTTTCGACATGCTGCTGCAACATGGAAGAGCACGCAAAGGAATTTATATCGCTGTATATAGAGCTGGGGTGCTACAGAAAGTTATCAAATATATATGCAAGATAAATCGTGGACCAAGAAAGACCAGAGTTTGCATCCCTATCGTAATATATCGCAGCAACTATCTGTATCAGACAAGGGATAATTATACGAAGTTCAAAAATCGTTATCACTCAGTCTCCAAGCACATATCTTATCAATTGCTTATAAAGATCACTAAGGGATTATTAAAACAAGATCAGATGCTCCTACGCAGCAAGGTTTGGTGGCCTGGAATAGATATGCAAGTGGAGCACATGGTGAAACAATGTTTACCTTGCCAAGTTTTTCTTCATCCATCACCAAGGGACTACAGCCTCTCCGCATGACCAGTCTTCCTCCTAAACCTTGGTATACTGTTCACGACGATTTCTGTAGCAGTATTGATATCCTGAGCAGTCAATAACAGACAGCGGTCATATTAAGCGAGAAATCTATGAGAATAAGCACGACTCAAAAAAACTATGGAAATTAATGAAAGATGCAGCCAACCTTAACCAGACCAAAACAACTCCTAACAAGATAACTGAAAATAACGATTTAATCACGAACCCTGAAGAAATCGCTAAAATATTCAACCTACATTTCTCTCAAATCGCCAACACTGTTGTTCCCAATGCAGCAGACCAACAACCGAATTTTGATGCCTTACGCCATTTTGTGGACAACCGACTCCCTGTAAACGACCAATTTACAATTCCACCTATGACTGCTGATTATCTTTATAAAGAAATCAACAACTTGTCATGTCACAAGGCAAAGGGAATCGACTCCATCAATATCCACCTACTAAAAATCGGCTGTAAAGAAATCCTTCCATCACTCTTATACATTTACAACTCCAGCATAACTTCGGGCATCTTTCCAGACCAGTGGAAAATTAGTAAAATTACACCAATTTTCAAAAAGGGCTCCCGACAAGATAAAGATAATTATAGACCAATCTCTGTGCTATCTACACTTTCAAAAATCTTAGAACGGTATAGTGGAATTTATCTTATGAATTACCTCAACGAACACAACCTACTTACAAGCTCTCAGTTTGGATCTCGGCCCTTTCACTCCTGTGAAACGATGCTACTACACCTTACGGATATATTACTACACAACATGGACAAAGGACAACTAAGTGGAATACTTTTGGTAGATTTTCGGAAAGCTTTCGATTTGATAAACCATGAACTTCTTCTAAGGAAACTTGCTATATACGGGATTAAGGAAGTAACTCTACAGTTGTTTACATCCTATTTGATAGATCGAAAACAACTCGTCTCTATAGGACATTCTACATCAGATCTTCTGCCAGTCCGTAGCGGTGTCCCACAAGGATCATCCCTTGGACCCCTACTTTTTATCCTATTCATCAACGACATCCCACTTGTAAATATAGAATCTACTTCCTATATATACGTAGGTGACACCACCTTAACTAACTCAGGACCCTCTATTATCTCGATAAGAACACAATTACAAACCGGAGCAGACAACCTATCTACTTGGGCATTAGAAAACAGAATGGCAATACATCCAGATAAGACCAAAGTTATGCTGATTGGAACACAAAAGAGACTTGTAAATATCTCCGAACCTCTCAACATCTCCATCTGTGGCACTATTATTTCTCAATCATCTTGTGAAAAGCTTCTAGGAGTACACATAGATGAGACTCTAAGTTGGAACAAACATATTTCTACTGTTATCAAGAAATACAACACCAAATTGGAACTCGTCAAAAGAGCCAAACCTTACCTAACACCTAAACTCTTACTTCTCCTTTACAACTGTTTAGCAAAGCCAACACTTGAATATTGTTGCAGTGTATGGGGATCCTGTTCTAAAGATGCACTTGACCACTTAGTTTCGGCCCAAAAACGAGCTGCCAGGATTCTTCTGAACGCAGACTTCACTAGTCCATCTTTAAGTCTATTCAAACAACTTAATATTATTCCCATAGACGATACCAACGCATCCTCCCACAAACCTTTAACTGCTTACACGAAATTAGTCCACCTTGCCTTATTACATTATTAGAAAAACCGAAGCACCGGTATTCTACAAGAACAGTACAAAACAACAACCTCTGTCTTCCCAAAGCCAGAATCAACGCAGGAAAGCGGAGATTTTCGTTCCTCGCTCCTTCCCTATGGAATAAATTTCCAAACGAGGCAAAGAAACTTACTTCATTTGAAGCCTTTAAAAGGTTCTGTAAAGAACATTATAAAGGAAAATTGGTTAAATCAACCGAACTAAATATTCAAAGGTTATATTAGTAATTTTAGAACTGTATTTTCTTTTTACTTTTAACTAATTTTAATAGATATATCAGTTTATAAGTTTAGATTTAATATCATGTGAATGTATTGTTGTTAGTTGATATATGTAATTTAGGAGGACCAGATTGGAAACAAGCGATAGCTTTATCTGTAAATCCTCGTTAAATAAAAGTGTCAATCAATCAATCCACCACTTAATCCAGTCGAATTTACTGCCTGCCTAAATGAGCATGGTATTCAGCATCGTCATGATCGCATCACACCTTACTGGCCTCAGGCAAATGGTGATCAGGCAGAACGATTTATGAAAACCATTACCGAAGCAGTCCACACAGCACATGCAGCAGAAAAGCAACAAGGCCAAACTGCAGATAAACAAAGCAAAGCTGCAGAGTCGAAGTTGGTCATCATGTTTTGGTTCAGACACATAGCATAACAAATTGTCTTTACCGTTTAACCCCCAACCATACAAAATTGTTGCAAGAAAAGGAAGTGTGGTAACAGCTCAGCATAAGGACCAACACCATATTAACAAGAAATGTTTCAAGAAGATATCATAAAAAGTAAAGTTAATATTCTATGCGAGCTAGCAAATATTCAACGTACGACGATATCCGTTAGTTGAGTGTTTTTATAGACATACAGTTTGGTAAATTTATAAATTTCCAAGACAGTTCATTTGTCTTTATTCAAAAAGAAAAGGGGGTGTAATGTAGTCACATGTTACATGTAAGGATGTAGTCACGTGTTACATGTAAGGATGTAGTCACGTGTTACATGTAAGGATGTAAACATTACGTTTTGTGTGTGTAACGGTATTAATAAAGTGAGTGCTTAACAATCTGCTTATGGACTTGTAAAAATATTATAGAAGGGTCATTACGTCAGTCCTGAACAAGGCAACTATTAGGCATTACTCCACCGAAATCCTGTTGGCCTTCCAACTATCTTGAAGAAATAATCCATTCCCTATTTCATTGAATCTACTTTTCATCCATATCAAATTATGATTAGAAATACGTATACGCAACAACCCCTCGCTTTTTACTTTGAATTTTTTTTTATTGTGGTAGCTGGATGAAAAAAATTCGGCATTTGACAATCTTAGTAGCTTTTAGAGCTCATCAACCTACCCTGCTTGCAGTAGCACTGTACAAAACAGTGGGAAAGCTATGTACTGTTGTTCAACTTTGATAAAAGGAACACGGTTTTCACAATAATTAATTAAAACATATTTAAATTGTTGCATTAGATTTTACTCGAAGTATCGTTATTAACCTATGAAAAGCAATGCTCTCATGCAACTGCATCAACCCATAAAATTTTCCATAAAAAGATTGTCGCCAACACCTATGCATAAAGAACATTAATATATTTTTATATTTGCTGAACCCAAAACACTTGTGTCAATGCCAATACACAAACTATTACAAATAAGATCAAATGCAAACAACTCAACATGACACATGTTTATCTCAAAGCACACCACTATAATTCTATAGTCATCTTGAGAACGCCATTATTTATGGAACGCCATCTTCTATATCTGCTTGTTCCCTGTATTAGCTGACATCACCTATTTAATACCAAACTTTTTCCAAGACTCAGAGTGTCAGTCACATAAAATCCTACACATATATTTCAACATACTATACCACTGTAACAATTTTGGCTATAGATTTTCCAGTCGGAAAGCGTAATTGCAGTATAAAGATAAGAGCCCAGCTCAATATACGTAAATGTATTGCCATAATAATATGGAAACAAGTCAAGTTTTAGAAAATATTTACTAATGTTTTGTTGCGAACTTACTACATCTTTAGAGTATCAATTACAGGTATAAAAACTATGGCTATATATAAGTCTATATTTACATAGGAGAATAATTAATTAGACGGCTAACCAATGCATGAGGTAACGAGGTGACAAACAGAAGGTGACATAAGTAACAGAAGCCGAAAAAATAATAGAGAAAGCGGTATGGAAGAGATGTTCTCGTTGAGAGACGGTTTTAATGAGAAATCAGTAAACTCTCTCGAATGAGGAGTTTAAAGTTGGAAGAAGAACGAGAATTAGAAATAATAGAGAAGTTATCAGGAGTAATAGTGTGATGGGTAAATTGAATATGAGACTGGATAGCAGAAAGGGAAGTAGTTGCTCGTTTCTTTCCGGTCAAAGGCGATATCCCCATTTTACTGCTGGTATAGGTCATTACCTCAGTCCTGAACATGTAGGTACAGTAACAATTAGCCAACGACTCCACCGAAATCCTGTTGGCCTTCCAACTATCTTGAAGAAATAATCCATTCGGCCAATTTCATTGAAGCTACTTTTCATTCATATTAAATCAACTACATGACAGTGCTGATATTATTATGACTAGAAATACGTGTCCGCAACAACCCCTCATTCAACCCATCAAACCATCTCTTCCATACCCCTTTCTCCGTTTTAATTTTTTCCGACTTCTGTTACTTATGTCACCTTCTGTTTGTCACTTCGTTACCTCATTGGTTAGCCGTCTAATGAATTATTCTCTTATGTAAATATAGACTTATATATAGGTAATATTTGGCATTTCACTCGATCAAACTACATGTTGAAAAGGATTTATGGTGAAGGAAAATTTCGAGTGTTGGAATACATACATTTTAAGACCAAACCGGGACCATTTGCTTAAAATGCAACTTCAAGGCCTTCCGGCTGTAATTGAACCCGCGATGCTAGTGCAGTGCTCTGACCACTGAGCTACGGAAGCCGTTGCTGAGAGCCTAGTCATGCACGAGTTCTGTATGGTGGTGGTAATGCCGGGATAAGATTCTGGGTATATAGTAAACACCCACTATGAAGAACCTACATTTTTCAAAACCAGCCTGGGATAGGTTCTTATATATTTGATATCTAACAAAAAATCAGGGTGTTAGGTTCTTATAAATTGGTTTGTAATTATTTTACCAAACTGGAGAAAGACAACTCAAGTATACTGTATACTGTAGTACTTTATCTCTTTAATGGTTTGTTTAATCCCTATAAGAAAATAGTAAGCATCTGCAAACTGAACAGGCTATAATTTATTGTGATCTGAAATACTGGATGTACCGAACTAGAATTTTGAGAATAAAAGATAAAGAACTGCAACCAGATGTTGATGTCATCCTCATTTGGGACTTTGCTACAGTGGAATTATAAATTGATTTTGTGACATAAGAACCTATTTCAAATATCAGGCTCAAACAGGTTCTTATTGAGAGGGGCACAAAATCCCTAATTTCAGCCTGAGGTTCTTAAAGGTGGAAGGTTCTTCATAGCGGGTGTTTACTGTATTATAGGTAATATTTTGCATTTCACTCGATCAAACTACATGTTGAAAAGGATTTATGGTGAAGGAAAATTTCGAGTGTTGGAATACATACATTTTAAGACCAAACCGGGACCAGTTGCGAAAAATACAACTTCAAGGCCTTCCGGCTGGAATTGAACCCGCGACCCTGCGAAAGTTTTCACATCTGTAATTGTTACTCTGAAGATGTTGCAACGAAACGTTAGTAAATATGTTCTAAAACTTGACTTGTTTCCATATTATTATAGCCGCAATACATTTACGTATATTGAACCACAATTTCTGGTTATCGACCTGTTCGATGTCTGAATCACCAACTGTAAGGTTTATACTGATCATCGATTTTACTTCCAAGACGTTTTCCAGACACCAGCAGACATTTCGTCTTCGCTGTGTTTACTACCACATTTAGATCCTGTTGGAGAGCAGATGAGATGGCAGCAGGCGCTGTAGATACGTCTGATGAATAACTGGTATCATCCGCGTAGATGTCAACAACTGAATGATGAGTTTCTAAGGGTACAATGTAAATCGTTTATAAAAAGAAGGAATAAAATTGGGCCCAAAATACTTCCCTGCATGTGGTACTACGGCTGTCACGTATCTCGGGGAGGAATGATATAATCATCGATGTTGACAAACTGTTTCCGCTTACTTAGGTAATTACGAAGTAAATCCAGTTCATTTCCATGTATACCATAAGTTTCCAGCTTCCTTAGGAGCAATTCATGATCTATAAGATCAAAGGCCTTTTTGTAGTCGATAAATACCAACCCCGATACTCTGTTTCTGTCTAAGTCGAGAAGCAACTGATCGACTAGACGGATAAGAGCAGTCTCGGTGGAGTGAAACTTTCGAAATCCAGATTGTAGGCGGTGTAGAACAGCATTGACCCTAAAGTCGTAAAGATGATGACTGATGTGTTTCTCAAAAAGTTTAGATAATATTGGGAGCACTGTTATTGGACGATAATTGCTTTTATCATTGCGGCTTCATTGACGTTTAAAAATCGGGATCACTTTCGCGACTTTCCACTTTTCCGGAAAAGTCTTTGTGTCAATGCAACAGTTTATTAGCCTGCTAAGAGGGTCTGCGATGGCTGGTGCAGCGATTTTCAGAAATTTGGCACTCACGCCGTCGTTACCTGTAGCCTTGTGTGTTGGAATTGAAAGAAGAAGGTCTAAGATCACCTGCTTAGTCACATAAGGAATATTTAACGTTGTAGTTGTTATTTGATCTTCGTCATTCCCCAACAGAGAAACTAGGTTTTTCTGCTGGTTTATAAAAAAGCAATTCAATGTCTCAGCGATTTCACTCTTGTCTAAGATAGTTACGTCATTCTTAACTTACTTTTTGTTTTATCGGCAAAGTAAAAAAAGAAATTCGGAACGCAGAGTCGCGAAATACTCGGTTCACTATGGAGATCTAGAGTGGAGAAATTGCGTGAAGTTGGTTTTGCATATGCACGTGATTGGCAACTGTTGAGTTGGCGCCGCCAAACAGCCCAGATTAAAGTTAGTGGTTCGAGAATATATATAGTTTGTTTCAGAAGTACTTTTGCCATACTTTTACTTAAGTAAGATTTTCCGGTAATACTTTTACTTGTACTTTTACTTAAGTAAGATTTTCAGGCCATACTTTTACTTTTACTTAAGTAAGATTTTCAGGCCATACTTTTACTTAAGTATAAAATATCAGTACTTTGCTGAACACTGGCTGGGCTCTTATCTTTATACCACTGTGTAGGCATGTGCACAGATGACAGATCGGTCAGGTTTCTAACTCTTAACTGGATTTTCTGTCAGGTAAAATTGTTATGTTTTTATTTCTTCTGTTTTTAACATTAATGTGGTGGTAACCATCACCAGTGACCTATGCTTGTCATATTCTAAATGAGCTTAAAGTCGCAATTCTATAATTATAATTATAATAAATTAGACATAGTCTCCCTTTTTTCTTTGTCGGAAACAAAATTACTTATAGTGGTGTTTTTCTAACGGAGTATACAGTATAAAGGAATTGATGTATAACGCTTTTGATTTAATGCAAATTCTCATTATAAATTACTGACGTCATCCCTGTCTCCGTAGCCTGATTGACACCGATACGACAGTAAACGTCCCTGTTAAAACAAAAGAAACCGAGGTGACTATGTTATTACTATTACATAACACATGTATGTTAACCCTTGGAGTAATAAATAGTACCTATGGTTATGGGGAAGTCATTGCATTGTCTTCCAAGTGGAGTCTGCTGTGATCTCAAACAAGTGGGTGTCGTAAAACCCATCCAAAACGTGAGACCCCAACTGTGAAACAGAAGTTTCCTAAGTCGTTTTGTGCATTGTACCATAGTTAGTAGAAGTGCTGGTTTGGAAGGTCAGCAAACGTCATTGTTCTATGTTGTTGTGCACTTTCACGGTCACTGAACGTATTGTATTTTCTGTGTAATGAAGCAGACATCCAATAACAACGTTCAGATTTAATTAGTGTATATATAGTCCTTCATCGTCACGTGTTGTGAGTCCTTCGCCGTCACGTGTCCATAGAATTTCTTTCTCCTAACATGAACATTACATCATCTTTAAAGACAATGGAGCTTCCAAACCATCTCCCACTACTAACTATGATTGTACTTGAAACTGGCTTAAGGGCCAAGATGTTGCGAGTGCGCCAGATCCTCTAGTGTGTCTATTTGCTGAGATGTTATGTTGGCTGCCTCTGATTGGTTGTTTGATTGGCTCTGATTGTCTGATTGGCTGGCTCTGGCTCTTGTAGTAAGTAATACTTTTTTGATTTTCTTATAAGATTTAATACTTTTTATCGATCTCTGGTGTCAAGTCGTTCCAATTTCCAAATGCCTATTCCTTTTCTGCAGAGCATATGCCATATGTTTTCTGATCATTTGTTCTTAGATACGTTTTATGTATTTTTGAATTTATTGATGTATTTTGTCATTGGTTACAAAATAATTTGAAAATATTTCAGGTAAATCCTTAGACAGTTATATATTTATACGTTTATATAAGTTAGTTAATAAGTTGAATTTTTAAGTTGATTTGAAATATATTCAATAAATTTAAAGTTATAAATAATGATTATAATAACATTTATAGAATAACCGGAAGTAAATGAGCGAGTACACGCTATCTGATTGGTTACTGAGCTCAAAAACCGTGCATTATAACTCAATAAAGCATAAGCTGACGTGATTCCTCGCGTGGATTTTGTCGTTTTTGACGGATTTTTAGCAGTTTAAATCACAAACAAAAGTCAAAGAACACCTGGATATAAAGCTAATCAATGTACTAACACAACAGAATGTTTTAACTGCAACGTTGAGTGCATTTTCATCGCTAAAATCGCCAACGTGTTTTCATCAAAGGTTTCCTAGCAACGTGCGTTGCTATGTGCTAGCAACGTCTCTTATAACAGGTAAATCTACATTTTTCATGGCTTTATTGTTAATTTAATGGTGTTATTTTATAAAAGAAATAAAAAACTTTGTCTTGTGTGATTAACGAGTCATAATGGCACTCGAGAAGCTAGTAAAACACTCGGCTATCGCCTCGTGTTTTACACGCATCTCTCGTGCCATTATAACTCAATAATCACACGCGACACGTTTTTTATTTCTTAATTAACATTAAAATTTAAGATTAACCATTATAACAAACGTTTGAGACTTTCAAAAAGATGTCTTAACATCTACTCCCTCGTCATTGTAAGACTTCTCTACTCCACTAGCTTACTGCTACCCCTCGTTGATTATGGTGACATCCGAACTGGAATGATATAATATATACTTTAAGGTTGCGACAAACGAGGTAACAAATCGCGGGGACGTGTCGCGGGAACATGTTGCAGGGACAAATCCCGTCGTATGCAGTATGCACTGCCATGTATGCACCTAGTTAATATAGAAGAGATGGTTTGGAAACTCGGTCTAAGTCTTTGTTCTAGGTTATTGTTCACGTTTATGCAAATATGTGCACTTTCACACTTGCTGAACACATTGTATTTTCTGTATAATGGGCTTCGGTGGTCTTGTGGTCAGGACCACTGCCTCCCACCTCTGAGGTCAAGAGTTCGAATCCTGTGTTCGCACATTTGATCGCACGTGGAAAGAGTTGGTCAACACTCTTCCGAAAGTCGTGGGTTTCCTCCGGGTTCTCCGGTTTCCTCCCACAGGGAAGTTGACAGGGCTGGTTTAGGATAAATAGTTAGGAAAACTAACGATGTTAAAAACTGTAAAAATAAATAGTTAAGGTTAATTGATTGGGGTACTGGGTACTAGGTACTGAAGGTAATAGAATAAATTGTCGATGTTGTAAAGCGCATTTGATCATATATACACATGCTAATTTGCGCTATATAAATAGTAAACATCATCATCAAACATCATACCTAACAATTCCCCTCTATTAACTATGCATGTATATGCACTGCTATGTATATGCACCATGCGAAATCTTGTCGCGGGGACAAAATATTAATAATTAACCACTGCGACAAAATTAAAATAAACCAATCAACGTTCTTTGAATTAAGAAAGAATTAACGTTTTTATTTTCCTTTTCATATCCCTCGGGTAACAGGAGAAATGTCCCCGCAACATGCCCCCGCGATTTCTTGCCTCGTGTGTCCTAACCTTTGATAGAAAATTTACAAATTCTCCAAAATCAGTGTTGCCAACCTTGGGTTTTATTAAATTTTTTCTCAGGGATTCGACCTTGGGATTTTTCTTGGGATATTTCCAGAGCAAACAGTTTCGGTTTTAATAAGCTGATTTTATATTCAATACCCTTAAAGACGTGTGAATTTGTACTTTAAATGTTTAATTAAAGAAATAGATTTTCTATTTGAAAGCTCTTGTCTCTCGGTTATTTGAGTCGGAGGGAGTCGAACGGCGATAAAGACCTCACCTTGGGAACTAGTCAGGAAATGAAGAACCTCTGGTGAACCTTGGGATTTTTTGGTAAAAAATAGGGAATCTTGGGATATTTTCAGACTTTTATTGGTTTTTTTACGAAACTTGACTTGCAGGCAACACTGTTCAAAATAAAGGCATCTCCTTCGTGTACCGGACACACAGTGGACACAGACTACATCATAGACATATCAAGGTTATTTTCTCGGGATTCAGAAGGTTTACAAGAACAAAAACCCTAACCATAACCCAAATAAAAACTCTAGTCCTAACTCTGAAATAAAGGAATACTAACCCTACTTTTAAACAAAATATTTCAATGATGTAATATTCTGTGTCAAAATAAAGCTGCCAAAATCATTCTGGATCATCCAATGTTCTCGTCTGCAACTGAAGCCCTTGCCATCTTGATTGGACTAATCTCTTCCAACGAAGATTCTATACCATAGATGCTTTCATATATATAAATGTATTAATAATCTGCGTTTGCCAGGTGTTAAGAGAAACAGAGACTGGCTTACCATGCAAAGGACATGGCAACAAAAAAGTATCTTTTAGATCAAAGTCATGAAGATGGCTAGATAAAATCTTGCTTTACCCTGGTTGTGACCAACGCATATCGAAAACACATCCAAGATGGCGGACAATGATTCAGGTTAGCAACTTTGACAGTGCAATTAAAACACTTTAGAAGCATATTTACAACATCAAACAACATATTTACAACATTTCACTCGATTAAACAACATGTTCTAAGGATTTATGTACTTTACAAGTCTGAAACTTGATTTTTGTGAATATCTTCCTTTTTCAATTGAATGAACCACAACATTTTAGCTTCCATGCATGCATGCATTCCCTCATTAGCTTTCATGTTCATGCATGCATTGGTTGACAGTTCGCAATGAATTTCAAACAATACAAATTATATTTCGTCGGTAAACATGGTATTACAAACTACTATGACATGTCGGGAATTCAGTGATTAAGTGTCCCTCAAGCCTCCGGAGGGTTTATGAAAATCCCAAGGACTTACGGCCCTCCACAAATCCTCCCTCGGCTTTCAGGGACATTAATCACTAATTTCATGTCAACCCTTATATCCTTATATATATATATATATATATATATATATATATATATATATATATATATATATATATATATATATATATATATATATATATATATATATATATATATATATATATATATATATATATATATATATATATATATATATATATATATATATATTGTCAAATACATATATGGAAAAAGTGACTGCCCCAACCGGGAATCGAACCCTGGTCTCCGAAAAAAAAGATATATATATATATATAATTATATATATATATATCCTGCACGACAAAATGGAGTCTACCAAAAGCATGACTTGCAACCTGTTCTCGGGAAGTTTAGTCAAAGACAATGAGCTCGTGCATTGTGGCTGGTTTTAGGTTCATCCATAAGTCAACATCTTCTACTGTCCAAAATTTTAATTAATATTTATATTATTATCAGTGGTCTATTATAGGTATGTATATGTCATGCATCAATGATCATTAACATCAGGATCTTGATCGATTGTTTTTCCATATGATTCACCAAGTACTAACTGCATATATTATTATCACCATAATATAATTAGTTTAAGAAGATATCTTGTCTTAAAGTTCCGTTGAGCAAAATGTTGTGGATGGCAATGAGTCTCCTTGCAATAAATCCAACATACGTTTTACTTTTTCCTCACCTAAATCATACGAGTGCGACCGGGGACGTTGATTTTGTAATGTAGGAGTAATGACATAAAACATGTTCGGAACGCTGTAATTTCGTTTGCGAATACTTCCATTTCGTTTTAGTTTTGCATGTTGTCCACGATCAATCACACCTTGTTCGACGACACCTAACACGTCAAGTTCCACCTCTAATGGCAACATGAACGACACACATTGACTATCCCTTGACATTCCTTTGAGCATGTGAGAAGTACAATCGCTCGCACAACTCGGCTCTGTGCTGGATATGGTTTGTCTCCTCTGGTCACACGACGAATGCACATACGGTAATAGTGTGCTGTTAGAAGCTGGTAACGACTTGCTCAGCTCTTCATTCACTTCCCAATGATGGGTAATTTTAATGGCAGGTATTCGACGGTGATGTTTTACTTCGGAATTTTGACGAGACATTCTCAGTTCCATTTTCGGTTGCGGAACACACTGACACTAATAGTAATATGTACTCAGTCCATCAATCATGATATCTTTTATAATTTTAGTGCTTATCAGGTTTTGATGACGCAGTTTTTTGTTTACAATCTTTTATCAAACTAGTGGCGTGATGGGCTTGCTAAAGCGCGATATTTTACACTTTGAAATATAAGATTGCGATTTGACATGACTGTCATCAATCACAATTATGGTGTTCGCCAACACATGCCTTCTAGCTAGAGTTGTTGACCAGTGGCAGTGGCTCTTAAAAACAATATAACCATATTATATATAACCATATTATATTAATATTATATTATTATAAATATAATATCTTGTTACCAGAATTACAGAGTTACAGAATATCTTGTTACCTTCTAAAAGTATGTGTCAAGTGATTGAGAGCGTAAAATTGTGTGCTTTGCACTTAACTTATCTTATCAGGACATAAACCTGTAAATTTTAATTGGATAATGAATATTTTTTATCCTTTTGGTATTTGAGCGTTGGTTTGATTAACTGAAAGTATTAATAGTAACTATTCAAAGTTAAGGCGTCTTCTTCATGTATATGAGACGATGAACACAGTCATACATCATTACAGTCGCACCATGAAGGTAGTTTTCTCAGGATTCAGGAATAAAACGTCTAGGCCTAACCCTGAAAGTCTAGGCCTAACCCTGAAATAAAGAAACTCTAACCCTGTATGGTTCCTACTTCTAGGTCCAACACTATTTCATCGATGTAATATTTTGTGTGAGGTACATGAAGAAGGAGGCAAAGTTAGATTCATATAGGCGCACTAGAAAGATCATGGAAGGGACTGGAAGCTGGCCGTGTCAACCATCAACAAGGTCTCCTCCCCAAAGTTAATTGTATGTCTTAATTGTTGGTGTAGATCGATTATAAGAGCTAATTGGGAGGAAGTCAGGAGAGATGGTGGAAATTCAAAAGACAAGTCGTTACTGTTAGCCGTTAGGTTTTAAGGCATCATGGCATGCATGACATAGTGATCATGGGGATTATAAATGTTTGGAAATGTAAAACACAGCTGGCCTTCGAAGTGCTTTACTGGTGTAAATGAGATTAATGGCAATATATATATTAATAGAATACAATGACATATGTCATAGGGGCTATGTGTAAAAACAGGACCCAGGACCCGGACCGGGGACCCGAGGACCCATGTAAAACCAGGACCCATGTCATATTGGGCGGGGGGTTAAGAAAATTTCATATTTGGTGGCGGGGGGTAATATTTTATTCTACTACATGCAGTAAAAACTCGCAAACAAGAACCTATGATTATTAAGAACCGCAGCCTGAAATTAAGAATGTATTGATATAAGAACATAATAAGAACCTATCCCAGGCTGATTGGGTAAAATGTAGGTTCTTGTTAGCGGGTTTTTATTGTATTGTACGTGTATACTTCATAGGGTTGTAATAAGAAACTTAGTTATGTCAGTAAATTTAATTATATTAACGTCCGATCTATGGGCTATGATTTGTTATGATCGTGACGGAAAGCGGAAACGTAGAATAAAAATAAGAGCCCAGCTCAAAACTTTTAAATGAAGAGCCATAAACACAAGACTAAATTATATAAATTGACGTTTCGTTTCTTAACCAGTAACATTACAAATGGGTAACCACAGAAATATTTCTTGCTGGTGCAAAGGGTCTATTTGTAGTCGCGTTACTTGGCGCTCGTGCGGTTTGACGGCCATAAATAAGCTGGTTAAGCTATATTCGCAGTGATTCGCGGGCCGGCTGTCTATATTTTTTACCTTAGTTATGGTGTTTTCTCGATTTTAATGAGTTTCTCAATGTTAATTTGACTCGATCCTAGCTCAAATACGTCGTGTGGTACATACGGACACGGTCCCCATATTAACAAAACACAATAAACTGACGGATATCACAGCTGTCGACCTGTACGATAAAACATGCACCGCGTTCATATGAGGCGACAAGCCGTGCTGATTTTATGTCACGAAAATCTTATTGCGACTGTTTGAGAAATGCAGAATGACATGACAAGCCAAATCGCCTTTGTTTTTCTATAAGCATAGCACACAGGGTATTCTAATTATTTCTTGCAGTCAAAGAAAGATTTTCGTGGCATAAAATCTAAAAATCAGCCGGGCTCGGACAGATCGAGTGACAGATCTTCTGGTTTTACTCCAACACTGAAAGCTGCAGAATGCCAGAAAAGAAAGAATGCGATTATCAATTATTATGAATATGTCGCGTTACTGGCGTGAGAAGACTAGCGCGCGTACAATACGTTTAACTTCATACACGCGTATTGCATTATGTTGATCAAAATGTCATACAGCCAAAAAATGGACTAATTATGATAAATACGAACGGCTCGCGAAGCGTGCAGGCGTCTTTTGGAGACATGCAAGAAGCCAGGAGCAAACTAAACTTTGCTGTGACGTGCGACTCGGCTCTGGGTACGTACGAGGTTGTCGCGCAATTTCAACCGACCGTTCTTATATGTTCTTATATAAATAAATTCTTAATTTCAGCCTGCGGTTCTTAATAATCATTGGTTAATACGTTCTTGTTTGCGGGTTTTTACTGCATGTAGTAGAATAAAATATCACCCCCCGCCATCAAATATGAAATTTTCTTAACCCCCGCCCATTTTGACATGGGTCCTGGTTTTACATGGGTCCTCGGGTCCCCGGTCCGGGTCCTGGGTCCTGTTTTTACATACAGCCATGTCATAGGTACCATTAATACCAGGTGTGAACGCTCGCACTCAGCCAAACTTCGATCTAATTTAGTCCACCTGGAGGAGGTGGTTTCGGATTAATCCGACATCGATCTAAACTAGTCCGCTTTTTAGTGTGAACGCAACCTGGCCTGTTAAAATGTTTTCCAGATTTTCTCTTTCGGCCATCTTGAATTGTCATCTTGCATTCAGTTCTGGACACTATTTTTTTTATATTAAGTGTGCAAAGAAATATGAAACTTTGATCAATGTAGAACGAAGATAAAACATCTAAAGAACGCGCAAGAAGTACCCGAAAGCAAATCTACACCAGGACCTTTTATCAGGAGTTTCGATAAGCTGGTGCCATGCAGCTAGTAAGCTCGTTTAATACAGTTCTGCTTATGTGTGTGAACGCGACTCAGTTCGATCTTGGATCGATCTAAATTTTGTCGCTCCAGTCAGCGTGAGCATAAAGTGCTCAGGTTTTGATCTTTTGCCTTTTGGGATTGTAAAAAACTGAAAAAAGCGGACCGATTACTGAATTGATCATCTCAAACTCATTAATAATTCATGAGCCGAAAACAAAGAAAATCAACACCGAGACGGTGGTTTGGATATCAGAGGAAGAAATTACATAAATTAAGCCAACTTTCACCTCGATTTTCTCTTAAAATACTGATTTGTTTGAGATGTAATATGAAACACTCGGAAGAGTGTTTCATCAGGATATCCAAACACCTCGAAGTTTGTTAAAAAACCTCGGCTTCGCCTCGGTTTTCAACAAACGTCTCGGTGTTTGGATATCCTGATGAAACACTCTTCCTCGTATTTCATATGTTACATCTCAATCATTCTTGTTTTTCTATGAACTGTAGCAGAATAGGAGTATAGTTTTGATTACAATATAGAATATAATAGTTTAGTTTAGTTTTGATTAGAATAGAATAGAATAGTTTAGTTTGGTTAATTTTGGTTAGAATATAGTTTAGTTTAGTTTAGTTTAGTTTAGCTAGTTTAGTTTAGTTTAGTTTAGTTTAGTTTAGTTTAGTTTAGTTTAGTTTAGCTAGTTTAGTTTAGTTTAGTTTAGTTTAGTTTAATTTAGTGATTAAAATATAATTAGTTTAGTGATTAGAATAGAATAGAATAGAATAGTTTTAGTTTAGAATAGTTTAGTTTTGATTAGAATAGAATACATCTGGTACACCGGGACGTCCTGGTATACCGGGATCTCGGCATGTATATAATTTACTGTTAGTTTCGCAGTTGCGTTTATATGGAGACCGGGACATCCCGCCTGACCGGGATCCCGGTTGAAGCAACCGAGACACATTTTTTTCCATATAAACGCAACATCCCGGATGAAGTGAATTAAAATTTAAAACGTCGTCTGACCAGGAAAATATCCAAAAAGTGGCAAAATGAAAAAACATTCGTTGTGATGCTTTTTATGCGAATAAAATTAATTTTTGTTTCATTGAGAAATTATTATCAACATTTTCACGCATCCCGATCACCCGGGACATCCCGGTGCACCGAGATCATATAAACATGGTGAAAACGTCTCGGGCAACCGCGTAGAAGAATAACATGCATATCATTAATATTCACAGACAAACACAAACCATAACAAAGACATGTCAGTTGTATTGTTGTTAACACAAATCGTACAGTCGTGGACCAGCGACTAAGCATTAAATTTTGACTAAATTTAAACCCTCTGGCTTGCGTTTTTTGCTATTAGACAAGAGAAAAAATGGACTTTTCTAGCCTGCTTATTGACAAGTACGATCGTACTTGTTTATTCATCGCTGAATTGGAATTTTATATTGATATAAAATTTATCTAAATTTAGGATTTCCATTTGTCCGTCATTATTCGAATTACTTGTGATGTCATCAGTAGGACACATTAAGAACATTGGTCTATTTTCACAGCTCACCATGTTTGGTCCGCCAGCATGCAACACGTTTCCCGCCATGAGGAGATGCTTCTGTATGGCTCGCCATATGAAACTCACGAATTATATCTATAGCGTGTCCTACTGCAGTACTTGTCACAGCACGGCAATGGCACTCACTCACTGGAGACCACTCACATCGACGATAAAATGACTTCAGGTTGTCATATTAAAATTCTTTTTTTTGCACGATAATCACAGTGAAAATTTAGATTTCTATTAAAATCCAAGAATCCAATAATTTCCGGCATTCCATAAACACTTTAAGAGCTTGTGATCTAGACTCGGTGCTTCCAATTATAACCTCAGAGAGATAGGAGCCAAACCAATTAAGGACTGTTCCTGTTAACCGAACTGTTCTCTGAGCCAATTTATCTGAATTGAATGATAAATCGTGTCAAAAGCGTATGACAGATCGCAACTATAATCCTGACAAACTTTATGATGAATTAAAATGCATTGATTGGACTACAGTATTCGCGGCTGATTCTGTCTTTAGAGCATGGCATAACATGAAAGAAATCCTTTCCAACAGCTTTAACAATCAGCTCCACGTATTTAGAAAATAATTAAAGGAAGATTTTGTCCATGGCTATAACCTTAGAAGTAAAGAAAGAAATGAACGTACGGGATTGCCTTCTACGTAAAGCTATAGAAAACGAGCAACATTGGTTATTATACAAGAGAAAGAGAAATAGAGTTAATAACAAAATTAAGCAGCAAAGGTGAAATACCACCGTGACTTAATTAACAATAATCTTTCTAAACCTGACGGCTTTTGGAAAACAATTAATCAACTATACCCATCCACAACTCCGAAATCATGCAGCACTATACCGGATTTCAAATAATCGGAGATGTTACAACAGATGGCTCTGAGATAAGTAACGGTTTCTGCATGTATCTTTTTTAGAATCCAAATCAATTCTATTTAAAGACTTTGTCTCATGGAACTATATGTGCAACAACCTTATAGTGCTTTAATATGTAATCCTTTCAGATTCAAGACTGTTATATATCTGAAGTTTTCAGGGAATTAAAGAAACTTAAACGAAATAAGACGACCTTCCCCCAAATTTACTGAAAGATTCTGCCTTTGTCATTGCGGAGCCGTTAACTTTTATTATAAATCTTTCCCTTGACTCTGGAGAAATACCAATGGATTTTAAACAAGTTATGGTAATTCCAATATATAAATCAGGCGATAAATCAACATTTGATACCTATAGACCATTATCTGTATTACCATCACTTTCGAAGATTTTGGAAAGGTTTGTACACAAACTGCAGCTTATGAGTTACTTAGAAGAGAATAAGCTGTTAATGAAACAACAATATGGTTTCACGGACCAAGGAGATCCACTGAGCTGGCAACATTGTTCGTGGATGATATATCCGTAAAAGCACAGATCAAGCAAATCTAATTCTCCTTTCGAAACTACAGGCTAATTGGAATAGTCGGAGTTCAGCATGAATCACTGGTTTATAAATTATATATTTCTAAGAAGACAGAGTGAAATTTAATAATGTGATGTCAAACTTCCAGTATGTGAATTGTGGAGTGCCTCAGGGAGCCATCTTGGGCCCCCTTCTATTCGTAATGTATGTAAATGACATCGAGAAATGCTTTAATCATGCCTGGATTATAATGTATGCAGGATTATAATGTACGGTCATATATGTCTCTAATACAGCCATAGATGTCATCAAGTGCAAATTAAATTATGATCTGGGTAGATTATCCGATTGGCTGGATGCAAATGAACTTATAATAAACACGAATAAAGGAAAAAACGGAAGCAATGTTAGCTACTTGGCGGCACAGCTAAGCGTCTTAAAAGTAATTACTGCTTTTGTTCATTGTCAATCATACAACTACCTGCATGGAGTACTAATCGACCCTTCACTCAACCTCGCTGATCATTACGCCAAAGTATATAAAAAGTCATCAGGAAGACTGAAGTTACTTTATAGGATTAGAAACTCCATCACAATTCATGCAGCCGAATGCATTTATAGAACAATGATTCTCCCTGTAATGACTTATTGTTCAATACTTTGTTGTAATCCTAGTGACTCTTTAGCTAAGAAATTCTCAAGGCTAGAAAACAGAGCAAAGCAAATAATATTACATACAGTCGATCATTGTAAAGCTAACATTACTATTATACTACTTTGGAAAACTATCGAATAAGGCGATGTTATACTTTGGTCTACAAGTCGCTTAAAGGAGAACTTTGTGAAAATTTCAACCATTATTTAAATTAATGGATCATGGAAAATCTACTAGCTATAGGAACAATCAACATTGTATTATCTTACCAAAAACAAGATTAAGTGGCACCCAAAAGGCTTTCTTCTATCGATCAGGCAGGAATTATATTCAATAATCTACCTCTGCATATTAGAAAAATAGATAACACAGTGGACTTCCTCAAAGTCAAATTTTACTTTAAATGCTTTAATGCTTTAATCAATTAATGCTTTAATGAAATACTCCTAAATCAGTATTACACTATACTAGGAGACTTATAGATAGATATACAGTATAACTAAACATATAGATATTATTTATCTATATAAATTATATAGTAATTGTAATTATTGAAGTGTATTTATCCTGATTAAAAATTCGTACAAACAAAAAACTATTGGAAGAGGATCGTTTAGCTAGGCCCAGTTCAGGGTTCGAGTTGGTAGAGGATCCAGGACAAGAGAAGGTGCACTCAGTGGTCTTCAGCATCGTCTCCATGGACACCTCATTGAATTTAGCTGGTGAGGATCGAGTTACAAGTTGAACTAATACTGACAGACAATTCAGGCACGAACACTTGAGCAAGGTTATGGTAGTAAGAGCTAATAAGCTGTTTCAGATCAGAGAGTCATGGGAGGAACAGGTCTAACGTGAAATATACCATAAATCATGCGGAACAAGTTCTTCTAGTCAGCATTTTCGATCTTTGATTGATAGTATAACTACAACATTGATCGCGATAAATCTGCTAATGCATCACGAAACCCCTCTGTCAACCATGCGGGCGAAGAGTGATGGAACCTGACGAAACCGGTGCATGCTGATCGCACTGCCGTTCGTTCGGATCACTTAAATGCTCAAAGAACTCTGCAGGTCAGGTGATAAAGGTGAGTTCGGTCTTGGCATAACCGCAAAACAGGTCAGCGGTAGCCATATGAAACATCGATAAGTACTTGGTGTAGCCTTGCACATCTGTTGAACGTTCCGAAGATGGCGCCCAGTACGTCACTGTCGGCTTAGCGTAGGACTACAACCGTAACCCTAATCCTAACCTTAACCCTTTTCACAGTCTTCCAACGGTCGACCGATCGAAGCCGACTGGGCGCCATCTTCGGAAAGGTCCCACAAAGTCATCCCATGTATTAATTGTTCTAACCTTTTCCGTTGAACACTACTATCGGAAGCATAAATATTGAAAACCACTGACCAGTGATGAGCTCCAACTATCCTGCCATAGCTACCTAAATATTGCTCCTAACTTTAATCCTAATAATTAAAATATTTATTTGACAGCTGATTGTTTTAATTTGTTTTTGGTCCAACATAATCAGGTTACATTTATTAAGAATAAGTATGAAAGCTGCTAAGTTCTCAAAATTATTGGACATAATATGAAAAGGCTGAATAAGAGAACTTCACTGATCTGTAGAAAAATACTTAAGTAAGAGTACGTATATTCATGGACGACGTTTCGGACGATGTGACCTGAAAAAGGACATGTCGTCCGAAACGTCGTCCATGAATATACGTAAGTACTCTTACTTAAGTATTTTTCGACACATTGAAGTTCTCTTATTTCTCTTTTTTATATTATGTCCAGGTACATTTATTATACAACATAGTGACTATCGTAAGTATTGGGGACCCGCCCCCCGTTTCCTACGCCTCTGAGCCTTGTGATCAGACGGGAGATCAGACAACACAGAAAAAGCCGACAGTCCAGTGTCTGTCCGCTACGACGGGTAGGACGGCCCGTCACTGAATGCAGGCGCAAAGGCATCGCTCCATATGGAAGTTGAAGTCACCATTTAACAACAAGTATATTCAGCAGGGACCGCACAGCGAGTTTTAAAGTGGAGGCTCCGGGGTCATACCCCCGCAACTTTTTGGAATTCTTAGGGCTGTTTATATGAGTTGGGCTACCCCTGCTAACCGGGCTGAGTTGTGTCACGAAAATCTTTCCTCATCCCAAAAGATAATTTGAATTAATTACTTTATGCTCTTTATATACAAACTAAGCCAGTTCTGCTTTAAAATATCGTTTTGGGTGTCTATAGTAGCTGTGGGAAGAACTTTGTTAAACTAATAAGCCTAATCGGGCGGCTAGCCTCATGACTGCATATAAAAAGCCCTTATTTTAAAGAATACTTGGAATGACAGAGGGACATCTTTTGAGATTTTTCGTTTCCTTGCTTCGTTGTCAAGATATTTCAGTTTGTATAATATGCAAATTACAATGGCATGACGTACACATGCATGCATAATGACTTATCGGAGAAAGTTATATATCTTTGTTATCATCACACAAAATCACTTGAAATTGTACAAGTTCCATGTTTTTGGAAATACTCACGCACATGCTTCATTCAAATTAAATTTGGTTTTATAATAGCAAAGATATATAACCTTCTCCGATAAGTCATTATGCACGTGTATAATACAAACTGAAATATCTCAAGAACGAAGCAAGGAAACGAAAAACTATACAGACTAGATGTTACTCTGTCATTTTAAGTGTTCTTTCAAATAAGGCAAACTTAATTTTCGTGTCATAGGCACTTTAAGGCTCCGAAACGGCTATTTCCTGCATTTTGAAGGACGTTTTAAGAGAAAAATCATAAACAATGACAAACCATATTTTTAGTTCATCTTATCATTGAATATTAACCAAACCTTTGAATTTAATAACTATAACTTCAAGTGTATGCACAGCAAGCGCGATTCTTAGCGTAATTGACAGCCCAACGTAAACAATTCAAATTTTTTTAACTGATCAAAAAATTGGGGGGAGGCTGAAGCCCCCAGCTCCTCTTCCCTGCGCGGTCCCAGCTGTCCAGGTGTTAAGTTGACAGTTTCAAGGAGGGATGAAAATTCATAGAAATAAGTGGATAATAAGTTTAACAGATGGTAATAACTTAATTAGCAGAACAGCTGTCATAACTTATTTCATATACATTACGTGGACGAGAACAAAGGCATTTCACTCGTGGAAACATGAAAACCTTTCTTAGAAATATGCATTATCTAACTCTTGGAGCATGGTGAAAATCTTTATGGTGTTTGGCATCTAAAACCTGGTTGACATGAGTGACATAAGGTTGGGACACACGAGGCGACAAATCCCGTCGTATGCACCATGCGAAATCTTGTCGCGGGGACAAAATTTTAATAAACCGTTATTTTATTTTCCTTTTCCTTCTCTCACATGTCCCCTCGTGTGTCATCAACAGAGGAAATGTCCCCACAACATGCCCCCGCGATTTTTCGCTTCGTGTGTCGTGACCTATATAAGCATAAGCAAACGACAGTTCTCTTCTGGGACTTGCGAAGAACCCTTCTTCTCTTTTGTTTCTTATCTTATGCTTATGACGATCCTCAAGCCCCGCAGCACACGAGAGAAAACATCTTAGCAAATCGCCTGGCAAGGCAGTTTGCTCAGCTGTTTCCTCTGGTGTGCGGTGGAGTTTTCGTGAGAATTTCGCCACGCAAACTGCCATGTTTACGTGATTTCAAAGTTGAAGATGGCAGAGACTTTGCTGAGTGAAATCATGCTTGAGGAGAAGCTTGTTGAGCTATGGCCAGATTATGGCTGTTTATACGATGTGAGATCCACGCGGATTCATTAAAAACAGGGATAAAAGACAAGTGGCGATTGAAGAGATTGCGACAAAGCTAGCTCAGAACGGTATGTAATACTCGGGAATACTCATTTCTGTATAGCCGTCGTAAACACTCGAACTTAATTTTAATAGTAATTCTATGTGACAACGTGCATGACCATATGATTATATTTTGAAAGTCTCCGCCATCTTCAACTTTGAAATCACGTGAGCAAGTAATCCAATTTCATTGGCTAATTGATTAATTTGGCTGAGTCACCGCACACGGCGAGGAATCTGCCTTTCGAGGCCAAAATATCAAACATAACAGATATTTTCCTCTTGGCCTTGCGTGGCGAAATTCTCACGAAAACTCCGCCGCACACGAGAGGAAACAGCTGAGCAAACTGCTTTGCCAGGCCATTTGCTAAGCTGTTCCTACCGTGTGCTGCGGGCTTTATGTCGCAGGCTGACGTCAGTATGTGTGTTTGTCTGAGTCTATAATGTATTCTTGTTTAGAGCATTCCCAACAATAGAAAATGACTATTTAGGATTCAATTCTGGTTTGTTTGTCTGAGTTTTGGTTCTATAAATAGCATTATTATTAAGCAATATTAAAATTGTTGTCATGAGATAACCAGCTCTCAGTATTAATTGATAGGATATCCAGATGCTTTATAGATATTGCAAGTTCACAAACGGGAGCTGACTTCTTGCACGCGACGTGGTAATGGTTTATTAACTCTGCAGTTTATCAATGTTTACGTCGATAAGGTTCGGGCATTATATAAATCAATGATTTATGCACTCGGCGCAATATATTCTCACAGGAAATTATAGACCGTGTATTGTTTTCCATATAAGCTAAACTGCTAAAGCACAGTATATCATTAACATGCAAAACCGATGAGCGACTTTGTGAAATAGAAATGCATGAATTATCTAAGCCGGTTTAGCTTTTTTCTTGTTAGAAATAAATATATTCTTCCTTCCTTGAAATTCCGTGACCGGGATGTTATATAAAGTTTCTCCATAAGCGTACTTTGATTAAGCCATCCTTGAAGCCCTCCATCATCTGTTACAGACCCAAAAGCAGGGCAATATATGTGTGGTATAGATATGTTGTGATGTGATGAGTTGTGCAGAGACGACTTCCATATATTGAGCATAAACTTCGAAGTTGAAACAACGACTATGTTCTGATATATATATATAAAAGCTCTTCTCTTGTGTAGGATAACACTACTAGAACTACCAGCTAGGGCAATATGAACTATAGACATAAGGAGAAGATCTCAGAGAGTCAGTAAAATCAACGGAGTGCTATATATTCGAGCTTTAAGGCTGTTACTGCTGGAATCCCTGCACAACTACAATTAAGGCACTAAAATTGGTGCTTCATGGTTATTCCTGGCTATGATAAATTATTTAAATATATATATAATCGCTGCACAAATGAAAATGTGGAAGTTTGCGGATGAATAACAACAGTTTCGGAAGTTATCCCTAGAACTGGATCCGGAAATTTGATCAAGTGATGTCAGGTTTCATCTAAAACCTACCAAGTGCAAGGAACTGCGAATCAATTTTAGAAACAGTCATATGAAGAAATTCCAGTAAATTCAACCAGTCATTTCAAGTGATTAGCAAGGCAAAAGTTCTTGGAGTTTCTATCACAAAAGACCAAAAGTGGAAAACGCATATTGAGAATACTGTTGTGAGGTGTAGACTTCGTCACTTGGTTAAATTTTACAATGCATGAAGTTAAATTTTACAATGATCCATACTGGAATATGCCTGTCAAGTATTCCATGCTAGAAAGTTTAGGATTCCGAAGATAAAGATTTAGAGACAATTTTGTAATGCACCAATCAGTATACATGTAACTAAATACCACAAAGTTATAAATTTAAAATTTTTAATTATTAGTTGAATGTATATATATTATTTTTAGTTATTTAATTGTAAATTTTTGTAAATATTTTTAATCGCCGTATTTCAGTCCTAGGACTGCAATGATTGATTTTTTTTAATAAACGATTCTTATTCTTAGCCGGTATAGTGACAGCTACAGCAAGATACAAACGTATTGACTAAATCAGAGCATGAATTACAGCCAAATTAATCGAAAAGGGGACAGTCTTTGGACAAATATGTATATGGTCAGACGTTTCTTGTCGAATCCGATCACAAGCCGTTACACTCCTCAAACGTAAAATCAATAAAGCACCCCGCGCATTTAGCGTATACTGCTCCGCTTACAGAAGTATGACTTGTAACTCAGTGTATTTTACACCGGGCAGTATACAATTCCAGCTAGTAGCCGATACTCTAGCAAGAGCCTTCTTGCT